>JBAMYA010000002.1:2917560-2995964 GCA_037176975.1 Arrhamphus sclerolepis | reverse complement strand
GGAGGGGGGGGGGGTTTTGGCAAGGGGCCAAAAAATTTTTCTCTTTTTGGAGAAAGGGGGCAACAAAAAAAAAAAAAAAAAAAAAAAAAAAAAAAAAAAAAAGGACCCGAGCATCTTTATGCCGTTAACCACATCAACTGGGTACAAATGTCACTCCTAAATTATCTACATTCAGGCTGTCCCATAGAAAGTGAACGCAAGGCACTCACAAGTAAAAATACAACAATTAAAAATGCTCCAAAACAAGTAATTAACAAATCCAGGTGGCTCACAATTGTGAGCAGGTAATAAAATCTAAATACAGGCATAAGGAGGAGTGAAGCTGTGGAACAGATTAAACTTAGAAATAAAGTAATGTCCAAGCTTGAACCAGTTTAAAGAAAACGGTACAAAACCATGACTTTTGCTGAATATAATGATGGAAAAAGCCATTAATTCCATCAAGAGGTGAATGTGTATATAAAGGGGAATATATGTGTATGCATGTCTGTGTGTATGTATTTATATAAAGATACATTATCTATGTATAAATTTGTATACGTGTATGTACGACATATTTTTTGGTATAGAAATAACGCATCATGGTAAAACTCTAGTAGGAAGTAAACACGATTGTTAATAAGTGGAGAAGGGGTTAGGGTCTATCTACTCCTTTTCGAACAGGCTGGTATCATCATTATTATTATAATTATAATAATAGTAATTATTATTATCATTGATAACACTTGTTTGGGAGCATGGGAGATAACCAGAGCACACACTTATAAAAACCAAGCTTGCATTTAATTTAGTTAGATTCATTAAATCCTCAAAATGTGAGGTATGCACATATTTTTATTTTACTTTTACTGCTACTGTTTTTTTGTCTGATTTAAATAGGTTAGTTTTTTTAATATTTGTAATATTCCACACAAAAACACTGTAAACACTTGACAGTTTTCCTTTGCTTCACATCGTACAGCGAGTCCTTCATTTCAGCATCTAAGTTCCAACTGCTGCCATTTCATTTGATGAAGTCAACACACACACACACGCGCCTTTTTTTTTTGGTATACTATTATTCATCCCCATGGGTAAATTCTGCCTCTGCATTTGACCCATCTGGGCTGTTGGATCCAGAGCGGTGGAGCGGGTGGGGCTCCACATCCATGGACGTGGGGAAGCACTAGTTCATTCACTCCCCCCGCCCACATTATTGGTAACTAGCGACCCTCTGGTTACCAGCCCAGTTCTCTAGCTGGTATACCATGGAACCGTCCTCCTAATGATCATGCAGACATCACAATCACAGATCTGGAGCCAAATATTTTTACTAAAAAGACCAAACTATAAACCAAAACAAAGAAACTGGGAATACTGTTAATCATAACTTGCTAAAAGAAGAAGAACTTCTGCAACGGAAGCAAGAATGAAGACTTGAAATTAAAGAATGATGACGATGCGAGTGCACACATTAGTGAGCTGATTAATATCACTGCCACATCATTGAAGCAAAAGCAGCTCTAACAATTCATAACTGTACATCTTATTAATGTGCTGCAGGTGTTTTCTACTGAGACATGTAACAAAGTTTCAATCTTATTCTGTCACATTCCATCAACACCACCAACAGCACGTGATTAAAGAAATCTCTTATTACAAAAAACAAGCCTGAAAACTGGACGGCAATATTTTAACTTTAAGGCAGGATTATATTAGGGGGGAAAAAAGCTTTAGAAACCACTCCTTAAAACTCTTCTGTACACCTGAATACAGTTCATTGCTGCATCTACAGACGCTGCTCCCTCCTCTGGGCTGGGACGATTTGAGATTTTACAAGTGAAAATGGAAAACTGTTCTGTGGATTGATGACTCAAACTGTCAAATGAGAAAAGCTTGCATTTATGGTGGGTGGGTGTGCAAACGTGACCAACTGCTGGTGCAAATTTGGTAACAGTATACTGTATCAGGTTCGAGGCAACATATTTCACTGTCTACGAAGGACAGTGCAATAGGTCCTCAAATCAATATCACAATTAATAGAAACTATTACCTTGATTATAATTAGTGATTGATTAATTTGTTTTATATTTTCCCTAATAGATCATTGACAAGGTTTTTGCTGCTACACTATTAGACCAGGATATTTTTATAATAAAAAGAGTACATATCTCTGTGATTTTCATAAAAAATGAAGGGAAACACAAAAAATAACTTGTCTATTCAATAATTGGACAGAAAATGTCTTCTAATTCTTGAATTTCCCATAGATGAATTCCAAATTGGTTTAATTGATAAGTAGTTCATGCTACCATAAAATATGTTTACTGTGAAAAAAAATGTTTGAAAGCTACAATGTTTACTGTTTCATTGATGAAACAGACCGGATCACAGCATCTTGCATCTTGCACAGCATTGATCCGAGATGCTGTGATCCGGTCTGGCTCTGGACAGGATGCCTTTTCCAACACATCCCTGGTTGTGGATCTTCCTGGTGTGTTCTGGGTCACTGTTTAACTGATGCTTGAATGTGTTATGACTGCAAAATGGATACATGATACTTTGTCGTTGCTTTTATGTACAGATCTCAATCTCACAGCGAAGGAGCTGGTCTACAGCTCTCGTGCACGGCGAGTAACTGAAAATGCATTTGGCATCTTGGCAGCAAGATGGAGGTTCCTTGGTCGCCCGATAGAATGTTTGCCAGATAAGGCCGAAGATATGGCGAAGGCCTGTGTTGCCCTCCACAACACCTCACGTGCACAGATGTTGCTAATGCTAATGATATATCCCTGCAAAGGGACGTATCTCCCGCATGGATCCATCAGCTGGAGCATGGCATCCCTTCTCTGCAGTCCAGCCGCCATTGCAGCTTCCCGCTCAGCCTTCCTTTTCTCTAGCGCAGTGAGTGCAGCTTCAAAATTGAAGCACCCTGAGCAGCCTCATCTTCTTTTGTTGGAGCTTGACTGGATGTTGAGGCTGGAGAAGGAGGAATGGTTGAAGCTGGCGGTGATGGTGACGGTGGTGGAAGTATTGGGCTCCCAAGGTCTGTTGGTCTCATCTGTACACAGTGTTCAGGATATCTCTTTCGACAAATAGTTCGCTATTTGCGTATCCTTATACTCTTTGCTAGAAGTATATAAATGCTCATAGCTCCTCACAGTCTCTGCCAGTCATTCCTCAAACGTGTCCATTGTGGCAACACAATAAACAAAAAGCAAAAACGGTGAATTTAACTGAATTTGAATTCCATGCTTCAGCTTCCTACATGTACACTCAAATTTCCACACCCACTCAAATTTAATGACCAATCACATGTGTCTTACACATGATGCGAGAAAAGAAGTTCTGCCAAGGCAATATGTCGAGAACAAGCTGCAGGAACTCCTAAACCAAGGCTAGAGAACAAAATGACGTCATTTTGTTCTCTCAGCCAGGAGAACATATTTCTCACATCTCAAGGAAGTATATAACAGGGTTTAGCCACTTTTCTGGTCACCGTGGAATCAAAGTAAACTCATCTAGGTGTTAAAGATGACTTGACTGCAGTCCAGACCAGTCTTCCATTCAAAATAATTGGAGAAGTATAAATGTGGGAGAGAGGAAAGACCAAAAAAAAAAACCAAACACTCCCCGCAAATTGTCCCCAAACACACAGTATTGTTACAGTAACGATGTGTAGTAGCACTGAAACCGAGTGAGAGCCTTCAATCTCACCCTCCACTTTCAAGTGCAAAGGTGAAACTACAGTGAGCACTAAAAATGCATAACCCTGCTCTACAGCCTATTTTAAAGCATCTCTGTTGCTTAGCTGTTTCTTGTGTAAATGTTTTCTTTTGTAGATGTTCTCTTTTAATAACTATGTGTACTGTGTTCTGTCCTGTGAATTGTATAGTGAGGTGTGTTGTTTTTTGTTTTTGTGCTTATTTGTCTCAGGACAAAAGGATGAAATTTAGCTATTGTGCAAATTTCTGCATATTTACACTGTCGTGAACTGTGGTAATGTTGATTAATGTGCATTGTTCTAATCAAATAAATACATAAATATAGCCAGTGTTTGGTTTGTGCCTTCTAAGTGACAAACATGGTGGTAAACAAACCCCTGTCCCTGCATCCCACTACACATGTCTTTTACCACTTACTTGTAGCCAAGCTGCATGGGGCAGCAGCTGGAACAAAGAGCCTAGACCTCTCTCCTAACACTCTGAGGCGAAACAGAGGTTCACTCAAGTTGGCTGTGAGTTTTAATCTCTCCAGAGAGCCCTGGGTTGCCCTAAAGCAGTCTTCCAGCGGAACATGTCTGAAATACCTCACTGAGAGGTTCTTGGAAGGTTTCCTGACCAGATGCCTAAACCCCTTCAACTGCATCCTTTTGATGCACTGAAGCACCGTCTATTCTAAACACATCAAATATAACTGAGATCTGCAAACATATCCTAAAAAATTAGCCCAGTCATCCGTCAGGGAAAAGCTCATTTTATTTTGTATTCATCATCTTCTTCTTCTCATCACTTTCCAAACCATATGAACATAGGTTAGGGTCAGGACCACAGATCAGCTGAGAATTCAACCATTTTGCCTTGTTTTCTGACTTACGCCCTTCTGCATAGCAGCGACATACGTAAGGTATGCTCGGCCGCTACGCCATCTCTGATGTATTTATGCGTTCCTTGCATCGCTCCACAATTACACCCCAAAGCACTAGAGGGCAGTAAGGGTTATTTCTGAGCGCTGTAGCTCGCAGTACCAAGTTTCCAATTTTCTTTGCCTCCCGTTTGCAACTCAGACATAAACACAGAGCAAATAAAATATACTTAATGCAAGCTGCCGCTAAAAAAACTTTGAGCCTCAGCTGTTTTTAGAGACTGCAGTAAACTATGGTTCTAATAAACCTGGAAAAACAACTGTCAGAGGCGTGAAGCACAAAAACGAAGAAGAACAAATCGACCCATCACATTTCTTGAGGTGTACGTCACGTTACCTAAGCTTCACACCTACAGTGTAGCTTTAATGCAGACGTATAAATCAGCCTTTAGACTGGTAGAGTATAAACATCACTGCAGACACCGGCCAAATGCAATCTCCTGCTCCAACTTGTTAACAAGACTCCGTATTGGTACTTGTAATCCTCCACTTGAGGTAGCAACTCATTCCCACTGAAGGGACTCCATCCTTAAGAACTCCTGACAGAGTTTAAAAAAAAAAAAAAAAACATACAAAAAACTCCAACTTTCTGAAATGCGCTGCAGATATTGCATTAATTAAAAATATAACACTTCCTAGTTTCATCTTTAGGCAAAGTATTAGCACATATTAAATTAAATAATACTCAGGGTCTGAATGTAGACATGTACACACGTGGTTCCTGTTACTACTGCCTATAATTCCCAGTATAGGCCAGAAAAGTAAGTCATTTTTCAACTAATACAGAGAAAAAAAAGCTTTCATTATTAAGACAAATGTAAAGTCACAACATAAAAAAAAGATACTGATGAAAGAAGGTGAACTTAAACCAGCAGTTTAGGCCTACACTGGCATGCCTGGTGACTTTTCCTTCCTTCCTGCACCTCTTTTCACCACCCTTCATCATACTTTTGCAACTGTGCAATTCAGTTTTAATTTATTTAATCTCTCATGTATGAATGTGTGTGTGAATGGGTGAAGGTCTGCAGTGTAAAGTGCTTTGGCGTTGTAGAAATACAGTTGAAAAAAGTGCTAAATAAATGTAAGCCATCAACCATTTGAGTATCAAACTCAGGGAAATGGCTCACAGTACTGAAATCATGAAGTACAATTCTTGCTTGTGGGGTGATAATCCAAATGTCACAGTAAAGTTCAATTTCCCAAAGTAAAATAAACATCATTGTAATCAAGACATTTTAATCTTATTTTTTTAATGAAGTAACATCTCCATTTATGGGAAGTACCCAGTTTCCTTTCTCTTTGCACATCTACGAGATTTTGTTGAGTCCAAAGCTCTTTTCCAAATGTAAAATTGCAGAAATCACCAGGAACACATCATGAAACAAAAATAAGACAAAGCTTAAAGATCCCTCTGCACATCCAGAGGATGAAGCCAAAGTTGTTGTTTTTTTCCCCCACATGGCCTTCTTGTAGAAAGTTAATATTTAAAGCATGTGTAGGCTTAGCCTGATAAAGAAAGCATTTCCCTACCTTTTTAGCCAGCTGTGTTAGAGGTTTCGTCCCGGCTAAATCCGTGAACCAGTTATTGATGGAGCTCTGGGACCTTGCTGTGACGAGCCAGAAATTATCCTTCTGGTTAACCTGCGGTTTACGCTTCCCCGTATCTGGAAAAGTGTTGTATCGCAGCTTCTCAGCAATGATGCTGCTGAAGTTTGAACTTATCTGCAATAGCAATGAGGGAGACGCAAAAATGCCAAATCAACTTAAGGACAAGTGAATGAGTAGTTGTGATTGATGTACAGGATCAAAATGCAGGAGCGTCACCTTTGAGGGGTTGAAGTTGACATTTTTGGCACTGCCATGTTCATCACCAGACACAGCTGGCTGATTGTTAAAGCCCTGCTTGACATTCAGAGCAGTCAACTCATCCTGAAACACAACACACACATTTAAGAAAGTTTTCACTGTTTTTTTTTCTTATTTTGTTTTATTTAAGTCCATAAAAAAGCTAAGCAAAAACTGAAATGCCAACTACAAATACTCTAAGCAACAGCTTAATAAGTTTGCATAACATCAGGAAAACTGATATATCCATAATGCAGTTAATTTTGGGACAATTTGTTAACAACATATTAACAAGAAGCAACACGAACTAGCGAGGCCAAACTTCACATTGAAACTGAGCTTCAGCATAAATTTGATATTTTAAATAATTTGCTTTGTGGGTTTAGCTTACGTTAATGCGCAGGGTTTTGTATTATAAGCTAAAACAAAGAAAAGTAGTTCATACATTGAACAAACCTAACGCATTTTCTTTCCCATCACGATAGCGGCTAAATGTGACACGAAAGCGCACAACCGCCGCTAACTGATGCGCTAACTTCGCTAACTCTGCTGAGGCGAGCCGTTTGTTTTCGGTCTGTGACCAACCTGACAACCAGCAGGTTTTCATTGTTATTGCTAGGCCCCAGACGTCTACCAGGCTACCTAATGTTAGCTCACACAGACGTTTGCCGAGGACTTTCTCGGGCGAAACATCAGCCCTGCACGTCCACCGTACACATCGTGAAACTTCACCTCTTTCTGCCTCGGATCCTGAGGATACACGTCCGGAGGGCCGAGCCTGGGCCGCTTTAATGGCCGGTGTTCGTAACTTAAGATCCCGAAAGCAGCCATCATACAGCGGCATCACAGCCAAGGCTTTCCTCCCCAACAGCAGCCAGAGGCCTACAACAACCAGACACCCTTCCGGTAGGCGATCATCCTTCAACTTCAAAATAAAAGCCACGGGTGACTCTATTTTTCAACATAGACTAAACTAAGCACAAAAAGTAAGGGCATTTGTGTTTTGTAGATTAAGTCTTTGTTGTAACAATGCTTCTTGGCAATAAATCTGGCAGCTTTTTTCAAGCCTGTTTATTTCTCTTTTAAATTGTGTCACGTCTGTAAAGAACGTGCATTTGTGGGATGAGCAGCAGAGCTGGGATGTGGGTTGCCCCCATGAAAGATTTGCCAAATCTTCTCTGCCCAGTGCCAATCAGCTTTTACTTTGCTGTTGTATGAGCTTCTGGTACCACCAGGTTCTGGGAATCAGGTGGCAATCATAACCTGTAAACATGGGTCCTGCTACAGTCGTTGGGTGGGGATGCCCAAGACAGGTCTCAATGGTTTGATAATTGTTGCACCAATAGAGTAACATCTTTTGGTGGAGGCGGTGTGATGGTGTGAGGCAGCATCTCCCTCACTGGAAAAAAAACAAACAAAAAAAAAAACTAGGTTTGTCATCACTGCAGGAAGTCTCGATTCAGAGAGATAATAAGATGAAATTCTGCAGTCAGTAACAATCCCATATCTACAATAATACATTTAGGGCCAGATTTATCAACATCCCAGTCTGCGTGTAGTAATTTGCACGCGCAATCCAGAATTTTGCGCGAGAGGTGGAGCCACGGTTTGCCATCATTTAGGTCTACTAAGAGTGATTGTGCAAATAGTGGCAGGTGCAAACGTGTTGGAGACGGCCTACTTAAATTAGTTTTAGTAAATGTTTTTTGTGTTTTCTTTCGAGCCTGTGCAGCAGTGCTCCACCAGTACGATTCAAACAACGGAACCTGCTCCAACTGCGCGCTCCTCATTCCTTGTTTTATCTTATTTCTCCAGCATATGGTTCTCATATGTTTTTATTTTTCTCAGAAAGCATGAATGAATATGACACATGCTCTTGTTTCTAATGTAATGGATTATTTCACGAATGACTTCAAATCGACCCACCTAGAAGCCAGCCATCTCCAATCTCACTACTTGGAAAACAGAAAACAGTTTTTTCATAATAAAAGAATCATGCACTGACCTGGAATGTTTTGCCACAAAGTTGGTAGTGATGCCTCTGGTATCGCAAACGCGCTGCGAATTCAAGCTCCTATAACTCTGAAAAATGCTGCGATTGCGAAAAGAAAAGAAAGATAAAAAGAAAAGAAAATAAACAACTTGTTGCCTGTCATTCAGCGACTGCCAAGTGCGTGGAAACCTGGCCATTCGGCACCACACAACATTAGTGACTTCGAACAGCACATCTGAAAAACGGGATTGGGAGATCCCAGCTGCAGCTACCGTATGCTGGAATGAACCAGATGTTCAAAAAAAGCAACAAAAAAAACCAAAAACGTGTAAACTAGAAAGGAGTTTTGTCATTGCAGGTTTTGCGTAACTCTGGGTGCGTGGCTGGCTCCAAATCCATTCTGAGTTCCTCCAACAGCTCCAAACGGCAATGCTGGATCAGTGATATGTTGTAATAATTGTTTCCTGTTCATCCCAAAAATGTTCACACGAGGGTGAATAATGCGTTTTCTGCGTGCTTAGTTTTGATGTCTCCTTGTTGTGTAAATAACCACAGCCATGCCTGCGTAATTACGCATACAGACTGTTAACGCGTCCTTTAGAACAGTGTTAAATTTAGACGCAATTTCTATGAGCAAAATTGCGTTCAGGTTTGATAAATCCCTTTGCGGATGTTAAATTAAAATATTTACATATTCTCCTCCCAACACATGCAGAATTGCGCGTGAACCCCAAATTGCATATTCATTGCTGCGGAAACTGGATTGACGCAGTATTGTGTACGCAAACCGTTGGGCCCACTGTTAGTAAATCAGTTTGTACGTTTTTTTTTTTGTTTGTTTTTTTTGCGTGTGCAATGAGTTTGTACTGTTTTAATACACGCAAACCTACAGGAAATCAATCACTGAAAGTGATAAACTGCCAATATGTCTCGTTTCTTCAGACTTCAACCATCAAATCCACCAACTGTCTGTCTGTCTGAATAGATAGTGTTCTGCTTACTGTTAATTAACATCAAATTTGTGACCTGAATTCAGATAATCAGAGAGATCCAGACCTTCCTCTCCCCAGCCACCTCCTCCAGCTCTTCGAGGGTATTGAGACATTCCCAGGCCAGCTGAGAGATATAATCTCTGCAGTGTTTCCCAGGGTGCCTCAGGGTCTCGCCCTATTTGGATGCCCAAAACACCTCCCCGGGGAGGTCTCTGGATTGCATGCTAACCAGATGCCTGAACTACCTCCACTTGCTCCTTTTGCTGTGGAGGAGCAGTGCCTGTACTCTGAGTCCTTCGCAGATGACTGAGCATCTCTAAGGATGAGTCCCTCCACCCTGTGAGGGAAACCTATTTCAGCTACTTGTGTCCATGATTTTGTTCTTTTTGTCACTATACCCACAGTTTATGAGCACAAGTGAGAGTCAGAACATCGCACCAATGAGCCTTTTCTTGTAGCTGTGCCATTGGTCAAACAACTTAGCCTGTTTAAAAAAAAACAAAAAAACAACAACAACAAAAAAAAAAACAGGTATCTGCAGTCCTCATGGCAAGATCTTTTTATGTGTGTATGTTTGTGTGTGCAATCACTCAGGGACATGAATCAACTCTGGTGTAATTTATCTGTTTTGGCATCCTGGAGCTTGTAGCATGGCTCTAAATCTTGATGGTGCCACCAAGGCAAGCTCAAGATAATCTCTCATCACCTGAATGAATATCTGCCAGCAAGGCTGCAGGAGAGTCAAGCTCAAAGATCTATGAGAATTAAATGGATAAAACTTAATTAGTGTCAGCAATCTTAAATCATAGCAGTCTATGAGCAGTGCTGGAAATCAGTGTTTCCAGTCAGCCCGGTATTTCTGATTCCTGTTATCTTGAGCCATTGCATATTTAAATTTGTTCAGTATCCTAAAATATTTATGATCTTAAACTAGAACAATTGTGTTTCAGGTGCCCACTTGCTCAGTTTTGTATTGTTGGAAGAAAAAGGAAAGAATGAACAAAACAGATTTATAATATCAACTGTTTAAACATCAAACAATGCTTAAGCCATTCCCCTAAATGCTACCAAAAAGAAGAAAAAGTAAACATTTACTTCCATCAGACATGAACATAGTGTATGAACACATCCTTAAAAACTGAGAAGCATACACCCTAGAAAGCAGGTGGTAGCGTAGCCTCTGTGGTTACATAGGTAAACGTCTAACTTGAGTTTATGCATTCTGAAACGATAAAAACTGCTACTGAAGTCAGATGTTTGTGCATACAGGTGTTGTGGTCTCACACAACAGATGCGCAAGTGTGCACACAGATTTCTGCTGAAGAAATGTTCAGTATTTATGTGCCGCACTCCTTCAGATGCAGTGATTAAATTAAACATTAATTTTAACTCCAGTGTAGCTTGTGCGATTTCATCGGCTTACCAGCCCTGTCAATTTCTGTTTGCTCATTATGCTAAACACAGAGATGGCGGATGTTTCTCCAGCAGGAGCAAGTTCTCTTGCAGGGAGGCAGTTGGCTTAGCTGTTATTTTTAGATGTAAACATGATTCTGAAGTCTCTTCTCAGGGTGTTGATCTAAAACATTGATGAAAATGTTTTTTTTTTAATTTAGCTTTTCTGAACTGAAGAGGATGTGAGCAGATCTTCACTGGAAGCTGGTAATTGGGGATTTACATTTCACAGATGAACTGATGAATGTCAATATGACCTTTGAGCAGGTTAATATTGACTCTGCGGCAGCTGAGAAGGCATCTGTGGATGTTTCAGTAGATTCTGCTGGCGCTGTAAATGTTTAACCATCATCTAGTGCAACTTCTAGAAGCCTGCTTTTCTTCAATTACACTAAAATAAGCTTCCACAATTTAAGGAATTGATGCATGTGACACAAACCCGAGCTGCTTGGATTTAAACAGCCAACTTAAATAACCGTGGAGCCGCAAAAGGCCTCATGAAGGTTTTTCTTTTTTTCTTTATTAAGATGCAAATGGTTTCTAAATGCAGTTTATTAGCCTGTAAATGACATGGACATCTGGGCACAGTCATCTATAAAAAATAGTTTTATTAGAAAAAAACCTTTATATTAAAATTTAAACAAAAATATTGCAACATTACAGTCTCAAGTGTACCAAGGCAATCTTGAAAATGTAAAAAGCAATAGGAACATATTGCACTTTTCACGATTGTTCAGCGCATTCTTGACTATAAGGCAGAAGTCTATGATCCTCAGATCTGTGAAAATGCAGCATTTAAAGACAAATCCTGATGGTGGCCATCTTCAGACTATAGCAAATAACACACCATACCTCCGTACCTCTATATTGCAACCGCAACTCTTAGCATTGTAATTACCTGGCTGGTAAAACATTAAAAGTGACATTTGAAAGCGTGGATTTTAAACTCCAACATTTTGGGAACACAAACTCTGTGCAAAACACAATACTGTTCTCGCATGTCTCAAACGGCATGCTTATATGGCTAACTCCATTATAAAACCTGAAAGTGTCAACAGTTCTAGGCACGTGTCCCATCTGCAGTAATTCACAGAAATAACAGCATTAGACTGTATTAAAAATAATAAACAACAAAAATGAAATAAAAAAAAAACTGACATTTTCAGCCAGTGCCTCATAGGAATGGATTACATTTTTTCCTCCAGATAAACTGAATTAAGTAATCAATCCAAACTAATGATTTCTTGCAGCTAAACCTATCGATAGTACTATAAATACTCTGTAACACCATTTTTTTATTTAGAAAAATAATAAAATCATACACAGTGTTGTCTTTGTAAAAAAAAACAAAAAAAAGAAATCATCATAATATTAATTCTGACTGATTATCTTACTTCCAGAGGAAAAGGAAGCACCACATGAGACATAAAGTGCTATTGTCAGAGTCTAAACTCTTCCATTTATAGTTAAACATTTGGCCTTGACGAAATAACTGTGACATGATGGTAAACAGCAGGACTCTGCTGCACCTTTATGTGTTTTGTAACATAAACATATTCCCTGGCTCTGTGATTATACAGACACAGACAGATTCTTTTTCTTCTTCTTTCCCACATCTTGACATGACTGGAATAACTATTAATGTGTGTGTGTGTGTGTTTAATTGATGCATTTGACTGTATATTTTGAAGGGATCTCGGCTCTCAGCTCCAGAGTGCGTTTCATCTGTTTTGGTTCTCCGATGCTTCTATCATGGCTCTGAATGTTGAGTTTTCATCTGCCAGCAAGGCTGCAGGAGAGTCAAACTCCACAATCTTTGAAAACATAAAGTATAAAACAGAATCAGTATCAGACTATTAAACATGGATATATGATTTCATCTATTCTGGCGTATGAGCAGCATTTTAATATCTAAAAAATACCGTCCTCAAGCACTCCTATCGCTCTTTGGTGTATGACGCAAGTCTATAATCAGTACCATCCAAATGAAACCCCTCCACATTGATGCTCGACAGTGGATGTGAGGCGTTTTTAATGAAAGACGATGTTTGGTTTTCTCTAAACCGTGGCCAAAAAAAAACAACTCAATTTTGGTCTCATCTGTCAATAGGGCATTTATTCCAGAAGTCTTTTGATTTGTTCAGATGAAGCTTGTGAACGTCAGTTTCAGACAGAAGAGGCTTTTCCTGGAAATCCTTCCAAACAAACTGTACCTGTTCCGTCTTCTTCTAGCTTTGCTGTTCAGGTTGAGATTTACATAATGTGGCCTATAATTACTTCCTGTGGCCTTAATAACCTTAACAGCTTTTTCACCAGTAACCTCCAGCATTAAGCAAGGTTACAGGCTCATAGTGGCACATATGGGTAGATCCACACCACTTCAATTACTCTTCTAATGAATCCTGAAATAGAAAAATTAAACTCAACCTCCTTGCAGAGATAATGGCTTAAAATGGATTTAGTCATAATTTGTGCGCATTTTATGTTCTCCACTTGCATCACAAGTCAGCTTCAAAGTAAAAGTGCAGTTTATTGTCCCATCCATCAACTCAAAGTGACCAGTTAACACGGTAAATTACGAGGTGCTTTAACATGCACGTGGAGTGTACAGTTATTCATGTTGCATTTATACACACCTGGCCGCTGTCCAGGACCATGATCCTGCTGCAGCTCATCACTGTGTTGAGACGATGTGCGATGATGAGAGTGGTGCAGCTGCCAAATGCAGAACAAATGGTCTCCTGGATGAGATGATCCGTCTCTGTGTCGATGGCTGCTGTTGCCTCATCCAATATAAGAATCTGTGGGGGAAAAAATAAAAAATAAAACTGCAAATGCTACAAAGATAGTAACTACCCTATAATGAAGACAAGACATTGCAGAAACACAAAGACCTGCATGGGTTTGATTCACTAAATGCAAAGTTCCAACATCAAACACTGAAAAGCCCTGCTGCTCAGTCTCAGTTCATGTATTAAAAAGTAGTTTAAGATAGAGTTATATTTGACACCACTAGATGGCAGTGGTTTCCTATGCAGGAAGAGATGCTTGTTTTCTCATTAGCTGATACTGGTGAAATATGCTCACCCACTCTAAAGAAAAGTTGAAATGTAAATGTAGAATGTCAGCATTATACAATCAGCACCTTGCTGTTCCTCAGCAGGGCCCTGGCCACGCAGAGTAGCTGCCGTTCTCCCACCGAGAAGTTCTCCCCGTTCTCTGTCACCTCTGAGTGGAGGGAATGAGGCAGCTGGCTGACCTGAGGAGTTTCACAGGGTTTTATATCACTATGACAACAACTGTTGTAGTCATGGAAAGCATAATTTACAGTACAAGCATTTTATCACTCACCATTTCTTTAATATGTGTCTTCTCAAGAGCTTCCCAGATCTGTAAATCAGTGTATTGATCCCATGGGTCTAAATTGCTCCTGTTGGTAAAACAAACAAACAAACAAAATCCACAATTGTGATATTCATCATCTGGAAGAAAATGTTTAAATCAAGACACACAGTATACTGCTGACATCAAAACATACTGTCAGTGACAGTATGTGAAGCAATTCTGCTTATTTTTAAAGCAAATACTAACAAGTGCACATGTCTATCTGCAGTAATAAGTTGTCAAAAGTATGGATCAACATGCAGACACTCAATCAAAGCACCTAGCTGAATCACTACAATTAATTCTGCCAACAGAGCAGCAGCATTAATTGCTAAGGTGTGCTTTTATCCGCATCTCCTTTGATATGCCTCTTAGTTCATAATTAATTTTTAAGCTAGAACGATGCATTAGTCACAACTATTGATGATGAAAGTAATAATCATTGTACTACCTGACAGTGCCAATGAAGAGTACAGGCTCTTGAGGAATGATGGCTAGCTTACTCCGCAGGTCATCCAGGCCAATCTGTGCAATATCGATCCCGTCAATGATAATGGAGCCTCCACTCAGCTCCACAAGCCTGAACAAAGCCACAGCCAGAGAGGACTTCCCTGCAAGCACATGCAGAAAAGACGCAAGGTTAACAAATGTGGACATGATGCCACAGAGATGTAAATGTAGGCTGAAACGCTGAACAGAGAAGGTCAGTCCTACCTGATCCTGTCCTGCCCACAATGCCTATGGTCTCTTCAGGCAGAATGGTGAAGGAAAGGCTCTTTAATACCACTGGCAGATCATCTCGATAACGCATGTTCACATTCTGAAAAGTAATCTTTCCCTGCTGAGGCCAGGAGGGGGCAGGAGTAGCTGCCTCTGGACTTTGTCTGGACGCTTCACTGTCAAGGCTCTGAGATCAAGAAAGATGATGACATCTGATATTACTCTCTGAATCTCTGAAGAGGAAAAAGCCCCCTATCTGAGTTGGAGTGAATTTTCCTTCTAAGTGCTTTTCTTTGCGCTTGAAAGAGGAAAAAAAAAACAACAACTAGAGTGTGATATTTGTATCTTCGTGGCTTGATAGCTGCTGTGCGTGTGATGCAAGCTCTGAAATATGCACTGGAGTGCGTAAAGACCACACACTGAGTTCCTATATGTTTCCTGCGGAGTCCATCAGAACGTATACAATCACATACGCACAGCAAACACATCAACACACACATGCGTGTCTAAACATGCCATCTGTCTCTATGTAATCAGCTTTATTACGTTCATCCCATGACATGAAAACTCTCTTTAAACTTCAAGGTTTTATATATTAATTTTTTTTTTTTTTAAATTTCTGATCATCAACTAGTGTGTTTCCTTTTTGCATAACTATACGTTGGTGTTGTCTGAGCGCCAATGCGCTGTGCTAATCAAGCCTCTTACCTTTATATAATGATTGATCCTTTCAACTGATGTAAACCGAGCTTCAGTCTCAGTGAGCAGTCTCACCGTAAACTGAAACAGGCCCGTCAGCTGGAAGTGAAAGTCAAGGAAAGTGTTATTAGTTTTACGATTAACACTGTCACACCAAGTAAGATGAAGGTCTAGTCATTTAGGCCTCAGCAACCGAGGAGTAAACAGATTTGCTGACATGTCTTCTTCACAATCATGCTAATTTCAGTTTCAATTATCTGCAGTGACAGTAAATGTTTCTAAAAGAAAAATAAATACATCAAAGAAGTAAGAAAGAACAAACACATTTAAAACATCCTGTGAAAAGAACTTGCTGACCCACAAAGGATCTGTTTTATACATATGTCATTCCTTCCCATGAATATATAAAGTGTATCCATGCGAGACCACTTATTCACTCTGACATCACAGAACATCATAAGTCAGCAATATCCACCCCCCCCATCTTAATCTCCACTCAGTTTCCCATCATGCAGCATTTGTCGCACCTCTGAAGTGGGTAGTACGAAGCATTAACAGATTTCAAAAGGAGGCATAATCCGCAGAGGAGTGAGGTGGAGCAGAGTGGAGTGACTGACTCCGCAGCCTTTAACTGACTGGTATGAACAGAACATTAAACAGTTGAATGGGGGCCTTTGTACTGCATCTGTGTGGTCTTTCGGCCAAAGCACATCGCAAACATTTCATCAAGAGCTCAGAAAATAGTGTTAACTTTTAAATAAAGCTCTTAATTTGTCTCCTTTAAAGCAAGAATTTGAAACTTGAACTGAACAATAACCAAATGCAGGTTAGTCAAAACAAAACGTTAGATGCTAGCTAAGATGTTGAATCACTTTAACAGGGGCTCAAGCCCAAACAAGCAAGTAATCAAATACAAATAATCAAGAAAAGAAATCTTCAGGATTTGCTGTTGTGGGTAAAAGTTGTTGGTTTAAACCTCTCATCCACCATGGTTTACCACTACTGTCTTTTTCACAGCCCCGCTTCACTGAGGAACTGTTACAACTTCACTGTGCCTCTCTTTCTTCTTCTTTTTTTTTTTACAATGTATGAAGGCAGAACAATGCCGCAATTACAGCGTGCCATGTGAAAGCACACACTGGGGTGGAGCTAAGCGATCACTGTTTGATCAGTGTGAAGGACCAAAGGTGAGTGACAGCAGCGTAATGAGGTCTGTCCTTTGTTGTAATACAGCATAATCTCTGTGGGAAATGGGCTTTTCTTCATTTTTGAAGTACTTCAACTGATCTGGCTTGAGACACCTACGATGGATCGAACTTTTCCATCTCAGATCGCATTATCTGAAGTCAAATAACAGAACCAAAAGGAGGTTGAGAGGTCTTGTTTTCTCCCTGACCAAATGAGTTATGATACAGTAAAAAAGTTACTATGGCAACATAAAATGTAGTGGTGTCTCCAACTTTAACTACTGTTAGCTACCTGACTAAGTTAAGCTGAGGCAGCAAATCCTCAGAACCGAGCTGATGGTCTTAACTGTCTCTCGAAAAATGTTTGAATAAATCCAATAAGGTTCTGCCAAAATAAACATCCAGCAAAACACATGCAAGATGCTTGCTATGTTGTCTGGAGATTCACACTACCAGCTTCTAGCATTACATGACAAGGACTGCGTGCTTTCTGTGTTTCTACATATACTGTGTTTGTTCACAAACCTGCACTGCGTAGGAAATGGCCAGCCCTGCATAGGCTGGAGGTATCTGATTGTGCATGAACACAATGAAAAGTGCTACAGAAGTGATTAGAGAGATGCTGATGAGGTCCAGGCGAACGGCCAGCCACCGCATCGCACAGCTGAAGAGGTAGCTGGTGGCCTGGTTGGTGTCCAGCAGTTCCCGATACCTGAAAAGGAAAAGAAAAAACATTTCAGCTGAGCAAAAGCAAACAGTGCTCTATGCTGCCCTTTTCTAGCAGTCGCTCTGATATATTTACAAAATGAGGGGTAAACTGAGAAACTACAAGGGTATGTAAGATTAAATCTAATGACAGCTTAAGGATATTGCAGGTGGGTATAATTTTGCCTACCTTTGGAGAAAGCTGTGCCCTCTTCCATATGCATGGATGGTGGAGAGTCCCTGAAGACTGCTGGTTATGTGAGAGGTGAATGGTGATAGGCTGATATTCTCCAGACGCTTCAGCTCACGAATGAGAACCCTAGGAATGGAAAATTGATCTATAACATTCAACTTCTAGAAATTTAATATTTCCCACAAAAAAAAAAAAAATGTAACTGAATATCGATAATTGCATGTAAGACTTTAGAAGACGTTAAAACTCAAGTCAATTTTGTTTTGTTTCCCTAAATTGTTATGGACATTAATTTTTGCCAAGTCTGAAACAGTGCAGACCTAAATGATGTCATAGCAACTGTAAAAAAATGGGAAGGCACTGTAGCATTTATACAAAAGGCAAAATTGATTCAACCTAGCATGTATGTCACTTAGATTGATACGGAGGCTTTGTAAAAATCTTAATATTTCAATCTTAATGCTGAAACACACTTCAGGTGTAATGATGCTACTGTGTGGCAGACAGGTAATGATGAGACGAAGCACAGGCAGGGATGCAGTCCACAACAGCATCCATTTTCCTCACAGGCTGTTCCCCATTACTGGAAACTGTACAACATTATGAGCAAGAGTCAAAGACAACAGACCAACACACACTTGGCAGCCAGATGTGATGTCATCAAGGTTTGTTTGAGGTGGAAAGGTTTGCTGACAAAGATGGGGTATGAGTCTACTTTTGGCTGCAAAGACAGACTGATAGTGTACAGGAATTAAAAAAAACAAAAAACTCCCATGACTCATTTGGTTTTCTCAGAAAAACCTGACAGAGGATGAAGAAAGAACATGACACGTCCTTGCTTCCAGGCTGTGATATATACGGAAACGTAATTATGCCCTGGGTAGTTTCATTTTAGTAAAAGCTGCTTTAAAAGTTGGTCATTTTTAGTGATAAATACACACTGACATAATAGTCATATATAAACAGGGATTTCGACTTTGTAAGATACAGTATTTGATTAATTTCTTTTCATTCTTTCTAGTCTTCTGTTTATGCTATCTATATAAATTTACATTTAATTCGTCTTTCACTCCATACTAATTAACTATCTCTACAAGTGATGCCTTTCACTTAAGGAGATCTCTAAAGAGACAAAGTGACACCAGATCTGATCACAGAAATTAAAAAAAAAGTTTCCATGACGACAAGATGATGCAAACAAGTCCTCTAAATGCTACCTGGCTTGGCCACTTGGGCACTCTTGAAAAATACATTTTAATTCTCAAGAGTTTATTTCCCTGGTTAAATAAAGGTTAACGAACAATAAATAAAAAAAGCAATACATATTGAAAAGAAAAAGAGAAGATGCGGATGAGCTCCTGGTCTTTAATCTGCAAAAGACGTACCCCACAATAATTCTCCTTTCATAATATATTTGCTGCATAAACAATGATTTAAAAACAAAAAAAGAAGCACAGGTGCTTATTGTATATATTTTATATGCACACAAATCTTGTTTTTGTGCTTTCTGGTTTTATACCAACACAACAACAACACAGAGTCATGTTCTTTGTGATCTGAGAAAAAAAAAAACCCAACATAATTCTGTGGTTATTTCCCACACCACCAAGCCTTTGTTCCCCTTTGTGAATTCACCTTTATTGCACAACTCCTGCAAAATCCAAAATAATGACATAGCTGAGACTTTGGATTATTCTGGGCATTTTCTGCAACATTTACCACTGAACGGCGGGCGTGTATTAAATCAGAGACTGTTGAGACTGGCTGTGCACACTTCACCATTATTTACCTTCTGTTCTCCAAATACAGACACTATAATAAAAGTTATTGATTAGAATAGATTTCCATGATTAGAAATTCATACCAGAATGTTGGCCTGATAAGTGCAATGTTTTTAACTGATTCCAACTGAAACACTGCCCATGCTTACGATTGCAATGATAATAATAATAATACTACTACTACTACTAATAATATACACTAAAAAAAATATCAACAAAGAAAATTTATCACTTGGCTTTGGATCCCTGCTGTGATTTTTAAGTATGTTCAACCCTACATGTATAATATTCTTCAGTGTAATCTCTGTCATCAACTCCAGCTGCATCAAAAATCATGCAGGTGTCAGTAGAAACATACACACACACACACACACATATACACACACAACAAACAATCAAACACATACAACCCTAACAACAGCAGTAGAATTGCAAAGGGATGGAAAATCTCTGCTGAATTTCCATGGGAAGTTAAGCTGGGGAAATGTGGAAATATTCCAATTTGGGATCAAATGGTGTATGCTGCATTGTTTGTTCAGTAAGATTAGAGAAAAAAAGCTTCTGAGGACTGTGCCAACCATAGATCTACACACCGCTAAAGAACTGGAAGCCTGGCGTGGTTTTTGCTGAACGTGATTATACATGTGATAGATTAATAGATTAGCACTCCTCAGTCAGAGTGCTGAATAAAGCTGCCATCTTCATTCTTGTACTACAGAAAACTGGCTAACAAGAAAAAAAAAAAGAGGAACAACATCATGGTGATGAGCTGACAAGCACCACGGTGGCTAGGATGTTAAATGATCGGTGTTAGCTATCCAATCTTCAAATGCTGTTTGAAGTTGTAAACTGACTGAAAAGTATGGACCAAGATGACATTACATGACTTGGTATTTGACTTTGACTCGTACTCAAATGCAGCTTTGGCATTTACACTCTAGATGACTACTATATAGAGTTTGGGATGGACAATGCTCATGGGAAATCAGCCAGTTTGGTTCTGCACATCAGTGGTAAATGCTCTGTTTGCTCTTTTTTTGTAATTATTTGAGTTCTGTTGCATGAATCAGTTGTATACTGCTGTGTCAGTAAATGCAGAAATATTTCACATAGAGGTCCGTAATTTAACTGAAAGAGACGATGAGATAACTTTTCACCACTCTGCTGCGTGTAAATATAAATATAAAGATGTAATGCAATGCACTGAACATCCAGTGTGCCTATTTAACTTGAGGTCTTGAAGCATGGTGGTGTTATTAGCACTGTATGTTACGACACTAATATTCAAATTCGCTCCTGTCTAGTTTTAGTTTTATTTCTTAATCTTGCTTGTACTTCTGCTTTGTCATGGTTTTTGCTTATACTTCTAGCTTCACGTGCTTTGAAAACACATGCTAAATACACACGCAAATGAAGACGTGTCCCTTTGTTCAAGTGACTGTGTTAGATGAGCTTGCGGTCTTGAAGGTTTCTAAATCCTGTCTCGACCCATTTGTAAACTGCACATATGAATCATGAGACTTTGTAACTTCCTGAACTTGTCAGCTGTGTTTGTGCTCACACAGCAAACACACACGTCAGGTGTGTCAGCAGAGGTAGGAGGTGGGATCAGTGGCTAAGATCTTATATGTATCTAAACCATTTCTAGGTTCCATAATTGACAACTAATACTGTCTTGCTTCAGTTGATAACTAGTCACTGTAAAACAGTTTGATATTCACCAGTTTTCTTTCAGGTTTTTTTTTCCAGGCTCATGTCTACATCTTCATCTCTACTTGTTTATTATCCATTTCCATAACTACTAACATGGCTGCCCCACCCCTTTAATATCATAAACGTTAATATCATACATCCCATATGTTTACAATAGTTACATCAGCAAAACTTAATTAACTGGATGTCAACTGAGGACTCAGTGTCTTCAGTGGTCTCGTTGTAGTGTGCAGGGCTCTAGAAATTATCTGTGCCTGCGATGGAAGAATGCACAAAGTAGAAATTTAACTTGATTTGGATTTAATTTGATTGCGTTAACAAGGAATTATGCAGATTTTTTTTCCCCCCCTTTATCGCCTAACCTGCTGTTCTGCAAATTTCCAGTTTATTCGCATTAACTCCCACGGAAAAGTTCCAGCTTTGAAAATTCCCAGAATTTCACATAAATAAATAAGAGTCTGACCTGGAGACACGGTTGACAATCCAGAGGACAGCACCCAGAGGTAGGACGGAGATCAGGAACCAGGGGAAGACGATGCCAACCATCCCCAAGCAGAACATAACCAGGGTCAGGTTCTGCATCAGCATTTCAGCTTGCATGGTCAGCCGCACATCCACTGTAGAGAGGAGCATAGAATTACAATCAGATACACCGTGTGGTGCCAGATGTGAGACAAAGTGTCTTTAAAGCCATTTCAATCTACTAAGAATCCTTTTGGATCACATTTTTGAGCAAAGGTTGGAGCAATTAGAGTGCAATCTCTTATATTTTAAAGCTTCAAGCAGCCACAGAGTGGCAGGATCTGTAGCTCCAAAACCATCCCACCGCAAAAACTTTCTGCAGTTCAGAAAGCCCCATATTAATGTTTTGGCTTTCTTCCACCAGCAAGAAAGAGAATAGTAGAAGATCTGTTAGTAACAGAAAATATATGTAGTCTTAAAAACAAGGACAACCATCCAAGAAAAAAAAAAAAAGATCTCACAAATGGACATGTCAGGCAAAGACACAAGTGAAGCGGATAACAGAGAGCAACTCACAAGAGAAAATACTCCATGTCAAATCACACTGTGTCTTGGCACTACACCTTGTCAGCCACGGTGGCTTCACTGACTGAGAGCTCTCCTGAGGGAAAGATTCACAGTCAAGACAAATCAAGCCTCACCCTCATCCATGTCCCTGGAGAAGCGGGTCAGGATACGACCCAGAGGTGTAGTATCAAAAAAGTGCATGGGACTGAGGAGGAGCCGACGGAAAAGCCTGTCATGGAGCGTGGAGGCAGCCTTCACTGTGCACTGTCAACACAGACAGCATGTTGTGTTTGAACACGAGGCATGACACAAGTAAACAAACAACTTACACAAGCATACGGAAACAATCAGGGCTTGGATAAGCAGACATTTAGAGGGACATCACACAGTGAGCACTACAGGACAATACAGTGGCGCTCAGATGTTGCCTGCAGAGTTCCAAACGCTGCCTCAACATATGCTGAGCATGTGCACAGTGGCGGGTGGCTATTTTCTTTTGTCGCACAAGGCAGGCTGTCAAATCCTGATTCATAATGAGTTTCTGGGAGGCTTACATAAAGGTCATGACTGAATGTGCAAGAGATGTTTCACCAATTGGACAGAAATTACATGTGGCAGCAGAGAAAAAATTAATTCCATTAATGGAATATTTAACACTCAGAAAGATCCCATCATAGCTAGAGGTAAAAAAAAAAAGAAAAGAAAAAAAAAAGATTAGCCATCTCTGAAAAATTAGCAATTTTAAGTGGCACGTATTAACACGGGGGGCTAACCTCTGCAATGCTGTGTCAGGATGGGTTAGTGTGAAAAACAGGACGCACACCCGAGGGGGCACTGACACGGATGAACACACACACACACACATCCACCCACACATGCATGCATCTCACTCTCTTTTCCATCACAAACAGAAAGACAGACACGCACAGCCGCAGTACAGCTGTGAGGTAGTAGCAGCGGACAAATACTAAATGGATTTGGCCTGCAGCCATTTTCCATTATTGTGCTGCAGCCATCAGAGCATGAACAAATGACAGCCAAGACAATTAGGGAGGAACACTTAACTGTAAAGGACCAATAATGTATCAGAATTTTATATCACTTTAATGTTCATCAGTGTTTAAAAGGACAAAGTGGTAGAGGGACTCTTACCTTCACAAAGATGAGGCCTCTCACTGTCTTCAGCAGTAAAGCAGCTCCCATGGAGATGACATAAACAGTTGAATAGTATCGAATATGAGGGTTGAGACTCATGCTGTTGCTTGCCAGTGTTTCATTCACCAAGATTAATGATGTGTTCTGTGGGCAGATGGAGCAACAAATGAAAAAAACTGTGGAAAAACATGAAAAGAAAAATCCCCAATTTGGCTTCTAATGTAATTGAGAAAAAGCATACTTTGTTTAAAAAAAAGTACATAAAATCAGGCGGTCTGGTGACATTTGCTTTTCCGATCAGATCTCTCAAGAGCAGCCGCTGCCTGCTCTGCTGCACATCTGTTTCTCCACTGCTTGCGCTTGTTTGTAAATTAAGTTTACCGATGTGCCATTACTTTTTCGATCATGCACATTCACATTAATGCTCAGTCTGCTGCCACAACTCACTCAAGCGAAGTAGTTATTTTCCTTTAGGGAGCCAAATACACGCTAAAGAGATATTATATCAAATCAGGATCATCTCCCAGCTTACCCCGCTGCCCTGCCTGATCCAGTGGCTCAGCCACCAGTTACTGAAAGCTATGCTGCCTGTGGTTGACAGGAAGAAGAAGATGTTGATGATGAAGATGACTGGTCCACCTGCAGCTTTGATGTAGGCTCCGTACACGGACCAGGCGACTGCACCGGAGCCTTTCTCTTCAGCTTTCATTAGTTGTTCTGAAAACAAGAAACAAAAAGAGAAAGCCAGAGCAGAGTTACTTAAGAAGCTTACTGAACAGAAACAGCACATAGCTTCTTTTTATATGTTTAAGGAGAAAAGTGACAAGCTGTCTCACCTCTGCTCTTGCCTTCCACCTTTGGAACAACTTTGCCAACATTCCCAAGACTGACGGTCTTTTTTGCACCTTCCCTTCCCTGTTTGTTTTTCAAATTCTCTTTAACCAGATTCTGAGACACACAAGCGGGAATGGCAGATGAGTTTTCAAACACCATCATAAATCAGAAGATCTACAGCAACAACGCTGTGAATTTAATCAGAGATATCGGCAACATGATCTTTAGCGACTCACTGGAGATTCAATGCACGCATAAATAATGGGGGTCTCATAACCATTAGCTTTTCCCTGCTACTGGGTCCGTCTATCTGTACTTATGAATTATTCAGTGCATAATGTTGAATGTTACAATGTAGCAGGGCAAATATGCTTTATTCTGAATAGATGCCTGACTTCTTTGTGTGCCACTGGCCTTACCTCCTGCTGCATGCTGTTGAACAGGGCGGCGTAGTTACGTTCTTTACTGATGAGCTGCTCATGGGTGCCATGCTCAGCAATCTGGCCATCCTTCATCAGAATGACATCATCGCACTCAGGCAGATACTAAAAAGGACATGGATTTTTTTTTAAAAAGGAAGAAATTAGTAAGTACTTTCACTGTTGACACGTTGTCAATATTTCAGTCATAATGTTTTGGATTAATTTTCTTTTCTGTTTTGGTTTTTTCATCTGGAAGTTTTAGTCACTGAGGAACATGATGGATTCTTTCAATATCAATGAATATCAGCAGTTTTCTCTGTTTGTTGTCACTAGAAAATCAAAGATTGTCTCCTCACCTGCAGCTGGTGTGTTACAAAGAGCACAGTCTTGTCTTTAGCAGCCCCCCGAATTGCTTTATTGAAGATATGGGAACCCACACATGCATCAACGGCACTGAGTGGGTCATCCAAAAGCAGTATGGGCCTCTCACTGTAGAGTGCACGTGCCAGGCTCACCCGCTGACGTTGTCCTCCGCTAAGATTGGCACCCCTTTCCCCAATCTAGAAGAAAAAAGTAAAGATAAGTGCTTTTTGATATTTAAAAAGTTTGAAGTTCGTAATTAAGAAACCCAACAAACCTCTGTCATGTCTCCATACGGAAGATCTACAAGATCTGGGAGAAGACAGCACGCTTCCAGAACAGCATTGTATCTGATGTGGGAACAAATTTGAAAAAAATCTGGATAAATCTCTATGTTGAGGTTTTTTGTTTTTTTTTTTCTTCTTCTTCGTAGCATTGTAATGAAAAAGTTGAGCTTACTTGTCTGAGTCAAACGGGTTTCCGAAAAGGATGTTCTCCTTCAAAGAGTCATTGAGGATCCAAGCTTGTTGGGACACATATGCGAAGCCACCACTGGCAGAAACTTTACCTTCCAACAGAGTCATCTGCGACACAAAAACAAAACAAAAACATAAGATCTGAAGCAGAAACAACATGTGAAGACTCCCATTCAAAAACCGTACACTGTTCTGTGGTGTAGGAATACGGGGAGAAATGTGAGTCAGTCTACTTGAATGAGAAACTTAAACTGAGCATCGAGTTGAAGTTTTAACTGGTGCTGACCTGTCCGAGAAGAGCAGACAAAAGAGAACTCTTTCCACTCCCGACGCTTCCACAGATTCCAATGAGAGAACCCTGAAAAAAGATGCAGTGTAGGTAAAGGCTTATCCAACAGTTTTGAGCAACACATTCTTCTGTGTTTGTGGCGTTACCGTTTTGATACATAAATCAATGCGGTGCAGGGTTTTGTGCAGCGGGGGTCGAATGCTTTGAGTGGAGGAGATGGTGCTTTGTGGGCTCTCCTGCTCCATGTTTGTGAGGAGACTTTGTCCGTTGGGGCCTTCTTTGTTTCCCTTGCCATCCTCTGTGGAAATGTACAGGCTAAGCTTCTCTCTACGCAACACGCGCTTCATCCCTCCTCGCTTCTTGGAAGGTGGGTTTGGCCTTGTTGCAAGTGAGCGCGCCTTCTCCCAGGCCAGCGTGGCGTTCTGAAATTCTACAGCATGGTCAGGATCCTCCATTTTTGCCAAAATCATCTCTCTGTCTTCCATCATAAAGAGCCTCTGAGGAGTCAAACGGGATAGGTTACTTTTCACAACATTGTGATGAGAAAATTTTTAAGAGGCATTTTATTGCTGTTTTCGGTTGAACATTCTTCAGATTATGTAATGTCATCCTGGCACACCACTAATGACTGCATTACAGACTCTAATGCTTTAAGCACAGCACAGCCTTCCTTGAGCTCATCAGTACTTTATTATGCACCACATGCGTGTAAATCACAGAAAAGCCCGAGTCTTTTAGTACATCCCTGGCAGAAATGCCTTCTTACTTAATCCAAGCTGGCTTTGTGAAACTTCTCTCACTAGCATGTGACTTTTACCATGTGTTGGGAAACAGTATATCAGAAATGTCAGCATGTGTGGTGTGTGGCTGGAAGGCTCTTGCGCAACAGGCGCACCTTTTCATTTGCTCTGAGACAGTGAAACCTGTTTGACAACTCTTGTGTTCACAATCTTAGACTGTTTAAGTTTTCTCAGACAGGGTATGAAAAGTGTTTACAATATAAAAGGCAACATTCTGTACAGCGAGGCAGATACGTAGCAAGTTTCTGTTTACCCTTATAGGTTTGTGATGTAAAAATGTGCTCTGTATCACGACACAGAGCAGGCCTTCTGAAGTAATACCAGCTATGTTTAAAAAAAAAAAAATACAAAAAATAAAGATATCACAAGGCTTTTTAGTCTCACCTGAAATCTTTTGACTGCAACAGAACCTTCTGACAGAGATCTCACGGCCAGTGGTGTGACTTTTAGGGCAAATGTCATGGAGTTGAAAACAGCAACGATGGTGAAAGCCTGACGTTCGATATGTAAGAGATGGAGACAGTTTCTAACTTTCAATCACTTGGCATCCAACTTTAAAAACATCAAATAAATGTGTCACACCAGAAGCACTACACAACTTGCAATTTAAAAAAAAGTCTGATGTAATATATTTTTTATTACACAGTTATGGAGCTGAAATTAGTTATAGTGTGAAATTGTAAATATAAAGTGAAGATAGTGATTGCAACCTTCCGCAAATACACACCTCGGCTGCAGTTAGGTCATTACCCATGGCCATATGTAGGGTGAAGGTGCAAACGCTTGCTATCACCACGACAACAGGCGCTACACCCACAGTGAGACTCTGGACAACTCCAGCTCTCTCCAGTATTGCCCTCTCTTCTGATCGCACCTCTTTAGGGGGAGACATGAAAAAGATACATGACTATGAGGGAAAAGAAAACCAAACTCAGGTTTGAGTGTCTCCCTAAGGATTCTCTGATGCACATTCAATCAACAGCACCCCTACAGACACTCACCAGCACAGTGTGCATACAAAAACAAATAAAAGAGGGAGAACAAGAGCCTCCATCTTATGAGAGGCTTGAAATCTTCCTGAACCTTGACAACTCTCCAAAGCTAATACACATAGCTGACCCCTTCATCCAGGTTTCTACCCCTCACATGCAAGAACTGGCTGCTTTGTTAACCCAGCACATACGGGGTGATCTCAGGAACAAAGAGCTTGAGCATCTTATGCCTCAACAGCACAGGGTGCAAAATATGAGAACTCCATCCTCCCGGCACATCTTATTCCCCATTTGGATCCCATTTAGAGGGTCTTTGTGTTTCTGTTTGAACTACAAAGGATGAATCATGCATCCTGGGCAAAAACACTGATCATCCATGTAACAGGAATACTGTTTGAAGTGAACGTTGTGCAACCCTTCAGGCTCATTGGCCATTAAAATGAATACTAATGAATTATCTCTGTTGCAAATTATCACTAAACAGCAGTAAAACTGAGTCCCATCTGGTTAACTTGGAGAAGAATTAAAGGGGGTTTAAAAAAAAAAATCCTTATATACATTTGACAGCAAAGAACCCATGTCAAAAGGACACTTCTGATGCAAAGATAAGAACCTTGTATGTCTGTTGTTCTTATCTTGTGCCAAACACTTTGCAAATTAACTGTGAAGACAGAGGATTTAGGGTGTGGGTGGTCCTGCTTGTTCTCTAATTGCAGGTGATGAACTGATCACTTGCAGATGACAGGAGCTCAAACAAGGTGGAATGTTATTCTGTGTAAGCTGAAGCCACAAAAACCCTAAATAACATGATATCCTTGAGAAAAATCACCAGATCTTCACCACAAACGGGAAATGAGCCCTGCGTATATTGTTGAGCCATTTAGGAACAGGGCAGCCACTCACTGTGAATGTTCTGTGCAAAGGCATCTTCCCAACAGTACATCTTAATGAACTTTATGCAGCCCAAGATCTCGTTCATCAGCCTCACGCGCCGGTCAGTGATGGCCACACACTTCTTGCGGAAATATGCCGTCAGCTTCGATGCAAGCATCTGTCCAGACGGGGAGCAGGGGGAAATGATGACAAGAGAAATAAGTGGCAGGGGAGGAAATGAAAGCAGAAACAATCACATTAGCTCAGCTGCAGGCCTGTCCGGGGGGCCGGAGTGATAAACACCCTTCACATCAATGTCAGGGTCTCTAGCTGTCAGGCGATGCCTTTGGCTGAGTGTAGTTTGCACATAACAGCTACGCAGCTGACAGGAGATTGATAGCCAAAGAGTTATGATCCGTTTAAGAACTGCTGATGAGGTTCTTTAACATTCTGACTTAACTTTTTAAAGACATGCCTACTTCAACTAACTTTCTATGAGCCAAATTCCAAATTCAAGTTCAAGTTCAAAATGAGCCATCATTCATTTTTATCTTTGGTTATTAGATTTGTGTAAAACCTTTTAGGAACAGCTGTAATTAAATCATTTCTCATTACTTTGTACAACTTAAAAAGAAGTCTGTGATCAAACCACACTCTGTTGTTCTATTTAAAAACACTGGCATTCACATTTTCTTTCCTGTTCACGTGTTCCAGCAGACGACATACCATAGTCGGGTAGAAGATGATGAAGATGGCTGATCCCAGCAGTGCTGTGGGTCCCAGGAAGTATGTGGTGTAAGTCAGACCCAGGAGTCCCACCAGGGGCCCCCCTGCCAGCAGGCAGCCCACAGACACTGCTTCATACAGCCGCTGGCCATCACTGGAGCAGATGTTGATCAGCTAGGTAGGGAGGCAGCAATGTGTAAGACAAATTACATTCAAAAACATTAATGAGCCAAAGAATTCCAATCAAGATAAGCTGAAACATCCCCACTAAGACAGTTGAAGCAATTTCATTACTAAAGATGTCTTTATTCCCACGTTTACTTGGGAGGACAATGATTCCTCTTAAGCTTGGACTAATCTTAGCCAGTCTTCGCTGTCTCAAGTGGTGGGATTTGTTGAAATCTAAGTTGGAATGGTGCAAGAGTTGAAATCTCAGTCATCTGGATGAGGAGCTCAGTGGTGCGGCTTAATTTTGTTAATTTGGAGAAGAGTGCCCTCCAGGGTTGGATCACCTACCTCGCCCGGGCTGATGTCTTTAGTGCTGCGCAGGCGGAGGATCTTCTGGAACGCAAAAGTAAGAGCAGCTCCACGCAGGCGCGCAGCGGTGCGGTAGTTGACAGCCCACATGAGCGCCAGGGACCAGGAGCGCATCAGTTCCATGAGGAAGATCCCGGCGGCCAGGGACAGGCCGTAAGGCACGGAAGCATGCAAGCTCTGGGAATACTCCAGCAGAGCTCGGACCAGGAGAGCCTGGGGAGGGACAGCAAGAGCAGGGATAAAGCTGACACAGAAGAAAACATAAACAAGAAGTAACAGGCAAAGAATATATGCAAAAAGCAACAGCATAAAGGGTATAAAGGAAGACTGGAGAAGGTAAAGATGAAGAACAAGGAGATGGGAAGGAAGGAATTCAGTTCAGGAAATTCCACAGATATAGATCAGTTGGGCAGAGGGAAGATGGAACAGAAATAAGATGAAAAACATAGATCTAAGACTGTAAAGAAATAAAATGTGAAACAGTAGGAATGTGAAGCTTGGATAGACTCCAGCCTAAATAGGAATGAGCAGGTATAGATAATGGATGGATGGAATGGGAATGTGAAACAACACTGTCACTGTGTAAGAATTTAATCCAGGCAGTACTACTAGATGTGGGTGGTAGCAATCCCATCAGACACACGCAAAAACATTCAACAAACTGCTTAAAGAAAAAGAATGTCACCAACTCTGAAATGCTATAAACCGGAGTCTCTATTAGTTTGATATGATTCTTTCTTATTTTTAAGTGTATACAAAATTTGAGTCTCAAAGAAAAACTAAATCTAAAGTCACATGTGCCACATAAAAACCACATCATATTTCTGAAACAAAATGTGACAGATTATAAACCAGCTAATCTCTGGTATTATTATTAGTTTCACAATCTAAGGCTTCGTAATCTTCTTGTGTGTTTTCCTTCAATTATCCAGAACAGCGTGAAAGAGGATGAGGAGATTTTCTCAATATACAAGGACACCAGCCACAGCGCTGAAAGCCATATTAGCCCAATCAGTGAAACAGAAAGGAGGATTTGAACGGCACTCACGGGCCCAACGAAGCCTGTCACCATTGTGAGGAGGAGGGAAAAGATGGCCACCAGCATACGGGTCTGGCAGAACCTCCAGAAGACTCTTGTCAGGGATGCCCCCTCTCGCCCACGTCTTTTAAGCTCGTCATGCCACAAAGATTCGAGCCTGGAACAGAAAACCAAGAGACAAAATATGGCTAACTTGACATGCACTGTTACTGAGCTTAAATCACACAGCGAAAAGGCTCTGGTCAAAACATCTTTTTCTTCTTGGCAAGAAAGAAGAAGTGCTGTGTCAAGTGCTGTTATATTGCCTCCATGGAAAAATTAGTCTTTGCAAAGGGCAAATTTATAAAAAGAAAATGAAATGATACATTATATTTTGGTTCCTTTTCCTTAAATTACCCAAAAGCAGTTTATCAGACTGCCCAAAGGCACAACTGGTGGTATAAATGGTCTGGCATGTCATCATTCCAGTTGAAATCTGGCATTTAGTGTGATAACTATGTCAAGGTGACCTCAAATATACAATCATGAATGATGCATCTCCTAATTAGACTGAAAAAGGTGGCAAATATGTTAAAGATGTGCTAATTTACAGCTACTGCCTCATAATGCCTCTTGAAGTGGGTAAATATCTTGGTGGCCAAATGCTTCATGGCTAATGACTCCATAAAAAACACAGCAGAGCAGCTGCGCAAAGTAATTTACGCCCAAACGACTTTATTAAAAACGGATCAGAGTTAGAGAGAGCGTTAAGCCAAATTCACTCTCACAACGTCTGATAATTACTACTTCGAGTCAAATGGTGTTGAATGTTTAAAATCACAATTAACAAGCAGCTGAAGCTGTATTTATGCAGCCTAAATCATTTGAACTGTTGGGAGGAGTTTTTTGTCTTTTTTTTAGGGCTGTAATAATGAAAGTAAGTTTCAAGGAAGTAAGCAGAAAAGTTAACGGTACAGTTAAAATATTCAAACCCTGAGTGGGTGAAATATTTATTTATTTATTTTTGCAGAATTTCACCAAAGTCCTAACACTTGGGGGTGAAGAATTAACAATTGAAAAATGTTTTCTTTTTTTTTTCTTTTTCTTTTAATTTAATCAAAATCAGGTTCCAATTTCTGCTGATATATTTTTATTTCTTAGATCTTCTTTTTATAATGAAAAACTTATTTTATTTCTTTTATAATGCATAAAATTTTCTCCTTTTTTTTTTTTATCTCCCCCTCAGTGAGGCCGTAGTATTCATCACAGAATTTTCAAAAAAAAATACATCTAATGTTGCTAAATTCCGTCAAACGACAACAAGAAAAAATCTGCTACAACTCCTTCCATCCATCCAAATTATAAATACAAAATTTATCTATATACTCCACCTCTCGCCTTGTGACGGCTGATGAAATAAAATCCATAACAAAGCAGCTATGAAAAGTAAATGCATATTTATTATCTTTCAGCTGGGATGATGTCCTCCATTTCCAAACTCCATGATGCAACACGAGAACTTAAATCTGTGCACAGAAGAGACCTGACAACACCAGGGCAATGGCATGGGTTCCAAGGAAGGAAACTATTTGCTTTTCAACATAGCTGACGTCTTTCTAACAGTCACCAGTCAGGTGGCAAGCAAAGCTGACGTCTCAAGAATGTGTTGGCCGGAACACTGCGTTCAAGATTCGCACCTCCCTGAGCACCAAAAAGTGTCAACTCTCCCAGGGTGATTCTCCAATCCCCCTACAAGCACCATCATCTCTGCTTTGTATTGGGTTTACACAAACCGTTCTTGCAATGCAAACACAAGATAAACCCCCCTCTGTTCCCAGGTCCACCTGTGCCTGCGTGATAGCTTTTGAGCTCCTTTGCCGCTCCGCTTGTATGTGCTCTTTTAATTTAACACACCCACAAAGTTGCAGCAATAAACCACCAGGGCCTGAGACAAGTCACCCCACACACTGGTCAAAAGACTCAAGAACTTCCTCAAACAGGCACCCTCTTCTGTCCTGCCGAGTCCTCCATGACACAGAAATGAGATGGCGCATGAGTAATGGGAAAATCAATCGTTTTCTTTTCCACGAGCAGCAGCATTTAAATATCCCCCAAATAAGCCTATTAAATGTCTTCACTGTTCATTCAGATGATTAGACAGTTACTATTTGTCAAGGTGCAGTTTGGCGGGCAAACAGAGACCTTTATCTCTGTCAGTCGCAGTTAATTAAAGTGACAGCGAGACACTCCGTGTCACAGGTAGTGCAGTGACATAATCAGCCAAGTCAGGTACCAACTCTCACAGTAATCTCTAATCCCTGCTATTCTTAGCACCGCCTCGTCCCAACACAATGTTCCTGTAATAGTGCAGGGAAACAGACTGTTCCTCAATTAAGTTGCTCTGAACAGACTGACCACGTGCCAAAAAAAAACAACAACTTAAAAAAATAACAATATACATAAGAAAACTACCGTAGAGTACCAAACCTTTGGCAACATTTCTGTTACCATCAATGGTTAAGTAAGCAAAACATAACGTAGGATACATTCAATCTCTGAAGCAAGATTTATTAATAATTCCCATGCTTTATAATTTTGTGAAGAAAAGGAAATGCACTTGAAGCAAATATTTGGGCACTCTTCATCGTCAATGAAGACAGCCAATAAAAGAGTCTTTCTTGGCCTCTAGTTCTTAAAGATTCCTGGGGCATCTTGCATACAATGCTCTTTTCAAGACAATACATAGATTTTTTATTATGTTTAGGTCAGGTGATTTGTGAAAGCTATGGCTAAACTTTGAACTTGGACCTCCTGAGACAGCTCTTTGTGGATTTTGGACGGTGTTCAAAATCATTATCCTGCTTGAGAAACCATCCTCTTTTCATCCTGTTATCTATTTTTCCCCTCCAACAGTGAAATGGTCCTTTTGGACTGGCTGCGCCATTAGCTCAAAGCATGATCGATACAACCTCTTGCTTTACAGTGGGAGAGATGTGCTTTTCACAAAATTTTGCATCATCTTTTCCTCCAAACATTTATTTGCTCTCCCTTAATGAAAAAGCTGAGGAGACTGGGTACATGCATTAAATTGGATATGTTATAGTCAATAGAGGCTTTAGAATAATTACTTTGCAGGCTAAATTTCTAAAAAATAAAAAAAAATCATCACTCATCTTTAGAATTAACTATTAGAGCAGATCATTTGAAGTAACTTTGATTGTACTTTTTTATTTTATTTCCCACCTCGCTCTGGGAATAATCTCTTTTGGCACCAGAGTTTTCTTCACACTACAGCTCCCTTTTATGTGCCAAACCTCAGCAGTAGACGGCTACCTCACCTTTGGCAGTTGACTGCAGAGGCTTCGTGGCAAGACAGTCCCCACACATCATCTATAGACAGGCTGGATGCCTTGTAGGCCTTGACTGCCAGCGGGGAGAGCCATTGCAGAGTCATAAAGGAGAAGAGGCCAGCGTTATCGACTGGGTGCTGGTGCCTAGAATAGAATGGAAGATGTGGATACTGGTGAGATGTCTAAAAGCGCAGAGCCCACACAGAGGCTCAATGTTGGGAGAGCAGGCCCGCGTAGGTCGCTGAGAAATGAGCGGCGCCTTTGCTCGCCAGAGTCAGTGGCAGGTGAATCATCCCTGCAGTGTTTGGACAGTAATTTACACGCTCCTCACAGATATCTACGAGAGCAGTGAAAAAAAAGGGCTCCAGGGTAGTTTATCAGAGGGCATGTTCAGACATGTTCCTCTGTGTGGCTGAAGGATAAGGTCTTAGCCCTTATCACGGCCTCCTGCTACACTCTAGTAGACAGCACAACAAACCTTTTGAGTCTTAATGCTTTTAAATGGAATAGAAAACATTTTACCTTTTAATCTGTAGCTTCTCTGTAAAAGTACAGCTTCTTTTAATCTTTTCTTTGGTGTGCGAGTATAAAAATCATCTGGTTGTAATAGATCTAGACAGTAGGCAAACACACCTCAGAAAACAATGTGATTTTTTTTTTCACCACGCCATTTATTTATTTAACAAAAATGGAGCCAAAAGGAAAATAATATGGGAATGCTAAGTACCCCCCCCCCCCTGATTAAACAGTTTACCAGTTCACCTTCAGAAGAAAGGTGAAGTACTCGTTTCCTGCATTTAAAATGTGAAAAATATGAAAATTCAGTCTGGCAACAGTTCACGACACCCGATTCAAAGTGAAGGGACAGTGACGCTGAAGACACTTCCAACGCCCACATGTGAACTGAGGGACAATCAGTGTGTCACATAGTTGTGGAGGAATTGTAGCCCATTGTTTTTTTTACAACACTGCTTCAGGTCATTGAGATTTCTGGGCATTCATACAAAGCACGCACACATCACTTAAGGTCTGACTGCAGCGTTTTAATTGGGTTGAAGTCTGGACATTGATTATTTCATTTTTAATTCCACCCAGATGCAGATTTACTGGGGTGTTACGGATCATTGTGCCGCACAACCCAATTTCTGTCGGGAAGATGGGCTCACATTTGCTTCTAAGATGAGATAAGATCGAGATAAGATCAAACTTTGTTGATCCCACAGCAGAGAAATTCACTTGTTAGAGCAGTTCACAATATGCTATTAAGTGAAAAAAGAAATGGTCAATGTTGCTGAGGTTGTATTTGCCAAATAATACATTACTTGCATTACTTAGATTAATAAGTACATTTATTATGATTTTACATTAAAAAAAAATCTCCCACAAGATTAACTAACTATTGCACATGTTGCCTTCAATCTTTCAGCCGTCATGACTCCATTTATCTTTCTTGCACTCAGAAGCTTGCGACATCAACTTAAATACAAATCTCTTTACTTGTGGGTGATTCTGAAAGGCTTTAAAAGCTGCAGGCTTTTGCGGTAGCGGCCTTGTCTCTTTGGCTCCCTTTCCACCGATGCCTCCGCCTCCTCCTCTTCTTCCAGCTCCGGCAGTTGGTGCAGAGAGGACAGGGACAGGCCTTCCACTCGCCCAGTTTCTTCAAGAGCATCAGGGAACATGGCAGGTCCTCTGTAGTGAAAACAATAAAAAATAAAAAAAACAACTAAATAAATCAAGTATCATTTCTGAACAGTGACAACATCCTGATCAGGCATATCTCCTCGTGTCACAGACAAGCTAATTGTCCCCTTTTGTCAGGATCTATTACCTCTGAGGACTTTTCAACATTGGATCATATCAGTATGTGAAGCTGTCATTAGTTACATGTGAGGAGCTGAAACTTGTGGAAGTTTTTCTCAGTACTTTGATTATCATAAATAACTGCAGCGGGTAGCAGTTGCACAATGACAAATACCTGATATTGTGTATACATGCTTAAAGACTTTTTTGTTTGAGAGAAATACTCCCAACAAGTGGGAAAGATAAAACACAGTTATCTGCCTTTACCCAGAGAGCTAATACAGGAGGGCAGTGTTTTGCTGAATCACCCATTGAGACGCAGATAGACTAGAGAATTCACCTTGCTCACAGGTCAGGGCCTCTCCTTGGCGTTCAGTGCTTATCTATTTAAAGACGGCCTGCCAGCCACCCCTGGAGCTCAGGAGCAGACATATGAGCCGCAGATGAGTCCAAAACACTGTTACTGATCCCTTCCACAGCAAGGCTCATGACAAGGTCACCCCTACTTGGTGTGGGGTGCAGATAGACCGTCCAGTGAATGAGGTCAGTTATGTGATTCAACATTAAAAACCCAGTTGGAGCATAAGCAGGAAAGTCACACCACAGATCCTGCTGCAGGGCACTTGCTGTTGATGTGATGGGAACCAAACTTTGGGGAAAAAGTTAGAGAGGTGTTTCGTCTCTCCACCTGCAGCCCTCAGCAGCTCATACGTTTGCATGCAGCTATGAGCTTTCTTCGGAGAAACACCGCTCATCATTGACTGCAGTCCAAAACTATGCAGCCATGCATTCCATGAAGTCCTTTGAAAAGTTAAATTAAATCAAATTAAAATGAGATGCTAACTTTGGACCGGTTCAACCAAAATGTAACAAATTATACAGCAGGTTAGTGTGTGTTCAACAAAACAGTCAAGACAAAAGCAAGTTTAAAACACAACAAAAGAAAACAAGGAAGTGAAACTAGGAATAAGAACAAAAGTAGTTAAGTCAAACTTAAGTAGCCTACATGTCAAAGTTTTCTATCCCTCATGTTTTTAGTTATAATCAGGATATGAGTGTTTAAATTTCCTGATAAAATTTCACTACAACCAAATGTCTCTGTGTTGTAACCTACAACTGTACAAATGATTTAAACACTTACATTCAACCCAGACAGACAGCAGTTTAGATCTCAGAGGTGTTTAGAGGGAAACACTGATGAGGATTTCCATGATGTCTCTTCTCTCGGGTTTGTCATTAAAACTTAAAGTTTCTCCTCGCAGCCACACATCCTCTTCAGAAACGGAGTGAAAACACGGTGGGACAACTTTCCTCCTCACGTGTGTACAGTACGTGCTGCTCCGTGCCGGTAGTGTCCACAGCTCCACTCAGCAGTCACAGAGCTGCTCGTCATGGCAACACGCAGCCCTGCAGGGCTCTGACGTAACCGAGGCTCCGCCAACCACCGACGCCGCTGTGTAGTCACCGTAGTAACCGCCGCTACATTAAAGCGGAAGTGTGAAGCAGATGACAGGGCGGCGCGAGACACGGTAAGGAGAAGCGACTGACTGGTACCACAGACTGGTACATGTGACCTGGTACTGGTACTGGTACATGCCTCCATACATGTGCCCGTCTGAGGAGTGAAACATGTAACTTTGGTTTGAAAAGTGGCGGGACACTGAACGGAGGGTTGGGGTTCTCTGGCCAACAAAAAAGTGACTTAATTTCCTGCATTTCTACATACTTTTTTCAATACAGTGACACAAAATCAACAATGATTACGATATTACATATTCATATATGCTGCCAGTATGTAGCCTATGGTCCTAAAATACCTTTGAGAAAAAGCTGTCCTACTTTTTGTATTATTAAATGGAAAGATAATTGACTCAGACTTGACATAATAATTTTATGAAATTAGAAATCTTCACTATCTTTGAGTCAGTTGCAGTGTCTTTCCCCCTTATTTATAAAAAAAAAAATGTGTACGAAAGGTTTAATGTTACTTTGTGCTGCTTCGCTCTGTCTCAAACTCAAACTTCTTTAATCCAGCTGCTCCTCATCGATCTTCTGATATTAAAGAAAATACAAAAGCATCAATGTTAAAGGGGAAGCAAGAGCCATGGACCACGTTCGAAACATTGTTAATGTAGACCTATTTTTCTTTAATTCAACTTCAGATTTCTTTTTATCAATCTCACTCTTTCTATATGCTTCAGAGAGGAGGGGCCTGTGCATTACTGTGAAGCAAACTTATTTACATGGAAAAAAGGGGGAAGAATAGAGGCATGTGTGCAAACAAACTTGGTTATTTATAGGCCCCTAGCTGTAAAGCATTTGGGTTGTTCTCCCAAATGGGCGCCATTTGCGTCCCCAGGACATTAAAAAAAAGAGTGAGGAAATTTGTGTTTGCTAGATTATTTGATTGTTGGAACAATGCTTCTTGGAAATAAATCTTAGACCATTGAAAAACCTGATTATTTCCCTTTTAAACTGTGCCACATTAGTAAGGAACATGCATTTGTGATGTGAGCAGCAGAGCCGAGGATGTGGGTTGTGCCAATGAAATATTTGCTAAATCGCCTCTGCCATTGCCAAACAATGCCAATGCCCCCCCTTACCGGGGGAATGTTGTTTTGTCAATAGGATGTCTGAAGATACAAGACAGATTGGCAGTTTAACTTCTTAAATGTATTCATTTAACGAACAGGGGCCTCATGTGGAAGAACCATACACAGCCACAACAGCCTGGCACCTCCTCCCCATGCTGGTTACCAGTGTGGTCACACACTGCTGTGGGATGGTATCCCATTCTTCAAGTCAGCCATCATGATTGCGTTGGTTACTCTGGCATCAACAGCACACACAAACTGATCCCACAGGTGCTCAGTGTGGTTGAGGTCAGGACAGCTGACGCGTCATCATCCTCTCCACTCCCAAATCCTGCAGGTAGTCTCTGATTAACACCTTTCTGTATGGGTGAGTGTTGTCATCTTGGAGGATGGAGTGTGTGGGGATATGGGATCGTTACTGGTTGCAGAACTTCATCTCAATATCTCTCTGTGTGGAGATTTCCTGCAATGATGACATGCCTAGTTTTTCCAGTGAGGGGATGCTGCCCCCACACCACGACACCACCTTCACCAAAAGACGTTACTCTATCAGTGGCAGCAATTAACAAAGCGTCATTTTAACATTTCAAAGTCAGCCGTTTTACTTTTGTTTCTATTTCACACATTTTAGTTCATGTAAAATTTTGGGAGGGCGCAGCAATCCATTTCATGCTAACCTTAGTTTTATTTTATTTCATCTCATTGTCCTGAGCTCTGTGAGAAAAGGTAAGACTTTATGGAGCCCTCATCAAAGAAGTTTAAGTGTACCAGCAGCAGAAGTGGGCAGGAAGAAAATGATGCAGGTCAAAGAAAAATATGCACTCAAAGGATATTCAAAAAATAGGAAAATATTAAACGTAGGCATAAAAAAATAATTTTGCTTAATGAAATAAAGCATAAAAAGCAGAGTCACTTGACAGAATGAAGGAATATGCCATGATGTGATTAAGAGAGACTTTCACTGACTGACCAACCTAAGTGAAACTCAGAAAAAGAGAGCGTGTTTGATTTAACTTTGGACCGGTGCTTGTGCTGAAAGAGATAATGCTCACATCCCAAAGTTTACAAGCATGTTCCTGTTCCCACAGACCTGGTCAACACAGAATGTATATAGACATACCGAACGGCTCTTATCATGAGGACACATGCTAGCTCAACATCTGCACAGACAACTGTTCACACACAGATTCAATCCTGTCTCTCTTGAGCAGAAGGTTTCCTGCATTAACCCGCGCATGCGGCAAATTCACACTGTGATTGTGCAGCTTTTGTAGAATTTCATGCTGCCTTAAGAGATGCAGCACTTGCTGCGAATAACAAGGCCTGATGGGATTCCAAATTCAAACTCAACAATCTGCACAATGATACGGTTTCTTACAAAACGTGCAACTCGTCTCTGCTCCTAAGTGATTTAATATGAAAGAGGACAAATAAAATTTGAATGCGTGTCACTTTTGACAGCCTTTTGTTTATTATGGTTTAGTCCATCTTAATTTATTTGACTTTAAGCTCTGATAGGAGAAACAATTATTGACTTAAATAATTACAGACGTAGACTCTTCTATTTTTTTCAGTTTATTTTGCCTTTGCCAGACTGAATATGATTCTATCCTGCACAGCTGACTGGCAGGAAAAAAAAAAAGTAAAGAAAGAAAACCATACAGAGGTCTCACTTTACTGAGCTGGGACATTTTCAGTACTTCTGCAATCAGTGCTCTGAACCAGTGCTAAACCACTACATAATCCCTCCAGTTCTTCTCTGCTACCACGATTGCAAGATTTAAGAAGTCCCATGCTGTCGCTGATTGATGCGTTCTATGAAATAACCATCAATTTTTTTTTTCTTTCCTTATTTTTTGCTTACAAGTGGATTTGATGTGGGAAAAACTTCCTCCATCTAAACCTACCTAGAACGACATAGATTTGATCCCTTTTCCGAGTCTTTGCCTGTCTCACCACCGCTGTGAGCTTTGATGCATCCTCTAATTATTACAACTGAGGTTTATGTCCAAAATTAAATGGCTTCTCTCGGCTTTAAGTGAAAAATGAAAAAAGGAAGACCTCGCCGCTGTCTCCGAGTGAGAGGCAAGTAATAAACATATTCATCAGTGGCGGCTGGCGGGGAAAATCTCTTCCATTAAATTTCAGCGTGGCTGCACTGGAAAAGTATCTTTATGGCACCACGTTGGGTTATTTGATCAGTTCTCTTCTGGAGAAAGGAAATAAATCAGAGATAGATTTTTAATAGTTGTTGGGTGTTTTTTTTTTTTCCTTTTTGGTCTCTTGAATTCTCTTGCGCTGATGACACTTTAAAAGCTCCAGCAGATAAATGCAGAGCACAGCTTGTTTCTTTGGTTTATCGTACCACATTAATATTCATAAATCAGTAAGCAGCAGCACAAACTGGAATTACTTAGCCTTCGCATTTTTATTTCATTTTACTTTTGGAAAATGTAAATGTTGCAAGAGTTACCTTCTTCCTTTAATGCAAGGACCCTGGCTGTGCCTGCAACTAATGTCTCTGAGGGAGCTCATGGATTAAGGTCTGAAACAGGCTCGTCTTGTGCCGTGCGTCTCTTCAGTCCTAGTTTTTTCCTTTTGCTGCCACCATGTGTAGGGTTCAAAACAAGGCCAACACTTTTTTTTTCTTTTTTTAAACATCACTGTGCAAAACTAAACAAATCTAGAACTTCTGCCTGGACTTCCTCTTCAGATCAGAGGTAGTATGACACATTTCTTGCACAGTCACTTTTATATGAAGCAGTTTTTGGTCTGCTTCCTTCTTCTGCTTGTGATTAACTTGAACAGAGAAGAACTGGCTCTAATTTATTTGTGTTCCCTTTCTTTCTGTATTGAATTGGGTAAAAGGGCTTCAGGCCACTCTGCCCCCATCATGTGTTGCAAAATGACTAGAAACGCTAACAGCTAATCTCCCGGGACCGCTTTAAATCCAAACTAAGGGGATTCTGAATTAGTTCTATATCATGTACATGTTTTTCATGTTTATTTTTTAGCTTTTTGGTTGTTTTTGATTTTAATGAGCGACTTCACAGCTGTATAATTTGTCAAATGTTTGTTTGCTACCGCGTTTCTTGGACCCTCGTAAAATAGGTTACTAATCTCAATGGATTCTTCCTTCCATGGTTAAATAAAGGTTAACACATAAATAAACCTACCAATTTTGTGAAACATCTTTGCGGCCTTTACTTTTATTTTAATAAGAAGCTGTTGGAACAGTTTGTTTCTCCAGTATTAATGTTTACATATAAGCCTTTTTTATTTGTTTGCTGTTCACATTTATACATTTATGTTGTTGAAATTTGAATTATGCAAACTAGGACTTACATTAACCTGTTAAAAAAAGGCTATACTGTTTTATTTCCTCTAAGATTATACCTGCAGTATACAGAGTGCATTTTTTTCCACTGATTATATGTAGAACAAGGGAGATTGTTCTCCATAAGACGTAGACGTGGACAAGGACATAATGGTTTATCAGACTGAAAACAGCCCCTCAGTATGAGCGGCAGCAGCCTGACCCCTGCAGTGCACCATTTATCACGAACACCATGAGAATGCTTTGCCAGTTCTGCTGCCAAATGCAATAAATGCTTAAAATTGTGTTAAAGGATGGGACCAATGTGCCGTAAAATGTGTCAAAGGACTGGGCCAATCTCAAAATAAACTTTTCTCAGATGAATGTCCACTGTGCAGATAATTATTGTCGTGCAAAGCAATTTATCTTTGCTAAAGGTCACTGGACTCATAACAGCGCTGGTGAGGAGAGCGTGGCTACCTGACGGTGGAATGAGCTGCTGCGCTGGTGTTCAGGTCAAACACTCATCGGGACGTTACGGCAGAGAGACTGTAGATGATGTTGGTCAGAAATGCAGAGGTTCATTGTAGGAACTCCTCAACTCTGCAGCTTGCAGCTTAATACAAGACACCTGCAGCAGTCCTTGTCCTAATTTAAGAATCAACAGTGTTGGGAACCCGATATGCTGTCGCACATGCTTCTGCAGCTCCACTGTTCATTGCTACTCTGGAAATACTCTGGGAGCTTTGACGCATACATAAATTACAGAGACATGCAGACTGTTTATTGAGAAAGAACGCTGCATTAGCATGTCTCTCAGTGCCGTGGCCATATACCTGCTGTCAATGCAAATAATCCCCAGTGCTGGCCAAGGCCAAAACATTACACAGGGAGCTGTAGTTGCTGCTGAGCTCAATAGGAGGAGCTGTTGACTCATCATATCCTATCAGGGAGCAGTCTGAGAATCCCAGTGATTCATCTAGAGGTGATCTGGTAACAACCAAAGCAGAATGCTTTGATTCTTCAGCTGCAAAAGTTTCTGAGGTTCCATCACGAAGCCTGTCTCAGTCTGGACAAGGACGCCATCCTCTCACGTCCAGCTCTGAACAAATGGCTTCAAGGTACGCTCAAGTTAGAAGCTGCTCAAGTTTAACACCAGCAAATGCCTCAGAACATCCTCTAACATCTCTCCCATCGACTCTGCAATCGCAGACTCGTCCTCGGGTATAATCACTTTTGGGAATGTGACTTGCATATTTTAGTTTCCACACACTTTGAAAAGAATTAATGAGGCCTCGCTGTGTGACAGCAATGAGAAGGTAACAGGTAACACCAGGGACTGCTGACGGATTTAATCAGTCTTTGATAACCTCCTTCTGCGATGCCCGGGAACCTAAAGTACAATCACAAGCATGCCTTTCCCAGCACACCTCGGGCACAAACAGCTGTAAGCGAGATAAAACCGAGCGTCTGTCAGTGCGTGGGAATGGCAGCTCAGCTGGGAGGAAACTCTAGACGGGGAGCAGCTTCTGACGGAGGAGAATGCAGCACGTTAGCGTTTCGTTTTTGTCAGCCAGGGCAGGAGAGAGATGGCGAGTCAGAGAGTAGGTAGGTGTGAGGTGCGCGGGGATGCTCTCTGGAGATGGAAGTCGTGCAGCGTGGAAGGAAAGTGCAGTGATGTACAATCGTGTGCGGGCAACATCACTCCCATGTGGACTGTCAGGAAGACAGAAGCTGAAGCGTGGATTTATGCTTCCTCATCCTTCAGGAACATTGTTATCTGAACTTCCTGGCATGAACTGTCTGCTTTAAAACATATAAATAAAAATCTCTGCTCATCCTCATGGATACATGCATAGTGATAAAGAGCCTTTTGGGCAGCATGCACTTATTACATCTTTATTCATTCAGGTACAAGAATAGTACTCCAAGAAATGCATGAGCTCTAATTTTTCAAAAGCAGGGACCGTAGAAGATTGAAGAGGCCAAATGAGAGCAAATCATGCATAATAATAAACCTTTGTTTCCTGGAGCAACGGAGGAGGAGAGCACGCAGACAAACAGCCCAGTGGAGGCGCGTCAGGGATGCTTCACTGGGCTTTCGGGGGCAACTCCGATCCTGATGGTGGAGACGAAGACTCCCCTCTGTTGAGCGTTGCATAATAGCTTGATATATGGATCCAGGCAAGTAGTACACAGATATTTTGTCTATGCTCCACGACAGAAAAGAGAATAAAAACTGCACCGACACTGGCTGTCTCACCAATTAAACATCATTAATGTGATCCCGTCGGTGTGTTTCCCAGTTCAGTTTGATGTGAAAGCACTGTGTCTTTCAGGAGGCTGACAGCCAGGCTAAATTGGCTTTTGAAAGACACAAATGCCCTGATGTAAGGCTCTGAAGCCAGGCTTGAGTACAGCTTCAGTAAGGAAAAAACCCTGATCCCTTCAAGGAAGAATGAGCACAAACTTGCAACCATCCCACTTGTCTTGTGCAAGTGCATGAGCGCGTGTGCGTGCGAACCGTGAGGCTTGACAGGTTTAAAGATGTTTGAACAACTGTGTGTCACTCACACTTATTTAAAACCATTCTCTCTGTGCAACACAAACAAAAACACTCAAAACACACTTTTTTTTTATACTCACATTTTTTATAGTCAAAAATATCTTCCAAGCATTTACAGTGTATTACAACAAATGATTCTATGCAACTGTTAACAGCCTTTACAGAAAATGAAGAAATATATCCTTTTTTAAAAAAAAAAAAAAAAAAAAATCTATGTTACAAACTGGGAACAGCAAAAAGAGAAGAGGGAGGCCAAAGGGTTCGGAGGATTTGAGTGTTCAGGTAGAACCTGATAACCTCCCTGATTAGCCCTGCAGACCTGGGCCCACGCTGACACCACACAGAGCCACGATCAGGCTCAAAAATGTCCTGCAGCTGTGGGCAAAACTACATCATGATCCAGTGACTGGACGCCCAGGGAGTCACCACGTCTAAAAATATTAGTTCAAGGTCCTCAGGACTCCATCACTGGTGCTTGGCATCAAAGTCCCTGTAGCCATGGCAATGCTGAGTTTTTAAGTCTCCTACCGCCTCCGCAAAGTCCCTGAAACGCTTACATAATGCTCCTTCTTGATCTGAGATCAGTCCTCGGTGTCCTTGTACTGTCAGGTACAGTTCTCAGTCCTTGATAGTTGGCTTTATGCTGCTTCTTTCACATTGCTACAGTGTTTCTGTTGTCATGTCTGCCTGTCATCTCTTTACGTCCCAGAAGTGTCAAAGCAGAGTCTATGTGCTCTTGATGCCCTGGAATCCACAGAAGTTCCAGCGTTTCTCCAAACTGGCTCCGACACCCGTCAGCTCCTGTCTGAAGGTGCAGGGGAGCCGAGACAGAAGAGCCTCCACCTCGCTGGAGTTGATCTGCAGACATAGAGAGCCCATGGATTATTCAAAACACAATCCTGATGGGATTTAGAAAAATAAAAACAGGATTCTCTCAGCTAGAAGTACAACTTCACAATAATTACACAAAAATAATCTGCCTGAAACAGGCGACTTTCACATTCTACACTTTTGACTGCAACAGCTCAAAAACATGATACATCCTGAAGAAGCTCTTTGCTCCAAAACTGTCAAAAGTGATTGACATGATACAGTCCTGCTCCCACCCATACTGTCTAAACTCCTTTAATTTAGCAACAAAAAGCCCTGAAAAAAAAAAAAAGATGGTACAAAGATGTAAGCAGTAACCCCAAAGCTCAAGTGTAAAAAACAAAACGCCGGCTGGAGGGTGATGCTGCCAAATCTGAGGATAAACAATTACACACCTGGATTTTCAATTTAAAAAAGTGTCGGAATGTAGACTGGTTATCACGAGAGACTGTCAGTGTTCCAACAGGCAAAATGCTAAAATCCACAGGCAAAGAACTGTTTTCAAGTATCATTTGAAGAAGAAAAATGAAAGCTTAAAAAAAAACAAAAAACAATCTCCATCCACAGTAATGAAACCTCTCCACTGGATACTTTGAGCAACAAATAACAATTCCCTGCTGAGAATAATGAAGATCCTGAAATTAAAGAGAAGGAATCTGACTTTAGAGATGACAGGCACGCAAGCAATATCGATTATAAAGCCATAAGAAAAAGGGAAACACACCTTCCTGTTAATGTGACATTTGAAATTTGACGTGTGCTGAGCATGTACATGTGCACTTGGATCAATCTCAGAAAAAAAAAAAAAAAAAAAGAAAAGAAGGTCACATTGGGTATTTTGGGAAGCCTCAGCAGTGCAGACACACCAGCATATGTGTGCAAACAAGGAAACAATAAATGAAGCTTTATTGTTTCTATAGGAATTAGAGAGAAAGATGCTGCTAAAACGCTCTTCATTCATTTATCATCACCTCTATTAAAGCTGAGGTTTTGGGAAGTTGGCTGAAGTGAAACATTTCAGGACAACGTTACAGGAACAAACAGAGTCTGCTTGGGGTTATGAGGCTGCTGGTATTTGCAGATTGTGACAGCACAGGTCTAAGTTAATGAGACAGTTAGTTTAAAAGACAAACAGATTCAGTTTTATTTGGACTTCTTCTGGGATGCGTTGAAACTTTAACCAAATATTTAATGATAATGGTATATTAAAGTCACTGAGTCAGTATTTTGACAAATATCTAACAGGCTTGTGAAAAATTCTGAACTGAATTAAGAATGACCCACAAATTCCAATTCAAGACTTGAATTGGAATTGAGATTGCAAACAGGGAGCGGAATTGTAATTTAAATTCAAATTGCATGAAATTCAAAGAAATTCATGATACATGATTAAGGTGTATTTAACAATTAAGTATTACAGTAAATATTACATGTGATTACAACGTGAATTTCATACAGATATTGTATGGACTGTATGTACACAATACTTTATTATCGTAAATGGCCTATTTTACTAATTAGCATTAAAAACTTACTCTATTAAACAGATCATTAAAATTGTAAATGTTCAAATTGCGGAAAACTTCATTTCCCAGAATACCCTGCTTTATCCAAGTCTTCAAAATGGTTTTCCAAACATTTAGGACATTTTGTTTTGAGTACACTGTAGAGAAATAAGCTAATTAAGGGCCAGACCTGGTTTGTACTTCTGACTTTTGTAATTCCAACAATATGGAAAGAGATAACACGTGTGAAAGGACATCTGTGCTTGTTCCTTTTGGTGAGCCAATTCCCACAAGAAATGGAAACCACAGAGCAATCTCCAATTACTACAGATGTGTACAGATGTGTAATCTGTCTTTTATTTTCATGACCATGCCATGCATTTCCATTGGGAACTGTGAATCGTTCAGTAACACATTATACCTTGCTCACTATTTGAAACATGTAATGTTATTACCTTATAGCCTGCTCTCTTTGGTATACCGTGATGATCTAATTACACTCTTTCTCATTTGCTTGTGCAAGTCCAAATCATGAAGTTTGCCATATCATGTGAAAGCAAAGACTTCGAGGTGGTCAGTAATCAATCAATAATCTTTGCAGTACAAATGGAGAATAACGTAAAAACTTGCTGGCACTTTTATACAGAGCATGAACAGTATTTTAGACTGGGAGAGTACTTATTGGCTTTTCTGCTTACATGAGAAACACCCTTAAATCTTGATGGGGTCTGTATCCGGCAGTGGCACGAGACAACCAACTCAAGTTGAAGACAGTCATCCTCCAGCTTCAACTCCTAATTGGTCCTCAAAACATTAATTGGCTCTGACAGATAGTACTGTTGCATTCATGTTTAATGGTTTATATAGTTGAAAACAAGGATTTCATTGATATCTTGCAACTGGCTCAACCTTCATTCACAATGCCTACTGGAAGAGTTCTCAGAAAGAGCTTTATTCCACAATGCTCAGATTCTGTGAAAGCACATCTAGCTAATCTGATGGAGAAAGTTGGCCATATTTGCCTGACCACTGATTTATGGTCAAATTGATCAATGAGTTCATTTTTTTGAGATGACGGGTCATTTCCTGGTTGAGAATATAATGCTAACTTGTCAGCATTTCAAAGGGAGACACACAGCTGAAAATATTTGCCAGGTCTATGATGATGTTCTGGACAATTACAATATTCAGAAGAAGATGTCATTCATTGTGACAGACATGGTTCATGATTCAGGTTCATGATAACAGTGAGAGTGAGGATGAGGAAGATGACACCTGTGATCTAGAAGTGGTCAATGTAGAAGAGGAGATTATGTAGTTTCCACCAGAGAGAATATTTTGTTTTGCTCATAGTCTCCAACTGGCAGTGCTTGATGCCTTAGATCAGTGTTTTTCAATCCTGGTCCTCAAGGAACACTGTCCTGCATGTTTTAGATCATTCCCTGCTCAGTCACATTTGATTGGATGGCAATCATTGTCTTCAAGGTCTACAGAAGTCTGTCAATGACCCACTAATTAGAACCAGGTGTGTCGTAGAATTTCACCGGCTTCAGAAAACTCTGAGGTGTTTTGGATCGTGTGTGAAGTGGAAGGAAATAAATCCTCAAAACCACAAACAAAAACAGTTGGAAGTTAGCAGCAACAAGCACATAGTCTTGGGGAAAGTGAAATAATACGCCTAATTGAGGTTTAATTTTCCTTCTTTTTTTATGAAAGTGCAGCACACATTTTTAAAACCAAGAGGATTGTAACAAATGAATTGTTTCATTTTTTGCACACACACACACACACACACACACACACACACACACACACACACACACACACAAACAACAAGACAGTCGAGGGTGGCAGGAGCGCGTACTCCAGCCAGGATGGTTATGACTTGTTGTTTTGTGCCCAGTCCTGTCAGACAGTAAATGAAGATGGACTTCATGCATCACGACAGGTTTGGACAGGCTAATAAATGTTACGCTGCAGTCTAACTTATTATTTTTCAAGCTTGAACGGCGTCTTCCGCTCAGACCTCAGCAGTAACTCGATGACTGCATCAGCTTGGGCACATGTTCAGGTCGTTTGTGGTGCAGGTTCTTCATGTTTTCATTTTAGCCAGTCTTCATTACAGTGAAGGTTATTTGTGGCTGTTTTTGGATCTTATCGGTAAATAATAACAGCAGCCCTGCAGCTGGAGACAATAAACAATTTCAGCATAGTCCTCGCTGTCCTTAGGGAGAATGATTCTCTGCTGATTTTAAGATTTGGATTTTGGCTTTTAAAGCGTTGCGAGGCTTGGATCACATCTGCTCTCTGCTAACTGTGTACTGGCCTCTCAGTGATCCTCAAATCCTGGCTTATGCTGTTTGAATCACCAGATAAGAAAACTTCTGATAACCTCATGTTTGTTTTATCTCATTATGACTTCTGTATCTCACAATTACGATTTATCTCATGACTTCAAAAGCTCTATCTCAGACATTTTGGCCATATCTGACCAGTAACCTGCTGTTTTCAATCTTTTCTTTTTCCCAGCAACTCCTTGAAATATCAACCCCGACACATTCTGTTGAGTAAATGGGCGGTCTGAGGATCAGCTGTTGAACTGAAATCCCTGGTGACTTTGACACGATCCAACTGTACAAGCTGCTGTAAGACAACCTGCAGCGTCTTGAATTAATAAGAAGGTTGTTCAAGCCCTTTGCTGATGTCAGGATACATTTACGTTCACCATGGAGATAGGACTGGTGAGTCATTTTACAATGCAGCAGCGTGTGTGGAACCGCGAGATAAGAGGAAGACGAGGCTGGCTGTTGGGAGTCCAGCCGGCGATATTGACTTAACTTTGTCAGCTGCTCGTGGTGTGTGATGAAGAGTGGGCGTGGGAACAACAGATGCACTGGAAAAGTCACGTAGATAGAAAAAGGGTAGACGCAACACATGAACAAACACTAGGGGGGAAAAAAACATCTTACACACAAGAGAGATGACCGTCACATTCATGTTGTTAGTGAGAATGAGTCATGGTGGTGGACATGGAAAACATTCAGAGATTTCCATGAATGACTCTGTGGCAGAGGCAAAGTCCTTACAGATGACTAATGAATTTCCCCAAATGACATGGAAGGGTAGCCTGAAATGTAGCGGCTTCATCCCAGATGTTTGCTGTATGTTTGGTCAACTTCAACAAAACAAAATTATGGATCTGGTTTTCACATGTCCTTGCACCAGGAAAGGAAACACAAGGCAGATAAAACTAGACACAGACCTGTTATGAAAACTTAAAAAAAAAAAAAAAAGAAGAAGCGAGAATTACTGTCTTCAAAGTTATTCTTTCTCTGAAATAAAAAGTATTTTGGATTTTGTTTTGAACAAAACATATTCCTTCACGGAATGTAAAAAAAACACGATGAAAACTGGATACATCTGGTTGACTTTTTTTTTTTTAAAACACATGGTTTTACTTTTTCCCTGAAAGAAGCATTTAAGATATTGAATTCTAATCTCTTTTGTTCTGCTTCACTGGAATGCAGCTGAAAAGAATTGTGACTCTGTCCCCAGCTGAGCAGCTCTCACTCATCAAGTGGGCTCAACAAAACTACAAAATTAAATCTCTCAAACATTTCTGCACAATGACCCTTTTGCCTGAGCACAGAAACACAGAGCCAGCGGTCTGCTTCAGGCTGGCCTAAAGGTGTGAAGCAATGTTACAAGGCTGCAGACTTTGTCACGCGCGACTACAGTTCCTCAGAATCCTCCTGTTTGACTCGACCGCCTGGGAAACAGATTTCAGAGAGCATCGCAGAGCAGTCCTCCTCTTTGGGAAAGCAGCTGTGACTGGAAGAGCAGCGAGGAACCGTTTGAGCGGTTATGATTTCTGAACATTATATATTATAATGGCTCCTTGCTCATAGCTCGCTACGCATGGGACACACCCCAGTGTTGCTGTTGCAACCTTGGGTACAGAGACTTCTAGAATTTTTATGAACAACTGGACTGAGCTGACAGAGTCAGAATGAAATTAAGGGGACTGACCTGGCAGCGCCAGGATTTTGGACTAAGCTGGTTTAAAAGCTGAAATGCATGCTGACTTTGCCCGAACACATATGGCTCTGATCTGGTTGTTATATCAGTAATATCATTAACTTCTTCCTTGGCCGAGCATGGCCAGTCATACCCATTCACTCTGCAAGAATACTCTTTTGTGAACTGGGTCCGGTTGATCCCTTTTTACAGGCATTTTCACCGGTGCAGAATGCACCAAACCAATCACAGCAGGGTAGGAGGTGAGTTTCATGGTACGACTCATACAAGAACATCTTAGAGTCACTACTCAGAAGAACCAAGAGGATCGCAGAATTACTAATAACACCTTGGATCTACAAGTTGGAGCTGAAAAAAACCCAAAATCTATTACTGAAGCATATCTAATCTCTAACGAACTTAACTAAATATTCCACATTTAACAAAAAGTAATACAAACAATTCATACATTACCATACCTGACTCATGGAGTGAGTGAGTGAGCTGTAGAGGTAAGAGTATTTTCTGAAGTGAGATAAATGACAGCTTCGAGTAGCTGCATTCCTGACGCACAGACATGAGTGCTTTCAGTCTCATCATCTATGTGTTGGGAGGAGAGCAGGTATTTACATATTCAACATGTAAAAGCATATTTTTTTTAAAGTGCTTTTGCTTCAGAGTACTAAATCCACGTCTCTCTACAGAAAGAGCCTGTGAAAACTAAACCAAACTAACAGCCAGCATTATGTTCAAGTGCAGAGAAGGACCCTTGATGAACAGGAAGACCATACGTCTGCCCTGTAGGGAAAACAGACGCACTCAAACACTAACTCAGAATCATAAATAAATAAACTCATATTCCAGTATCAAATTACAACAAAGATAATATCACAAAATAGATTCCGCCTACACTGAATGAAGGAGGGAGAGAGGCTCTTCCATACAAGGAAAACAGCAAAATTCAACTTCCTGCTAGCTGCTAGCTCTGGGGAAATGATGGCCGATGTGAAAAGGAAGCTGCAGTTCCCAGAGGGGGTGATGAGGCCCGTGAGAGGAAGGCCTTAAGTCTCTAATCCGGGAGTGCAGAGACAAACGTTGGCAGGCATGGCTGTTTCCTGTGGAGGTGGGATGAGGAGACTCTCCATCCAAAGCAGCACGATGGCTGCTGTTAGCACTGGGCCTGAATGAAACGAGCGATAAACTTGCTGCTTGGAAGATGGAGGAGACTGAAAAAGCTTCATATGTATATGGAGCAAGAGAGAGGATGAAAGCTGGAGACCAGGGAAAAAAATACACAGCGCTTTGGCCACGACGGCCAACCGGAGATGAAGACATCTGCTTCTGGCCGAAAGCTACGGTTACCAACTGGGTAACCAAAGAAAACCCCAAGTTTGTATGTTTCGTAACATAAAACGTGTCATATTTCTCCTTTTATATTGAACTTTATTCATTTGACTTTGTATTAACAACAATCTATATTTGTGTTGCCATTTAATGATATCACATTTTTATCTAATAGATATTGGGTAAACTGGTTTTAAAAAGGCATTTAATGACACAAGGGAATTCCTTGAGTTATTTACATTTTTGGATTTATTTAGATTTTCGCTTCATGTTATCTTCTGTACATGGGGCGTCCTGATTCACATGAGTGTGTTACCTTGGCGTCCAAACGGTGCAGGTACGAGCAGATGTACTCGATGCTTGCTCCAAACGGGTGGACGTGCAGGAAGGTTGAAATGATCCCTGAAGCAGAACAAACAAGTAATGCAAAGATGTTAACACAGGAACAGATCACAAACTTCCAGTTTCTGATCCCCCTGGTTTCTTTTCCTCATTTCTCTGGAGTGACTTTTCCCAGAGCTCCATTACAGTTAAGAGCCTTTTGCATGTTATGGCTCCAGATTAGAAGAAGTGTTTAATGACGGCTTTGATGCCGTTGTCTCTCATCAAAGCCAAACTCTTCCCCCAGCTCAAACAAACCATCTGCTATCAGCTCCCAGACAGGACCAGGAGAGAGGTAACTCTCTGTCAAAGCTTACTAACAGCCAAGAGCGACATCTGAAACAAACACTTAACAAAAACACAACAGTCACTCGAGGCTTTTAAGAAGAAAATGCTATTCCAAGACTTCTTTTTTGCCACCTGCAGGAGGTCAATCAATATTAGAGCACAAACAATGAGCCAGTCTGGAGCTGCTCTGCTGCATGAGAGTCTATTGATGCATTCAGGAAGAACAATGAGGCAAAACCTCAATGTGATTTACTGGCCTGAATTCGCCCAATAAAAGGGCTCCGCTGTCTTTGTTTATTGGTGTAAAAACAACATGAAATGAAAATGTTCTCCAGTATGTGCCAGCCTCAGAAACCATGCAAGGTTCATTGCCATTTTCATGCGTTTCCAGACAAACATGATCAGATTGGCAGCTTACCTACTAGCAGAGCTTCCTTCTCCGAGTGGATGGGACTCTGTGGAGTTTTCTCTGTGGGACCTTCTTTCTCCTGACTGCAGGACACCACTTTTGATATTGTGCAAACATCCTGCAAACATGTGTGCACAGGTATTTTCCGCATGTTAACAAATTTAAACTTTACATGTTGCATGCCACACAATAACTGAAGGGCCACAGAAAAATCTAAGAAAGGCATCACAGAACTGAACCCCCAAGACTTGAATTTAGAGACACAATATCAATAAGGAGGACAGAGAGGATATTCGGTTTACAGCTCTATTTCTGATCTGAGAGTGATGCATGTCTCACTATAGCACAGGGAAAAAAATGAGTTCAGAGTGAAGCAGATGAGGGAGAGGGAAGAGACTTGGAAGGTAAATGATTAAGCTGTTTGTTTCACATCTTTGACAGGAGGCATAAGAGATGAAGAAGACTTTCTGCCTGTTTGTCGTCCTAAATAGTAATGCGTGTGCTGTTTTCACTTCTGGTGTGGAATGCCTGGTGGCCCTTTTCAGTTTGCAGACTATTCATAACACACTGCAAGTATGTGTCAGTGTGTGGGAGGGTAGACATATGTACATGTGCAGAACATTTTGACTCGATGACTCCCTTTATAACCAAGCCTGGTAGTGTTTGGGTGATTTATCTGATGATAAATGCTGTTACTGAAAGTAGCAGAGTAACAGCAGTACACATAAATCTTGAAGAGGGAAGAGACTTCAAAGTTTTTTTTTTATACTTACACTGATTTGAATGGCATTCTCCTCGCTGCCATTGTCGTCTTGAGTTGACTCCTCCAGCTGCAGAACATCAGAAAGATTAAAAGTATTGCTTTTTTTTTTTTTTTGGGAGAATGTTTTCTTTAAAAGAGTTGAATTTCAACTAAAGAGTAAAACTGAAAACGCTGAATTCCACATGGACACCATTTACCAATTTGGAGTCAAAAGTGGAACAAACAAGTGATCTATTAAATATTTAGGAGTTTGTGTCCTGATTTCTCAGAATATATTTGGCGTAATGATAAATTTGTCTGCAGCAGTGATCTTAATTATTGCAGAATTAAAGCTTGGGTAGGAGATCTTTTTCCGAACAAAAGTCACTGGATTGTATCATTGAGCATTTGCCTGGCTTCGGAGGCAGCTCTGAAAAAAAAGAGCAGGCTGTACACTTTCACTTTTAAACCCATTTTGACTTTCATTGCAAACAGACCTTGTAGTTTTCTGGAAAATCACTCCAGAGAACAGACAGTGCCCAGCTCATTCCAAACAGGAAGGTTTTACACTTCTTTAACTCCTGAACATTGGTAAACTGTACTCTAATCTGTCATAAATCCCAAAGTGTAAACACTGTTGTCATAAACGTGACATCGGTGTGTCCAGGATGGATATCGGCCTTTCAAACTTCAACAACGTTTCCACCACCTCATATTGTTTTTTTAACAGCGAAGGTTAGCCTGGGATCCAGGGAATGCTCAGTCGTCCAGCAGGACATGAGCAGAGGGAGCAGGCGGACCAGAGGCGAGGGACATTATCCAAGCTTACACGTGGTTGCCATGGCGACAACTGTGCCTGCAGCCATTATTTTCTCTGTCTGGGATTTCTCCACTAAACTCACTAAAGCTATTAATTTCATTTCTGACTCTGTGTTTGAATACCATTTAGTTTAATCCATGCAACACATGTCTGAAAAGTTGATTTCTGCTGCAGCCTTTAGATGCCTTGAGTCAACAGTTTAGGCTCGTCGTGATGGTGTGTTGGTTACATGAAAATGTGGCCAATGGAGATTTGAATTTAAAGGACAAGGTTAATAAAAAAAAAAAAATACACCGCTGAGTTTCACAGTTGACTGAAAACAGTTGCTCTGCTTATATTTGGGAGTCAGAACACCTTGGCAGCTCCATCGTTTCTCAACTTTACTTTAACTTTATTGAAAGTAATGCACAGAGTTAATGGACTATCCCTTTAATCCCCCCAAAATTATGAAGAGATCAATAAGGCTATAAAAAAACTGTCACTGCTATATGACAAAAATGATAAACATATTTGATGTGATCATAATAATAATAATCATCATAAGGTTAATCTCTTCAATGACCTGCAGCGGAGCCAGAGAAGTAATGTGCTGTGACAGCTTGCTGACAGCAGGGATAGTGATTGAACCAGTGAAGGAGAATTGATGCCATGGAGAAATCTCCTCAACATGACAAACCATCCCACAATGACTGCTAATCTTCAGACAAACCCACACCCTAGAATTGATTTCTCTTTCTCCCTATAATGAGACTGTCTCTCATGATTCATGTTTGCCTGTACGTAGGAATTTAATTAGCATATTTCCCCGTGATAGCAGTCGTTGGGACAGATTTCTGATCAAACTCATCACCATTAACGAGCGATTCGCGAGTGTCTCTCTGCAGAAGTGAGTTAACACATTCCAAACTCAGCTCCAAGTTATCTGAAGCTGTGAGTGATCTCAGAGTGAGTACATAAGGTGAGACTCCCCACATGGCTCAAGAGTCTTTACTTTTTTTTTATTACCCAATTTCAGAGGTGATTTAACTGTGGGTCATTTTAATGACAGCCATTCCTTTCATTATACTGAGCCAGAGGGCACATTAACAAACACAAGCACCCGAACGTTGGGAATGTGGGACAACACCTGAAACATTAGTAAACATGACAGGCTAACTGTGAAAAATGACCCCTAAAAATTGAAATTGTTTACAAGATCAAATACTGTGTATCAAACTGTGTACCACAGTCATATAGATGGGTATTAATCAGTATTAGATGGAACTGGGTGGGAAAATGTGCCTCATCATGAGCAACACATTTGACAAATTAGCTTAATAGCAACAGTGGCTATAACTGATGATGATCTGGCTCTGAGCAATAGCTCTGAGTTGGTGCCAGTAGTTTACATTAGTGTAGCACCTCCTGCAAGTAGAAGCTCTGTGTGATACTGATCTGTGGGTTAGCACTTCTTGAACTGTCAAGTTCAAGAACAAAGCCATTGTTGTGAGTGACGCCAGCGCAGATGCATCTTTGAAAAGAGAAAACCGTGTACGACTGAGTACGTGACGGCTGATGTCTGGTAACACAGCATGTTCTTCTTCTCAATCTGGGGCAGACATGAACAAAGCGAGGAGGAATTCGCTGCTGGTACTTCTTGGTTGGCTGTCAGATGAACAGAACTTTAACATTCATAACTTTAAATAATGTTAATTATTGAGGGAATGAAGTTCTATATTCATTTTACATACTTGTATATGTATTTTTTTTTATTCGTCCATTACATGTAAACTTCTTGTTGGATTGTCTGAGTTAACAGTAAAAGATGGAGGAGAAAAAGAATTCAACTTTCTGGGTCGAATTTTTTTTTCTTCATAATTTAGTGAAATTTTGCTGAATGTGGATCGATGCAATCACGTTCAGATAAAGTTTCTAACCCTCATATCCAGATAACTGGTGGATCCTGCCTGATGACAGAAATAAATACAGTGACTCTTGACTTTTAAAGATAATTTCCAAAGCCTGTTGAAATTAGGATGACTATTACACTTTTTTTTTTTAACACATCATCATTATTTCATGTGTATGTGGCCAGTTTCTAGGAGCTCCACTGTAACACATAAACTGAAAATGTTTATACACATGAAAAATGATAATTATAGGACAAACAATTAGTAGTGAAAAACGTGTGTTTTTATGAAATAATAAAGGCTATCAAAAATAAAGAAACTGTGAAATGACAACTTAAATAGGACACTTAAAAAGCTTTAAAAAAAAAAAATGACATTCTCTTGGGGGGAGTAAAATTATAAATCAGAGATGATTTGATTGTTGGTTTAATGAAATAAACTCCATGAGAAAAATGAGAATGAGGATACAAAATGTAGCCAGGAATTGCCTGCTACAATTGTCATCAGCCTTTTCCCTGCAGTTTGGATGTCACGAAGATGCATCCAAAGAAGCTATTTTGAGGTTATCTGATGGGATTAGAAGACAGGTTTAAACCAGGGCGAATTATTGGGCCATTTTCTCAACCAGAAACTATATATTACATCATTTACTGGCTGATGATTTATTTCTTTAATTTCTTTCATTGGGTTTAATCTCCTTGAATGGCCTGGTCTAATATGCTTCTTATGAAAGCGCAGAGTAGAATGTGTCCTCTTTCACACAGGCAATAAACCAGAGACGATCTCTGCTATGAGACCCGCGATCCCGCCCTGTCTTTGCTCTACGCGGAGCAGAAGAGTGGAGCGCGTGTTTTCTTCCCACTGACCTGCATTATTTGTGTGTTCTGCAGATTCTGGAGGCCTTCCTTCAGATTCTGGACTTGTGTCTGCAGCTGCTGTTTCTCTTCAAAGCTCTTTTGCAGTTCATCTTCCCGCTGCTTCATTTCTTCTCTCATTTTCAACAGTTGCTATTTAAAAAAAGAAAAAAGAAAGAAAAAAAAGAAGTGAAAAACATTTAATCCACTAATGCCAATGTGAGTTAACTAAGCGTGAAAACATCACACTCTAACTGCTGTGAGCGTAGAAGAACGCTCAGCCATGTGATGCATTATTATTTTGGAAGTAATTCCTTCTAGGGTAATTAGACTTCTAGCTTCATGTAAAAATTGAAAGAAAAACAAAAAACAACAGCAGAAACAATGACACATGCACATGAATAGTATCTCTGTAAACACGTTAGGTGAGGAAAGTACTGACGCATTCCATCACCTCTTTCTCTTTTCCTGTGAGTACATCAGAGAAGCAATTTGCCAAATTCTTTGCTTGTCAACGGCCAGAAATGACGAATTGCTCACATTATGGTCAACAAACATCTTGAAAACAGCGACATTAATCTGGTTTTCATGCAGGGCTTCAAATTAATTATTTGTAATAGTTGTACTTGTTCATGAGTGAAAAAAAACACCACTTGTACTTTAATGCATCACTTTCATCCTGACCAGTTTATGAAAAAGTCTGGTTAGTCTGGTTACTGCTCCGCTTGTGTCACATGCTTGATTTTTCTGGATGGTTGTAGGCTTGTCTTGTGGTACGTCCTCGTGGAAACCAAAACTGAATCCAGAAGAGTTAGACTAATTCTTGGTATTGAAGGGGAAAATAATTAGGATGGCTAACCAAACAATCCTCGGTCTGTCAGAACTGGCTAGTGACTGGCAGCTTTACCAGAACGAAGCAGCCGTATGCGCTGAAACATGTTTTCCTTTCTGTCCTTTTCAGCAGAAGCTGCTGGCAGACACGCGGCAGTTCATTGGTGAATCTGTTTCTGCAGTTGTTTTGCTGCTCAATATGTCATTTTTCTAATTTGTGATCAAGTTCATGAACTGGTTTTCTGGTGATCCCCACAGATGATCCCCACTTCTTAGCATTATAAACCAGCTGCTATAAACAGAACAATTAATTTCCTTTAAAAAAAACCAGAAACATTTACAGTACTGAGAGAAGCGAGTGACATTAAATTGTTTTCCTCTGAAGTTTTATTCTGTTTTGAAGACAGGCAAAAAAGATCCTTCTTCCATCCTACCTTTTTTGTTTCCTCGTACAAGTATCTAGTGAGAGCTTGTGCTGCTTGATACGCTGTCGCTGACATGAGTGGCGACAGACTGTCGGCTCATTCTGACATTTTCTGGCAAATTTAAGTGACTGCAGCAACGCAGCATGTGAGAACTTTTCAATTCCTCTGTCTTCCAACTGATTTAATACATTCAGGTTATCTTTACATAAGCCCACCATGTTGGTCTAAAGTTGAAAAGGTAATTTAGACTTCTAACGCTGGATTTTAGACTAACTGACCCACTGAATTTTAGGTCTTTACTGAAGAAATTAAGTTGTACAACGATGCACTTTTTATGTAGAGTAGTTTATCATCAGTGGCTTGACTTTGACGCTGAAAAAGAGGAATCGCATAACCCCCTTTCAAAATAAAATGTATACTTCAAAATAAGAGCACCATTGTCCACTTTGGCTTGAGTTTGGTTGATATTAGGACACATTACCAAAGTTGTTTGTTTGCTCACTGGTTCATAGTTTGTTTCCTAATAGAATCCCGGGAGATGAGGTAATAGACAACTGCGCTTCTCAACCAGAGAGGGGTGCTAAAGAGCACAATCTTACATTGTGTTGCCTTGATGGATTATTCAGATTCTTAATGAGTCATTCATGTCCATTGTGAGAATCACTTCACAAATGAAACAGTGCAGTGAGTACTTCGTTATTATCTTAAAGGAATAGCTGAAGCTCCCTGGTTAAGCAGTCTTCATAAATGCACTGGCTATCCTGCAAGCTAAAGATTTATGTCATTACAGCCAGAGCTTTGTGTAATCTGCAGCAGATGCAGTTTCACCCGTTGATAGTAAAGGTTTGAATATTACATTTTATCCCTTAATTGTGTGCGCTTCGATAAACATCACCCATTTGAATTAAGAATGATTGCTAAATGGATCCTGCGTTCAGACTCGTATGTAATCTGCTGCTTTCAGCAATCACCTTGAAATATCCATAAAAAGACAAACGGACAATCTGTCAGTCACCAAAAATACTAGACCTCATCAAACGTGTTCAATGTAAAAAAAAGTCTCCTCTTTATTCAAGAAATCTGCACACATCTGCATGACTGTCATAATATTACATTTTTAATCAAGTTTGAATCATGGTCAACTTATAGGAAATCATTGTCTTTAACGATGGTGATTTCTTACCATCACTGCTTCCTGACACTATTTCACTTTGTAATTTACATTTTTCTTGTCATCTACAGAATGTGTCTGATCCTTTAACCTTGTTAGAGGTTGATGCATTTAATTTGAAAATTACAGACTGAAAAAGGTCTTTACCACTTTCTAAGCAGACCTATTATATGATATTCCAGGCACGTAAAAAAAAAAAAAATCCAATATTTTTCATTACCCTGTTTTGAAGTGCGCGCGCGTTTAGGCATACAAAGAAACTCATTACAAGAGTGAACAAGCTTTACTATAACCAGAGTAAATCTTGAAGTACTAATTTTTAGCTGCTTTCTATTACTGCTTCAGACAGCTGCACTTTCCCTTTTCCTTCCCGCAGAGCACATAGATTTATTGAAAGTGCAGGGTCATGAATAAATGACCGCCAGGGATTTCATCTTGCATGGTAAATTCAATGGGTTAACTCGAGCAGCTTGTTCTTACAAAAGAACCTAGTGCATTCTGGTGGATTAAATTCATTGTTGCAAAGATGACTGGGGGGTGGGGATCCTGTATCTGTATGCGTCTACATGTGCATGTAGATATGAGGCATTACCTTCTGCATGCCTTGGAGAGCCTGCTGCAAGAAGCTGAGCTGCTGTGAGTGAGTGCTGTCCTCCTCGCTCCTCATTGGTTGGTTCTTGCCTTGTTCCTGTTTGAGCAGCTCCACTTCGTTCCTGTAGGCGTCAAGCTGGCAGCGCAGGGAGTCGTTCTCCTCCTTTAAAGCCTCTACTTGAGAAACACCTACATACATTAAACACACATTATGGGTTGCAGAATTAATAAGCTTTCCATTGATCTGTTTCTGTTCTGAGAATACAGTTATTTCAACAAAATACAGCATTGGATTTGTAGTCATGTAATTACAAAAATCCATCTGATAGAAGTCTGTCTATGAAATTACCCAAACATTTTGGAGATGGGGAAAACTGGCAACGCAGATGGTGAGGTGGTGAATTGAAGCCCATCTTATACATTTAACTTCAGTTCATATCAGACTTATAGATCCACATAATCATAAAGGGCCGAACCTGCAGTATCATAGGTGTGTTGCTGCAGTGATCCATTACTATTCCATAGGACTCAGTGCCGAACACTCAGATATCATACCTTCATAATCAAATTATATCCTATAGTGTTGAATATCACTGTTTGATGCATTAATTGTGAAAATGTGTGTAGCAATCAGTGTAATCACTGAGTAAATAAACAGTTTGCAGGTGCTTGCGCATCCTGCAGCATGCTGGCATTCCTGGAGGATTAATGGATCAGATGGAGGGAGTTTTTAGGGACAACAAGATTTAATTGCCACTGATGATGACTGTCTACATGATCAGTGCTCTTGGTTCTATATGCTAACTGGGTGCCATGTTACTGCGATGGACTGGCGACCTGTCCAGGGTGGACCCCTGCCTTTCACCCATAGTGAGCTGGGATAGTCTCCTGCAGACCCCCGTGACCCTGCACCCGAAATAGCAGGTATAGATGATGGATGGATGGATGGATGGTCCCATGTTAAACAGACTGATCCCACCTCTTTCCAGCAGGAGTTAAGCCGACACGTATGTGTTTGATATTGTTAATAATATATAATGTTAAATTGTAGGCATTTTCAACATGACCCGTCTAACATCCAGTTTTCTTACAGTGTGGGAGAACAACATTAAAAGACAGTTTACAGCAATGTTCAGCTTCACAAATGTAATTAGTGCAGTTGATTGTAGTCATGTTGCTAAAAGGGCTCCAAGTGAAGATGAATCTATATGAACTGTGCATATGATCAACATACAAGTTGTCTGTGACTCAAACATGGTTCTGACATATTTAGTGGTATGGTGTCCTGGCAGGAGCATACATGTGCAATCTGGCAGCAGCTGATTTATATGCAGAAAGCATCCATGGTCTTTTGCATTGACCATTTATGGTAGACTGCGGGTGAGTTGAGGGCGGGATATGCAGCGAATCCACCTGTGAAAACCTCAAGGTGGTTTGTGATTCATAAAGGGAAACAGCTTGCAAGTGTGCACACGCACGACTTTATGAAGTGCATAAAAAATGTGCGTATGTGTATTTTTTTGCCGCACACCATTTCTGGCTTTTGAGCATCTGGAATTTTTATGAAGTATCCGATGCACAGCTTTCTAAATGGCCTTTAAAAGCATGTTTTAAAGACAGACAACGATGCCGCTTCTTCTACAACTCAAAAGATGGATAATTCTGGAAATTAAACTGATTTTCTGAGTATGTATGTATGTAATGTTGTTTTTTTTGGTTTGTTTTTTTTACCGCTACACTAACAAAGCTAACTTCATGCTCAGCACTGGATTTGAAGGCAACTAAAACACACAACCTGGCTTGAATCACAATATGACTACAGTTGTGAAAAGGCGCAGCAATCCCTCAAATGGTGCTCTTATATAACAGCTTGCAACAAAGCAGGAGGAAGAAAAAGTGCTCATTCACACAGACCTGTAAAAAATACCATTAAATTAATGGCAGTTAACACTCCAATTTAGATTCAGCCAACTGTATTAATCCCAAGAAGGGCAATACCACACTAATACATGTCAAGTCCGCCTAAATGAATGATCAGAGGCTGGTAAAAGACAGCAAAGCGATGAAACTTGGCTGGCCGCTCCTGTCACTTGTCTCTTTACTGGTAATTCAGTTTACTGGGCTGCTCTGTGAGCAGTTTGGATCTAAACCTGGTCAGCACTGTTTCCCATGGAACTGCACATTTCAAAAACATGTCCCACTACTATCCTGATAATTCTGAATCAAGAGGTTCTGACAGAGAATCCCTTTCCTCCAATCATAACCAGTGGAACCAACCAGAAGAGTCAGCGGTGTTGCCTGAACCACTCCAGCAGTTCCCACAGCAGCTGCCTCCGTGCTTCCCAAAGGGTCTTCGTCTCACAGGAAACCCTCTGGCCAACTGCTACTAAGCAATGATGATCATTGATGTCATTATGACTTTTCCTAAGCGATTTCAATTTCTCAGTCATTTGTAATTTGCTTCTGTGGATGCCTCTTTCATGGAGCATTTCAACATTTTTGCCACACAAGACTGCATCAGCATTATGAAACGGAACGGTTCCTTGATTCTGTTCTCATGACAGTCTTCTGCCATCTTCTTTCCCTCTAAATTTATTGCATTCCCAAATGAATGTTTTGATGAACTGTGGTGGTTATTTGTGTTTGTGATAATGTCGCACAGTGTTGCTCATTTTAGAGATTTAGGACACATTAAGATTTTATGTATTCAAGTAAAAAAAAAAAAAAAGTCTTGTGTCAAAGGGGAGCGTTTGAGACATGTTTTCAGGATTTAACAGTTCATCTGCACATATATTTAATATACAGGCACCTACAATCTCACATCAGTTGTTGTTAATCTAGAGGAAGGTTGTTGAGTCTATATTTACTCCATGTCTGATAATCCTAAACCTTGAGAATATTAACAGTGACTGAAAGCTTTAATAATCCCAGATTGTTCTTCCTGACACCTCTCAGACATTTGACCTGACCTATTGAGCAGAGGAAATAGGAAGAGAGAGGTTTTATTATGAGATCTTCTCAACATCAGAGCTGCCCAGCATTATCAGCTCCAACCCCTGCAAAGCTTGAGAAGAAGCTATTTGAGAAGAGGCAATAAACTGACAGAAAGGACGATAAGCACCATCCTGTGTGTGTGTGTGTGTGCGTGCATGAAAGGGTTGTTAGGTTATGTGTCGGTGTTCATGAGTGCTGCCTGCAGTCTATCATGAAGAGCCATTGGCAGTGTTAATGAACTCTTGCTGGGTAAGTGTATGTCCACACTGAGTTTGAATGCACAGCTCTCCAAGCAAAATGAAGGTTTGAGGTGCGAATGGTATTGATCTGAAAGCCTCATCAGCCTGGTGTGAGGAGATGTCAACTGCTTGGCCAGATTCTGTTACAAAACGGGAGGCGATATCGACCTGCAGTCGTCCGTGAGCTTGAAAGTACTCGCACGGCTTCAGGCGTTCAGTCATGCACAACCGCAAGACTCTAACTTTCTGCAGCTGCAGTGATAAGGCAGGTGTTTTTAGCAAGGCTTGTTGACAAGTAAACATGCTCCTTTCTTCAGGGTTAGTAAGTAAAATGGTTTTAGCACTCAGCCTGTTAACACAAATACAAAGATGCGTTACATTTACACCCGTCACCTCTGTAAGTGCAGCGGCACCGAACAAAATGACATTACTCAAAGGTAAATATGGTGCAAATGAGAAGGGCTGAGCAGACTAAAGCACGTAAACATTTTTACAAGCCAATTAGATATATTGCTATGTTGGCAAAGAACAAAGATCTGATTAAATAAAAGGTAAGAAAAGAAGAAAGTGTAGCGTTCCATGGTGACTATTCTAGACTCAGGGGTCATTGTTACAGGTTGCAAAATAAGCAACTCTTTTGTTTTTGCTTCAGGAAACACAAATATATTCAGCTTAAGTTGAAGCTCAACATAAACTCAGTAAAGTGTCCATGGATGATTTCAGCATCCTGATGTACTTTGAGCATATTTTTTGTATTCACGCAGAGTTGCATGATGGCTGTCAGATGCTTGGGGGATGATCACTGTCATCCCAGTCAAACAACCATCTCCCTCAGTTATTTAACAATCAGCACGTTCAACCTCTGGAGACCTCGACTGGTGTATGTCCTGTCAAGATGAGAGGAGTGTTGAACTGTGGATACGCTCATGCATATGCATACCTGAGTCCTCAGAGTCCTTGCTGTCAGGGGTGTCCTCCATATCATCATCAGACATCTCCATCTCTTCCTCCCGTCTGATGCCCATCAGCTGCTCGTTGTGCATATTTCTGATCTCCTGCAAAACAGAGAACATGGGAAAGGTGAAAACTCTTTGGTTATTGTACACTTAAGCAGGAGAGAGTACACTCAAAGGGGAGTACAGACATAACATCAATTAAGTTCCTTCGTAGCTAATGTTAATCAGTGCGAGATACGAGGAATACTTATACCACACCGACACAGAACGAACGAGTGTCACTGAACAAAGATGTAATTTATTGGAGCTAGGGCTCTGTTCCTTCTCTGGCGAGACTACAGTGAATGAGGGAGAAAAAACTCGCAAAGCCCTTCTGTTTTCTATTTGCTAATGTTTGGAAAGAAAAACACCATGTTCAAGCAGCAATCAACACAGCTGTGAAACCCATGGAAGCTACCGACTCATTTTTTTCTTCTAATATTACTTATTTTGCAGATATTTCAACCATTTAAAGAAAAAGAAAAAAAAACATTAACATTTGGTAACTTTTGTCTTAACTTAAATTGATCCATTGGATGCTGCGACCATGTTTCAAATGGTGTAGATTAATTTATTCAGAATAGGCAGCTCCATATATAAAAAAAAAAGAGTTCTGCAGATGTGGGCTACAGCTAAGGTCAGATGGAGCTCTGTCTGCAAAACCAAATGAAAAGAAGACCCGACAGCAAACGGATTCAGCGATGCAGATCAATTAATTCTTTGCAGAGGAGGAACTTCTTTCAAATTGTGAGCAACTTTTGTCACGGCTGCCACTTAGATACTACTGGGTCATTTCTCCGATCAACCTTCCTTGGCAAAACAACAACAAAACTAGAAGACTCTTCTTGCTTAAAACTCCAATTTTCACCTTTCGCATGCCTCACACACACTTTAGGCAAGACCTCTAAACTGAGGGGTCGTCAGTGAAGCCCTGCCTAAGCCCGAGATGTGACAGTGGCTTCCAGTGTATAATTCATCTCCATTAGCAATTTGACGAAATGACTGAAAATTCTAATTTTCCTTGAGGCTGTGTTGAAATGTATATTCTGTGGACTATTTTGTGCTTTAACTGCATTTATTTTTTTACAGGCTTTATTTTATATTCCCAGTTGTAACTACACAATGTATTCTGCACCGCATGCATTTTAAAAAATAAACATCAAGAAAAATAAAGACAGGAAAGCTGAGGGTACCTGAATCAGCCTTAATATAAATAAACCTAAATCAACTATCAGCTGACAGCACCAACCAAAGCTCACAGAAGCAAAAACAGACCCAACAGTTGTGCATGGAGCACAAGCAGACACACACACAAACACACACACACACACGCCAGATTAAAAACTCTTACAGATGGGGGGCAGCTGTTGTCTGATTTAACCTGAGCTGCCTGCTCCTTCATATTCTCTCTTCTCGCCACAAAATGAGGCTGAATAAATAATATGACATTTAGTGGAACTGGGTTCCCATCTGATGATGAAGACCAACATTTACTCACCTGTGCTCTTCACACCAGCAGGTAGCTGCAAGTGCTGCAGCAGCTAAGACATGTTCATATGATCAACATGGACACACTTTACAGCGTATTTTTGCATTGATAATCTGTTGTGTTGAAACCAGCCAAAATATTGTTGGGCACTTGTGTTGATGGCTCCATGCAGGTTTCTGACACTTCAAATCCTTTATGGTTTTCTGACCTTCAAACAAATTGTGTGGTTTCTACTCAAGGCTCCCATTACCTCGCTGTGTGCAACCTAAGATTTCAGGTACGAAAGGCTGAGTGCTCTCAGTAAAAAAAAGAAAACTTGACAAAGGGCAGATCTAAAGTGATTGCTGAAGTAATTCAAGCAACTGGTGACACAGGAATGTTTGTGAGAAGATTTAGCAAACTGAACAAAACTATTCACATGAGACAGAAAGCAACATGTTAATCTCACAGACAATAAGGGTTATGTTTAGGGTCATTTTAGATTAATTTTGTCTCCTGTAAATATCAACACATGTTTAAAGTTGCTTTAAACCAGCTAACTTTGAACTGGGCAGGTAGCGTACAGTCTGTTTTTAGAGGTATTTAATAGTCACATTCTGTAGCTAAAATCATACAGAGCAATGAGAATAAGAATTAAAAGGCCAAAAAAAAAAAAAGTGACGAATGCTAAAAGGCTGTGGTGTGTTTGGGTGCAATCGTGGAAAATCATGTGTTCATCACCACTCGTCAATTTACATTTGGCATACAAGTAATCTTTTGATTTTTTTAAAGTATATATTTTTTTATGCAACAGACTGAATAGGGACACACACAAATAAGCAGATGTTAATAGATGGATGGATTATTTTTATTTCTGAAGTTAAGCCCCTTGGCAAGAGTTATAATAGTCTCTGCTTAACTATTTACTGCGTGTAAGCTTAGACACAAAGGTAGAGACATGCTAATGCTAATACACACACATACACAAATACACAGTAATCTATTTCCACAGTAGGTTAGTCAATACACATATCTATTCCCCTAACTATGAATTAATGTTAACCAGGTGAAAAAAAAGCAAACATGACAAAACTGGTTTGAAGAAGGTCGTTCTTTTAAAAAGATGTTTGTCCTTGAAGGTTTCTGGTATTTGGGTGCACTGCGGTCTGTCTCACCTTTGCATTTATGGTCATTTGGGATTATCTGGTATAAGCTGTGTGAATACAGCAAATTCACAAACACCCTTTTATAACCACAAGACTCCTTAAAACGTCTTGATACACTGTATATACGCAGGAAAGTGATTCTCTAGTGAGTACAGGTCTAAAGAGCTCTCAAGGTCGCAGTGAGAGATGCTGAAGTGGTCTTTGCTGACGTACTCGAGCATTTGCATACAAACACGAGTCACCCATCTCCCGACTTACTCATCCAGTTGGTGTTATGAGAGCTTCAAAAAACTACTACTGTACAAAGCAGAGTTTCTAACTACTCCTATTGTGGCTATGTAAACCTTTAAGCTGTTTATGTGATCAATAGAGCAACGACTTTGCTTTTCAACACCTACCTTTGATAAAGAGTGGCTTTTATACGAGATGAATGCTGCTTCTGCTGTGTCATATTCTGTTGCTGTCCATGCATGTCTTACAAATGTAAATCACTTCATAAATCAGTTGTTCACAGGTTAAAATACACTTACCAATCAAAATATGATCATAAATTGTCCATTAGACCCAGGACTGCAACATACTCCAGGCTGTTTAGTACAAACAACCATCATCATCCCAGTTAATGGTCCATTTACCAGTGACAGAAATAGCAAGTACACAATTCTGACATAACTGCTGTTTGATTCGTATATACATTAGTTTTCAGATGTCAAGATGTTCCTCTTTTTTATTAGTAACTCAAATCACAAATATATTAGTGTGAGAGAGGGGGGGGGAAGCTTGTACAGATTTACCTGTGCCCTGGACACCAAACCCACCCAGCCACTTCTCCTTCATTGGGGAGAACTGGGTTGGGGTAATGAGGTGGGGAGGAGGAGGTGGCAAGGGTTTGGATCTCTGCATCTGGATGTCACACAGCCTGCAGTGAGCAGGCACCTGCCCCTTAGCCTCATTTCATTTAAATTACTTAACTTTGCTCTTCTGTATAGCTACTTTTTTTTTGTTAAAACCACTGCTTATTTCATACTGAGCATCATTATGTAGAACTAATACTATGAAAAAAGGACTTTACAGTGAGGCACATACGGAACAAACGATTTCTATTTATCCAAATTTATGTAAACAACAGAATGAAATCAAAGTGTACCAACCTCTGCTTGTTTGCGCCACATGTCCAGGTTCTTGCGCTGAGCTTTGGAGAAATGGTCCCATGCCTTTTGTTTGGAGGCAGCTTGGAATACAGACACAATCTGTTCAACTGTGGCGGGATGCAGGGAAGGACCAGAGACCATCCAGAGACAGAGACAGAAAGACAGAGGGCAGGTGGGAAGGAGCAGAGGAGTGACAAAGTGGAGTCAACTAGGGATGTAAAGAACTGTGTGTGTGTGTGTGTGTTTGTGTGTCTGCGTTTGTGCATGTGTGTTTTACCTACCAGCTGATACCACGGTATCATTGTAATGGAAGGTTGATCAGAGTTTCTACACTTCAACATGTCAATAAATCATCCATTCATTCAGCAAGCTTTCATGATGTGAAACTTGTGTCAAGCAGAGCCAAGCTTTCCTTTTGCTGCTGCTTTGCTGAATACCACATATCAGAGTAAATGACTGTTATCAGCCACAGAAACAGCTTCGCTCCACAGCTGCTGGTTGACGCACCATCGCAGCCACAGTGTTAGATTAAAGAGACTGTGTGAAGCTTGGGACAACCATTCACAGTGCCCAGAAGAAGAATCCTTTGATCACTGTGACTATCCTCCTACCTGTACGATGAGGACTGAGTGTACCAACTCTGAGCTAACACAAAACAGTTGATTTGTCAGGGGAAAGTCTGAAAATACTGTATGTCACTCAGGAAGCAGTTCAGACTTTTAAGGTACTGCCACATCATCGACTCAGATAATTAACACCACTTAATTACACATCTCGTTGCATCTGCTGTACCTCTGAAGTGTGCAGAGAAAAACTCTTAACACCCCACCCTCTAAATCCAGCTGCCATTGACAGAGGTGTAAAGACATGGTAGAAACAGGTGCTTTTGACAGACATTTCATTAAACTTTTAGGAAAACTGTCCACTGATTCTAGTAAATTTAAGGCATCTTTTCACTGCTAATCAGATATATCAGATCAACATTTGCCAAGTCCAAGTACTCCACTGCTGAAGTGTGACCTTAAAAGTCTTAGCCAAGGATAGCACTGCCGTAATACAGTGTTCCTTATTACTTCACCCTGTGTGGATGCCTTTTTTCTTTTCAAAAAGAATGAAAGTATGCTTCAAGCTACTTAAACCCTCAGCACAGCCAAAAGTACAAAGCCAGATACCGTGTGGAAACTTAAGCCTGGACTCAGTTGAGTGAGCTTCTTTGGGTCAAACTGTCTGATTAAGATGACGAAACAAGGCAAAACCTTTAACTCCAAGGTCTTCACTGATCCAACATGAGCTCTGATCTTCTCTGGGTGAGATTGTATCTTAGCTAAAGTGCACCAACAAAGTCATTCACCTCTCAGCTGCCTATCCTGTTGCTAGTGGTCGTGGAGAAGTGTGTGGTCCTGAGGTACTAACGTACACAGAAGGAAGTCAATGAGATCACCTGTCGAGTTTGTGCGTGTGTGTGTGTGTGTGTGTGTGTGTGCGTGTGCTGGCATTTTTCTGAATGACAGCACAGATCAGAGACCAGTACCTTCTACCCAGAACTCTGTAATGTGATGAACACATCAATGATGGAAGCAAAGAAGAAAGGAAAGGGTGCAGAGAAATATTAAAGCCTGTGTACTTCTATGCAACTCCATTTATGTAAAGGTAAAAAAAAAAAAAAAATTAATCCAACTATATTTATATTACAGCGATAAAGCTTTTAAGCAATTATATGCATGAAATAAAGCTTACATGCAACTATACTTCTGCTACATTGGTGTTCCAACTTTAAATACAGTAAAAGAAGAAATACAAACTCTATTTCTACTTCCATGCCGGGTGAATTATGAGTCAAAAACTTTTCTCAAAATCTGAGCACATACATTGTACAATATATGCATGAACAGACACCACTAGGGATCAAGTGCAAATGTTTTTGATACATGGCTGAACTTATCCTATAAATGACAAATTCCATCACACACGTATACCCACCTGGATAGGAACAGAATACACAAACGGTGCTTACTATGCCAGGGAGCTGTCCCTGGGTCAGAGCTGTGGAAACCTCCCCATACAAGGCTGGTTTGGAGTTGTAACGAATAAATACCAAAAAGAAGGAAACGCTTTGAACAAGGATGTGTTTGTACAGACTAACACAAGGACAGCAGGTCTGTATCTTGTTGGTTTGTGCAAAGAAACAAAAAGAAAACAAACAAACAAAAAACGCACTCAGCTTTTAGATCCACCTGTATTACAGACCTAATAAACAATTTATGGAAGAACAGGTGACTGACTTCAAGGAAATTTACATTTGATTTAACATTCACATGGTGGGATACATGGAGACAGAATGCCGCAGGCTGTGGTGTAAACTCGCAGCTGCAGAGCCAAAGCTGTCAAAGGTGGGTGCTGCAGGAGGAAGACATTTGCCTTTGACCACTGGAGAACTTAAAATGAAGTTGGACTACTTACTGTTTTTATTTATCTGAAGGCAGCTTTAATCATCATCATCCAATCCAGCCATCTGTTCTTGCAAGGATGTCAATATATTTATATGATTTACAGAAACTCAAGAGTAACGCAAACACCCCTGATGGTGAAGAGCGACTGACCGACTCTCAGGAGTGAAATTCAACTTACCATTATGCCCTGCTTCCATCAACAAAATGGATGAAGAGATGGTGGCTTTTGTGACTAATCAAGTCAATAATCTTTACATTGAAACCTTTATGTGTTCTGCTACAGAAACGTTTAAAAAAGTGAACCCACACATACATAATGCATCATTAACTGGACTCGAATACTGCACGCTCAAGACGTGACTTGGACTTTGACTTTGTATAGCTGAAAAAAAGAAGACTAAATAGCGCGCTCAACAGAATGAATGACTTAAATAATCTGCACAGCAAACGAGTGGTTTTGCTGTTGCTACTTTGTTCTAATTCAGACATTATTAACAGAGGCTGGGCGACATATTGCACCGTACATCCAGTCTGGAGTTTGTGTGACAGTGAAGACTCACACTGAACCAGTATGCCAGCCAGAGCCGTCTTGAACTTCTCTTTGGCCTCTTCCATCTCCTTTTCATGTTGACTCCTTTCGCTCATCAGTCGTCGGATGTGGCTATTGGAAGACTGGATCATGGAGTAGAAGTTGTTGGCGTTCCTGCGGTTGACCTCACCTCGTTCCAGCCAGGTCAACAGCACACGCACTGCTTCTGCAAACTTGCCGTCATCTGGTCAAAAGGTGGGTACATGGTGGAAAAAAAAGAAGAAGTCAGATTTAAGGCAACTTTATTTCTCTCCAGTTCCATGACAGTGAAGGTGATGAATATGTTATAAAAGATTGAAAAAGCATTTAGGACATAATCCATGAGGTTGTGCTGTACACCCTTTGTGAAGTAGATAACAGTAATTTCAGAACATAGGACTCAATACAAGCTGAGATAAGAGGTCATGTTGTCTTCTATTAAAGATCTTAAGACTGCATGGTAACATTTTCTTAGAGAGGGAAAAAATAAACCAAAAAAAAGAAAAAGGTTTGCTGTTAGGAAGATGACATAAAAAGATGAAGATGTGTTCAACTGTATTACAAAATACCAAAAGGAATTTTAAAAGTGTCAACTGTGAAACAACGTGACAACATGATTACAGAATGCAACAGCAGCTGAAGGGCAAAAAAAAAAAAGGTATGAAACCCATGTGTAAGTGTGGTCATAGAGTGAAACAGAGTTTAGAGTAATGCAATTGTCACTTAAACATTCAGGGAAAAATAAGCCCAAATTGGATTTTCACAACAGCCACACAAAGTAATCAGAAAGAAATTCTTGGCAAAAACAGCAGAGTGCAGGAGTTCTTTTCATTAAGAAAAAAAAAAGAGCTGAAAAAGACATGCAGATGCTGGAGAGGCAGAAAGTCAAAGCCATGTTGTTATCAGGCAACTGTGACTGAGACCTGGAACTGCCACTGCTCATTAGTGAAACAGGTTTATTGAACCAGAAAGCTGATAGAAAGCTGAAAAGAAGGAGAAAGGAGAGCTGAGGAGGGAAAATGGATGAGCAGAGAGGAGGAAGGACATGATAATGGAGGAGCATGTGCTGAGGGCAGAGTGAACTGATATACAGTGTTTAACAATCTTTCTGTAATGACTTTGAAGGAAAAAAAAAACCCGGAGTCTGTTTGAACATCAGAATTACTTTGTTAGAGTTACAAGCTGCAGTTCAGGGCTCTTCCTGATCGGCATTATTTTTGGTGAGTTTCCATGAGAACAGATGACACCATGAGTTACATGTTGTACGTACTGTGCCAGCCACAATGTGATGGAAGAAAATACCTTTCTTCCTCATGCCATTGGTTCTTCTCTTCATGCACACAGAATTTCTTATGTTTATATTCTAACTCGTTTTATATTCTTCACACGTTGCCAGCACTCATGTTTACCTTTGATCTTGTCTCCCAGCTGGCTGCACTCATGCTCAGAGTAGTGGACTATCGGTGGAGGGGACGGCGGCCGAAGGCGGTCCTCTTCCATCTTGCGCCTGTGACGCTCCTCTCTAGCTAACATTCGCTGCCGACACTCCCACTCGTATAGGTCATCTCTGGCCTGGGCAAAGTCCACATGAAGTCGACCTGTGTCTTTTTTGTCTGTGCTAGAGCCCAAACGGATTCGGTAACCTAAGGAAATACATAAGTCTCAGCATTTATTTTAATAATTTAATATAACATTAAAAAAACACCAGAATTACATAGGGGAGGGAATAAGCAAAAATGATGATGTGGGAGATTCCAGGATGGAGAACTTTTATTTGAAGAGGTTATCTCTATGCACAAACAATTGCCTGTTTCCGTTACAATTTTCGTGCAAAGCTTTAGTGGTATTTCGATAAAATTCATAAGTGAAGTAACTGTGTTTCTAGTAACAAGCTTGTTATGTGACAAAACCAAGTGTTCTCATTTTAATTTCTTTTTGTATAACCACTTTAGCCTTCTCAAAAAAGATGCATGTATAACACATTCTTGCAGGGCAAGTTCCTTAAACAAGCCCACAGGTTTGATGATCTGGGAAAAAAACAGAGATCCACCTCTTCAGCCGATGTTATAATTAGCGGGTCGATGTACTGTCTTATGGCCGATATTGGCCAGATGTATGTGTGCTGTCTGGGATAGCGCTGTTTGAACAGTTTAATGTCATTGGCTTATGAGTAAATCATTTCCTACGTGGGGTGCGCTCTTATGATTGGCTGAAACAAGAAAGCTATCTGATTGGTTGCAGATCATTCAGCGTTACAAAAAAATGCATTTGTGAGTTGAAAAAATTCACATACAAATGCAACGAAGTCCACAGACCAGAAGCTGTTTGTAAATCAGGTTATATTTGTGTGTGCATCACAAATACATATGTGAATCTTGTCCTGCACATTTGTGACTCTTGAGACTGTTGTAACTCCATATTTTTTGGTACGTCATTGCAGTTTTGCAAAACATTCCTGCTGTTGCAATTATAGTCTGTGCAATTTCAAGGACAACAGAAATGTAATTCCAGATGAAAAGTTCATAGTTGTGTGATTTCAGAGTTGTGCATTCTCAGAGTGCTTCAGTTTGCATTTGAAATTATTTCTGGACTCAAAAGTGAAGGAACAGAATCAAGATGCAAGACATTAAAATCAAATGAAGAAAAAAAAAAAACATCAACAAAAATAAATAAATAAAACAACATTATTTTAGCCAATTTCCCTCCCACTACCTAAAACAGTCTATTTCATAACTTCAAAATAATAAAGTAAAAACAAATGTGTCTCAGTTATTTTTACATGAACCATGAACAAATTATGTTTTCTATTTGCATGTATCATCTGTTTGGATGTTCTGCAAGTATTTGCAGCAGTGACTGATTAAAATGATGAGATCTTAATCTTTTTTGGGTTTTCTCTTTGATACTGGATGTGTGAATACTGCAGCAGCACATTCACCACCTTTAACTTGTTTAACACACCTTTTGAAGGTGGATCTGACAGAATAGAATAGAAATCTACAAAAGCATTGAGCTGGCAGCAGAGGTGGTCACAGCGCTTAATGAACAAGTGTCTAAAGGACACCGGTACAGGCAGGACACGTCACGCAAACTAGCAATGCTGTTGTCACTCAGCTGATTCAGTAATGCTGGACTGCAGTTTGAAAGAACGCACCACCACCTGTTGGAAAAGTGACCCAAGTGAACAGCGCTGCATAACACCGACAAGCCTTTCATGCCAGTATAGCTGGACTGTAGAGTAAAGAGGGCTTTTGTGCCTGCTGATTTACTGCTTAGTGAGGGTATAGAGCCCGTGTACAGTAAGTTACAGCTGAAGAAGACAATAAGTCCAAACCATAAAACAAAAAAAAAGAACAAATAAAAAACTCTTGGTCACTACGTTGTAGAAAACTGAGGATTAGACTAAACAGGTCCTCAAATGAGCAAAAATCTTCAGTGAATTTCTCTCTGTGCCACACTTGACCATTACACAAAACAACAGAGAAATGGCTGTAGAGCAAAAGATGTTTTGTAGAGATACACCTTTTTATCCAGGTCTGTCTTGACCTGCTCATTACCTGTTTTTCTTACAGACTCCTTATTTTTAAAAAAATATACCGTGCAGCTGCAGGCTTCAGTCCAGCACAGAGTCTGCATTACCAACACACTACAGAGACTTAGAGAAGCCAATTACTACTCCAGTGACACTGTAAGATGACAATATCCCTCATTAACCCCTCTTTCCCTCTCTATTTCACTCTTATCCCCACTCTATCTTCCCTATTAAATCTTCACTAATGGCAAGTTGCTGACTGAACCGACATCTTTAGCATTTTGTGATTTAATCGGCTGAAATGATCAGAGAGTGTGTCCAGTGAGTGTGTGTTTGCATACAGAGATGTGTGGGTGGGCACGGACTGGAGGATGCCAACACAAACAGGAAAAGAAATGAGCGTAAGTTCAGGGGTTTCTACTTTAGTCTGCTCTCTCAGCTTCAGGCACTCAATCTACCACTGCTTCAATATTTCATATAAGGGGATGTGGTTGTGTTGGAGCTGCTTGAGTGTGTGTCAGTGCTGGGTGCTGTTATGCACACATGATGTGTGTGTGTGTGTGTGTGTGTGTGTGAGTGTGGCGGGGGTGGGGAGTGGGAGAGAGATTATTTATGGGGAAACTACACAGCTCTGTCATCACTCTAATATATGGACCTCTGCGTCCACATCTCACTGTAAGAATCCAGATTGTCAAAATTAAGGGATCTCTCATTCAAATTTACTCTCACCCCCCCACACACATATTCCCATTTGCACATGTAATGATGAAAATGGCTTACTACATTAGTATTTTTTTTGGGTTTTGGCATCAGCTTGTGTAGAGATTGAGGATATCTGCAGGCGTCTGTGTAAATAAAGATTAGATAAGAACACACACGCTGCAGCCGATTAGTTGGGATGCTTTTTTAAAAAAAAAAACTTGACAGTCATTTCTTTCCTGTATTTTCCGAGTTTATTGCTGGTGCTACTTTTTGCTGTTTCTGATCTGAATTTCCATTTGGAAATGTTCTTATAATGACCTTCAAAACACAGAAACATTCTAAATATTCTAGGATTCATCTTTGTAGAGTGGCCATCTGTTTGAATCTTTTCAACTTTGTTTTTGAGAAATCATATTTTTTGCATAAGCACTGCATGTGGATGGCTATAAATAATATAATCCCCATGATGAGCCTCGCCAACCTTTGCTTCTGAGATGAAAGACGGAACACAAGTCAATTTAAAATGCTTTGTCATTGTGGAGAAAACAAGGAATCACTAAAACATAGAGTATAGTGCAAAATTTAAATTAAGCTGTGGATTGTAAAATTATCCATCTTAATCTTCACCTTTCTTAGTTAGTGGCTCACTTAAGGCAGATTCTAATTAAATACCAAGACTTCAGTGTTTTATACTGACAAGTTTCAAGTTCCTAAAGGCTCTGGAGCAATCTTGGTGCAAATAATGATGGCAGTGGCTCTGGACTGGCAGACACCTTTCTATGAAGGGGGAACTGGGGGATATGTTTCGATTACAAGGACATCTCTCCTCAGATTCCTTGGTAAGGTCAATGCAGAGGTGTGGGAGAAGAGAGTACGATTGTTAGTTAAGCTCCAGATTCGGGAATAACAATGTAGATTCTGTCTCGATCTTGGAATCCTGGAAAGATCTGTACCCTCGCTAGGGTCCTAGAGGGGACGTGGGAATTTGACCTACTGGTCCACATTTGTTTTGTGGATTTGAAGAAGTCCTTTCACTAAGTCCATCAGGGTGTCCTCTGGGGGGGTGCTCTGAGAGTATGGGATACAGAGTCCGCTGCAAATGGAGTTTGCTTAGTATTGCTGGTAATCAGTCTGATTTGTTCCCAGTGAGAGTAGGACTCCAGTAGGGCTGCCGAGGGGCTGAGGGGTTTGGTTCATGGTGTCAGGACTTCATCTCTGCTCTTTGCAGATGATGTGTTCCTGCTGGCACTATCTAGCAGGGAAATTCAGACCTCATTGGAACAGTTTAAGAATGAGAATCAACACCTCCAAATCTAGTTCCCAGTCAGAAAACGGTGGGATGCCTCCTTCACGTGAGAGAGCGTGAGGTGCCGCGTCAAGTGGAGGATTTTAAGTGTCGTGATCTTTTTTTAAGAGTGAAGGAAGAATGAAGCCAGAGGTTGCAGGCAGATGGTTGGATTTTGCATTCGTTGTAGTGCAGAGTAATTTGAGCCAAAAGGCAAGACTGTTTACCAGTAAATCTATCTTTCTACACTCATCTATGTTCATGAACTGTGGGTCGAGACTGAAAAAAACAAGATTACAAATATAAGTGGCTGAAATCAGTTTAATCCACATGGTTGCTGGACTCTCCCTTACAGATAGGGTCAGAATTTCAGTCATTCATTTCAGTAGAGCTGCTGCTCCTCTACACCGAAAAGAGTCAGCTGGTGTAGTTTGGGTAACTGGTTAAATGTTTCCTGAAGGCCTCAAAAAGGTAATGAAACCATTATCTAAATGTTATCTGATAACAGAAAAGTGGCAAGCAGAAGACGTAAACATCATCCCACCATCACTCACACTGTCAATGAAATGATCTTAACTATCTTTCATTGAATAGATCTGATTTACTGGCTGTTTACTGCAGAAAAATCTAAATGACTTGACTGGATTTGGTTCTTGGGCTCTGACCTGCATCTTGAAAGGTCCCAGCGTTTTAAGGGACCACTAAGATGTTTGTAACCACATTTAAGGTTCCCCCGTCTTCCCTTTAATCCCCTTATTTTCCTGTTCGTTTCCATAATGACAGCTTACCAGACAGGAAGAGAGCCTTGTCCACTGTGAACTCCTCTGTAAATCTGATATGGCAGAAGTTTTTTTTGCTCTTGCGTATTGCCGTGATGTCGCCGCACTGTCCAAAGACTTCCATGATGATTTGCTCTGTGGCGTTTTCTGGGAGACCCCCGACAAACACAGTTTTACATCCTGGTGGGCGCTCTCTTGTGGCTGGAGGGGGGAGATCTGTTTAAAACAAGAGAGAGGATATACAGCTACTGTATGTCTGATCTGTCCATCCATCCATCCATCCATCCATCCAATTATACCTGCGTTATCTTTTGGACTGTTACCTCGCAGAAACTGAAAACAACAGGCACAGAAGAGTGAATTGGTTCTACTCCACATTTCTGTAAATAGTAGCATCAAGTTGAAATTTTTTTTTTTTAACTCAAGCAGAAATCGACATGCTTCTATATTTTAGTACAGAAAAATCAAACAACCAGTGCGTTATCATCTCCATAGAAAACTAAATAGAAACCAG
>JBAMYA010000002.1:2901060-2917460 GCA_037176975.1 Arrhamphus sclerolepis | reverse complement strand
GATTGCCATCCAATCAAATGTGACTGAGCAGGGAAACATCTAAAACATGCAGGACAGTGTGCCTTGAGGACCAGGGTGGAAAAACACTGTTCTAGGATTCTGAAATTTCAACTGAAATGATTATTTTTCTCTCTTTCTTTTCTAGTGACTGTAGTATGTGTTGTTGATAATGTATTGGTGGTCTAGGAAGCACTCTTGAGCTGTACAGTTAGTCTGGATCACATTACCTTAGTCCCTAGCTCTACTGTTAGGAACCTCGGTGTCATATTTGATAAATATTTGTCTTTTAACTATGTGACACAGGTCACAAAAGCTTTCTTTCATTTGCATAATGTAAAGAAAATTAGAGACATCCTGACTCAAGAGGATCCAGAGAAATTAACCCATGCCTGTGCTTTACAAACAGCCGTGTTAAAACATTTCAACTGGTCCAGAATGCTGCAGCACGAGTACTAACCAGAACTGGGTATAGAGGTCGCATCATTACATTGGCTTCCTCTTAAAATTTTAAATCAAATTCAAAATATTACTTTTCGTACATAAAGCTCCAATATATCTGAATCTCATAGTCCCATACTGTCTGAGTAGAACATCAGCTCCCTGAATGCAGGTTTATTTGCTGTTCCAAGACTCTTTAGGTCTAGAAAGGGTGGCAGAACCTTTAACTATCAGGCTTATCTATTATGGAATAAACTTCTAGCCTCTGGGAGGCAGACTCCCTCTCTACATTTGACGTTAGCCTTTAACTCTGTAGTCTCTTGAACCACCTCCTTATTATACTGCTATAGGCCTAGGCTGCTGGGGGGAGTCCAGTTGTACACTGAGCATCTTCAGCCTGTATCTCAGTCTCAGACTGACCTGAATCATTTCATAGAATCAACTTTGTCTATCTTCCATAATCTCGCTCTCTTTTCTCTTCTCCATTTTCAAGTTCTGTTGTGGTGATGCCACACTCCCCTTCTCCTTCCAAACTTCCATGCTCTAACCATCCTGGTCTTTACCTACACCTGTGGAGTAGATGTCACTGTGGGATGCCCACTGGCAGTCCAACCCTTTGACCACCACATATTCATATAGTGTTATACCAGATATTTGTATATTTTTAAACCACTCCTCTCTCTGTCCTTCATCCACACTGTCCTGTCTCCCTGCTCTTTTCTTCCTTTACCCAGCTGGCTATCAGCAGGAGGGTCCCCCCATAATTGAGCTGGGTCCTGTTCAAGGTTTCTTCCCAAGAGGGAGTTTTTTTTTTGCGACCTTTAGGCTTTGCCATATGGTCAGGGGCCATCTTCTGGGTTTCTCAGAATCACCTAGACAACCTTGTTGTAAGCAGACGCAATATAAATAAAACTGAATTGAACTGAACTGAACAGACTCATGTTTATGTTTGGCATAGATACTCCATCTCCATCTGTAAGTCCCTTTTCAGACCTGCTTTGTTTATTCTCATTTGTATAAATATATATGTTGCTCTGATTTGTTTGGGCAGATTTGAGTGCTGAAACTGTATCTGGATTCTGACTGAAACATTCATTCTGAAGTCCACATAAGAACTTGTCTGTAACCTCAAACATAGCCAACTGAAAGGCATTTTCTGCTACTCTGAGAGCTGAATGGACCTTGTGTTTGGCATTCCTGTAGAATTTCTTACTCCTAGCTGGAAAGGGAACGACCTGGATGAGGGACAACGTTTTCTGCTCTCTTGACATTTGGCTTGACAGAAGCTTCTCATGGAGGTCTGCATTGTGTTTATTTTCTCGGTCTTGCAAAGCAAACACTTTTACATGACTGCATTTAAGTTGACTGTGTGCAAAGAAATTTAACCAAGGAAAACACAAATTTACACTGATTTGGAGGCTGGGATAGGCTTGAAAACCCACTTACATTTGGTGAAAATCTTCAGCTCCTGTCAGCGTGAATTGTTTATTCCTTTGTGGAAAGGCTTTTATTTACTATCAGTGAAATATGTCATGCTTGTGTTTATGTGTGTGTGTTTCTCCTAATAATTCTTGAGGAGTGCGTTCAGAAGACCGTTCATCTCCAAGTGTGCACAAACACACACATGTCTACACACTGGCATATTTCAAATATGAAAGTACATTTCAGCCAAGAAGTGGGAAGTGATTTATAAAAGGCTCAAGGGAAAGGGTTCTACTGAGGAGAGAGAAAAGACACAGCAGTATAACTGTCGGAAATGGAGAGTGGGAGGTCAGCTGAAACTAATATTATAGATAGCTTGGCAATCGATAAGGCTGGATATTGTACAGGCAGATCAGATTACAGAAGGTTCACCCCTGAGAGCACAAGGTACATCAACAAATGCTGCAACGCAAAACATCTGATTGGTTTCAAACTGGTGAAGAGTGCAATTCAACCAATAAAAGTTTGTTTTTTTTCCAGTCTATATATAAAAAAAAAAAAACAAAAAACACACATAAAAAGAAAATTTAAGTTAAAGCAAGTTAAACACAAAGTGTGCATTTGATATTCATCTAAATTTTTACCAAAAAAGCTAAGAGAAAAAATTAAAGTTACGTAGATTAAAAGATAAATTCAGTGCACCTTCATTGACACTTATCAAGCTTATGTATCAAAAATTCTTTTTTCTTTTAATCCCAACTTGACTGAGCCACATTAGTCTCTGTCAGTCAGAGCTAGCTTTTCTGTGATTACTAGCTTGCATTTCTGTTTTGATGACTCAGCCCATCTTATATATTTCAGCATACTTCTTTTAAATGACCAGCGCAGCCAAATGTCACAGCACACTTTGTCATCCTTCAAAGCAAAACAATCTGCAGTGAACAATTCAAACGTAGGTTCCCTAATATGTAGTGATATCATTTAAAATGTCAGACTAAGTCTTGTCTCCTTCAGTTTAAAGTCCTACTAAGTTTTTTGACAAATCTAAAGTGATACATTTTGCATTAAAATAAAAAGGTAATATCAAATCCAGGTGAAAAAAGTAACTATAATGTCAAAATGGAATTTTGAAAAGATGCTCAATATCAGCCAACAAATATCAATTTCCACTTCTGGATGGAAATGTAGTGTGCAGATGAAGTCTGTGCAGTGTGGTACCTGGCATGAGTGGCTGTCCAGTCATTCCTATGGGAGGCATCCCCAAGTTGTTCATGGCTGTGGCCCAGGCATTGGGGTCAGACATTGGCATTGTCATTGGATTGGAGTCCATTGTCATGTTACAGATGCCTTCTGCAGGGAAAAACAAACACAAACAAACACAAGAGGTTGGTGAATGTCATGTTTGTGAACTGTTGTGCTTTTTCTATTACTGCCTGTGCTCATCTGCACAAAGCAGATGAACTGTGCAAGAAGAGGAGCACAGAGCATCAGGCCAATTTCTAAAATAAAAACATATTTTGCCAACCCACTCATGTGTCTCACATAATATTATATATATAAATATGTGTATATATGTGTGTGTGTATGGAGAGAGAGAGGGATAGATATATACATATACACACACACTATGCAGCAGGTCTAGGGCAGAAACCAGAAAGGAGTGTAGAAATGAAATGCGGTTTTAGGGATAAAAGGTGAATTAACAAATACTGAGTTACCATAAAAACATAGGATTTTGCTTGTATTTACTGTGACTTAAGCAATTAAAATCCAGAAAAGACAGAAGAACAAAGGAAATGGTTTTCACTGTTTTTACTGATCAAGTCTATTGAATTTGTAACATTTCAACAAATCAAAATCTATTAGTGCCTGAAACTAATTATTGAAGTTATTCAAGACAACTGTGTACCTATTCTTGCTGAAAATAGGATTTCAGTTGCCTTTCAGAGATAAGAACTTGGATAGTGCTTCTCTTCTCATGTATAATTTAATGTAGACCTGGAATGTATTATACCTAAAAGCAATGGAAACATCAACTCGTGTGATCACTCAACAAGTATCCACTGACTTTCTGTCTATCAACATGAACTTGCATCCAAAGAACTTGGCAGCACTTCCCCAGAGTTGATAAATGGCTACGTTCTTGTGTAACACAGTGTCAGGTTACTTTCCTGGATGCAGCAGTGGACTATGGTTTTCTAAGGTAATCCCAAGTTCACGTGGATACTGATCACAGAGGCATGTTTTCATCAAAAAACAAAACAAACTGAGGACTGGGGGGTTTCAAGTCTTGGCCTTTAAACATAAAGGTTATGATGATATTGATTGTTGTTTTGTTTTGTTTTTTTGATCAACAATTCTCTAAAAAGAGTTTGACACAAAATGGTGAGTCAACGTTTCAGTCAGTTTCAGACAAGATTTTCAGAGTCAGCTGATTGTTGGTTTGTTCAGATTGCAGAACTCTGTGTTGACTGTGTTGTATACAGGGGTCTTGAAGCCATTTCCCAGTTCATGACTGACCACACGGAAGGTCACACGCTACAGGATCTGACAACAACACGGTAACCTGACTGGTGTCTAAAACTCTATTTCAGCAACAAAACACACAAGGGAAATAAGGTGCAACTGTTTGCAAAACAGGATTGATAGCTGCTTGCTGTATTGCAGTCATCATTTATTCCCTCTTTGGGAACCCCTTCCTCATGGTGACCTCACCCACTGCCTTGCTCTTTCATTGACTGTACCTCAAAGAGGGATTCCCCCAACAACTCCAGAAATTTTGATTGTTTAAAAATCAGTCTGCCTTTGGCAATTACGCTGCAACGCATTAGTTGGTGTCTTTGATATTACTGTTCGCACAATGATTTAGCACCAACTCCTGATCTCCGACCAATTTGCAACTAACACGTGGGTGAGCACTGTGACAAACTTAAACTATGCAACAAAACTACTTTGCAGACAAGAAGTTGTATGTTGTGCATGGTGGGATCACAAAGTAACAGTTTGGTGTTGCTTTGGCATCTTGAGTCATCTTCTTTGAACAAATTGTTCTTTAGTGTGTGGGGAGAGAAGAGGAAAAGAGAGGGGGGAGTACTGTCACCGTGCAGTCTGACTTACACCACAGTGATTTCAACACTGCTGTCATGGAGAATCTTTTCAACCTGGTGTTGTTGTTTGCTTGGTTGCTTCAACTGCCTGGCCTTTTGACACTTTCTGTCTCCCTGACCTGTGCTAAGAGCCCAGTGGAAATGATGATGTATCACCAAGAGAAAAAAAGGTACAGAATGTAAGAATTGTGCTTAGAACAGCAAAGTTTACAAATGGGATTAGATTACTTATATATCTATATATAAATGCACACCAATAAGCACTACAGTGAAATATCATAGCTTATATTTGCAAGTCTGGGGAACAAAATGATGTGTAAAACAAGATTATCATGGTGCAAAGCATACATTCTCGTATCATCAGGTGTTTGTCCTTGGAAAACTCCTTTTTCAGTCCAATAAATATGTGCACATCATCTCAAAATGACACCCCCAGACTCCTCCATTTTTTCGAGTGCTGCATAATAAAGCAAATATATTTAGGAGCACACATTAAAACCATGTAGTAAGGTCAACATGAATGTTACATACAGTGCATGAGGAATGTATTCACAGATCCTCAAGGTACAAATCTTGGGAAGTGTTTAGAAAAGAAGTTCTGTTGCTTTGAAGGTCTCAATGAGAACAGTGGCCTCCATCACCTGCAGAAAGAAGTTCAGAACCACCAGAACTCTTTCTAGATCTGGTCAGCCATCTAAACTAAGCAATCAGGGGAGAAGGGCCTGAGTCGGTGATCAAGAACCAGATGGACACTCTGTGAGAGCTCCAGCATTCCTCTGTGGAGAAAGGAAAATGTTCCAGATGGACAACCATCTCTGCAGCAATCCACCAATCAAGCCTGTGTGGTAGAGTAGACTGACGGAAGCCACTCTTTAATAAAAGGCCCATGGCAGCTCACCTGGAGTTTGCCAAAGGCGCCTGAAGGACTCTCAGACCACGAGAAATAAAATTCTTTGGACTGATGAGACACAGTTTGAACTCTTTGGCATAAATACCATGTGTCATGCTTGGAGGAAACCAGGCACCGCTCATCAAGAGCCTGCAGATCTAATAGCTACTCCAATTACATATTTAATCAATCTTTCTCTTACCACAAACCAAGTGCCAGTTATTTGGAAAGCTGCAAATGTTCTTCCCCTCCTCAAAGGTGGAGATCCAGGTGATATAAAAAACTACAGGCCTATTTCTAAATTGTCAGTTTGAGCTAAATTAATGGAATCTCTCATTAGTGTTCAATTGAAGAACTATTTAGCAAAAAATAAGATTTTGAATGAGTTTCCATTAGGTTTTAGAAAACATCATAGGACAACAATAGCTGCTTTAAAAGTTTTTAATGATCTAGTCAGGAGTTTGGACAATAAACAGCACTATGCAGTACTGTTTCTTGATTTATCAAAAGCTTTTGACACAGTAGATCATAAAATACTCATGCAAAGACTGACTTCTGTTGGTTTATCAGAGCAGGCAGTGGGATGGTTCAGTGCTTATTTGTCAGAAAGAACTCAGTGTGTGCAAGCAGATGGTCTCACTTCCCCTTCTTAAGTATTTCTAAAGGGGTCCCACAGGGGTCAATCCTTGAGCCTCTTCTCTTTATTATTTATATAAACAATCTTTGCAATACAATCAAAACTATAAACTACCATTACTATGCTGATGATACTGTTCTATATTGCTCTGGTTCTACATTAGATCAAGCAATCACTAATCTACAGTCTGCATGTAATATTTTTGAACATAACCTGACCATTTTAAAATTGGGATTAAACTCTTTGAAAACTAAACCGATGACCTTTTCTGTGGGTAAACCACCTAAAAAAAAATTTCAACTGTTCATACTCTTAGAGATATAGAAATTGAAGTTGTGTCAAATTATAAATACTTAGGTATAACCATTGATCAGTCGCTATCTTTTACTTTGCATATTCAAAATTCGATTAAAAAAAAAAGTTGAAATTGAGGTTAGGCTTTTTCTTTAGAATTAAGTCTTGTTTGCCATTTGAAGCAAAAACCAACTTGTAAGTGTTGCTTTTTATCTGTTTTGGATTATGGTGACATCTTGTATATGTATTCCACTTCTCAGTGTCTTCGTGCTTTGGACACTGTACTTCATGGAGCGCTGAGATTCATTACAAATTCAAAATCTTTGACTCATCATTGTTTGTTGGTTGGTTGGTTTTCTCTTTCCATTCGACGTTGGATTCACTGGCATCTTTTTATTTATAAGGCGTTGCTACAACTACTTCCTCCATACTTGATTTCCCTTACATATCACTTGTGCTCACAGGACTTATTTTTATTGATTGTTCCTCGAGTCCACACTGACTTTGGTAAAAAAAAGTTTTCATTTCGCAGCATCATCAGCTTGGAATCTGCTTCAGGATGAACTTTGTTTGAAAGACCTGGTCTCAAGGTTTTTATAAATGTTTCAGCAGAAACAAGGTCTATATGCTATTGTTTAAATTGACTTTAGCTTGAGCGTTTTTTATTATTTAATGATGTTATTTATATTATACTGTTTTGTTTTGTTTGTCTTTGTAATTAACTGTTTAATCTGTATTGCTGTCAGGGCACTCTTGTAAAAGATCTTTGATCTCAAGGAGTTTTTATCCTGGTTGAATAAAGGTTGAATGAATGAATGAATGAATGGATGAATGAAAAATGGTATCGCCCAGTCAGCTGAGAAATTGGATGTTTTCAGAAATGAGTGGTGTCGTAGATTGTTTGTCCAGTTCTTTTACAGAACCTTTGACAGAAACCTTGCACATTAATTTGCTGCTTGTTGCATTCACAGAGGTCTGAGGGCAGGTTCTCACCTGTGCTCTGTGCAGCTCTAACCAGTCCACTTCTCAGAACATCCCTGACCCACGGTTTGATCTTCTCCTTGCCTTCACCCCCCACCACAGATACCACCAAGTTGGGTGAAGGCAGGCCCCAGTGGGCTGTCATCAGTGTGAAGACGATCTGTGGTGGGGTGTCACATGAAAGCCGCAGAAACTAGACAGGACAGAGAGCGCTGCGTTCAAACTAACATGGCACAGGTACATTTGTGTTTCTGCACGCGTGGGTGCTGTTAACGTTAAACGACTGCCGCTTACATGGCTGTGTCTGCGTCCCGCTCCAGCAAAGTTCAGCTCTCCAAAAGCGTCGGTGGGACATTCGGACGAGTGTTGCCGGCTGTCCCACTGCGTGACAATAGCTGCTCCGAAGAAGTCGCCTGTTGCCACGGAGTCGTGCATGTCACGCACACCGCCGCACTGACACAACGCTCCATTACTGCAACACAAACAAGCAAACACCCACACTGTACAGACTGTCGATGTGAGATGGGATAAAACATTTCTGGAAGATGCTTAGATGGAGGAATGTGGGAAATTTTTCAGTTTCGGAAGCTGAGGTGGGAAAGAGACAGATGAGAAACACATGAAACACAACAGAAATACAACAAATGGACTGGAAACGATGAAATCACATGAATACGCACCCTCACAGACACAGGTGGAGACAATGGCGATTTTCAAAATTACATACTAAAATACGAATGCATACTGATTTTGTCAAATGTGATAAATGTAGTGATGAGATTGTCAACATTTGAACCCTGGAGGAGTTCATTAATCAACGTGCTGACACCTCACCAGCTAATCCTTTTTAGAACTGTCTTTGCGTCTATCAAATGAGGTGCTGAAAATTGTCAACACATCATTCTAATCAGCAACTTTTCCCAGATCTCTGAAGAGACACTTGGATCTTTCAGCTTTAAACTTCCCTTTTTCTCAAAAATTTATTGAGAAAGCTGCATTGATTCAACCAAACAGCTTTTTAAATGCAAATGCTCTTTCAGGGAGATTTCAGTCAAAGTCACAGCTCTGAGACGGTCTTAAATGAAAGTCTGAACACTGATTCAGGTAAAGCAGCTGATCTGGTGCTGCTGGATCTTAGTTCAACCTTTCATAACAGTTTCTGAGTGAGTCAGATTTATTCAGAGCAAGAAACTGTGCTTCGCCTGTTTTTTTTTAAAGTCGCAGTCATCATTCTAGGAACTGCAGGGACTGGATTAGACATTAAGACAAAGAACACCCACAACAAGAAATCTAAGAAAATGGGTGAGGTTGAAGAAAGAACGACACTGCCCAAACAACATCATTAAGAAGTTCCTGGAATGTAGCTTGTGGCAGAGGCGTGAAAGAAGGAGCTAGCATACAGGCGTTAGCCTGGTTATTCCACGAAAGACGCTCTGAGCTACACTCACGAAGTGACTCTTGGTTCTAGAGCAGATGATTCAGATGCACAATCAGAGGTTAGTGAAGGGTTTCGGTCAAGATTCAGATCCCATCATGGCACAAAATCAGCACTGGTGACAGGTGACAGTTACCACCAAGCTCCTCATGGCCTCAGACAGCAGACTGGTGTCTATACTGGTCCTGTTAGAGCTCAGACAGCGGACTGGTGCCTCTACTGGTCCTGTTAGAGCTTAGATAGTGGACTGGTGTCTATACTGGTCCTGTTAGAGCTCAGACAGTGGACTGGTGTACTGGTCCTGTTAGAGCTCAGACAGTGGACTGGTCTATACTGGTCCTGTCAGAGCTCAGACAGCAGACTGGTGTCTATACTGGTCCTGTTAGAGCTCAGACAGCGGACTGGTGCCTATACTGGTCCTGTAAGAGCTCAGACAGTGGACTGGTGTCTATACTGGTCCTGCTAGTGCTCAGACAGTGGACCGGTGCCTATACTAGTCCTGTTTGAGCTCAGACAGCAGATTGGTGTCTATACAGGTTCTGGGTCCTTTGATTCTAAATTTAAAAGGGAGACAATGTAATGAGGCTAGAACTGGTGAGATCTACCCAGTTCTGGTTAGTACTGTACTGGAGCTGCAGGATTCTGGACCAGTTGAAGGTTTTTAAACAAGACCATTTCATAGTATTCTCTATTTTATTTTTTGTATATTGTATATTGTACATAGCTTTTTCAATTTATTTTATGTGTGTGTGCACTTTATGGAGCAGCTCTGAATCTCATTAGACTTGTGTGAGGACAATAAAGGCTTTCTATTCTCTATTCTATTCTATTTGTACAGCAAGAAAATAATGCAGTACAGTGATGCAGCCTAGAGGTAAGAAAAGCATGGATTCATTTCTCTGCATCCTCTTGAGTCAGGATGTTTCTAATTTTCCTGATATTATTCAAATGAAAGAAAGCTGATTTTAAATCACTCATCAAACAAGTGTTTGATTTTTACAATATTGTAAACGTAAGGAAAAATCCTGTCTTAGGATGATGCGGGACATGTAACATCAACATGACACAACTGTAGTTCCTTGTTAGTACATTGTCCCAAAGTTACTCTGAACTGCCACCATCTGATCAAACATGCTGCAGAGTGAGTTCTGAGGATTATATTAAGTCTTTGCTGAACTGGATTAAACTGGAATATATCTAAACTGAATTAGATTGCCGTAGACTGAACTGAATCAAAACCCCAAAACTATGACAGTGACATTTGTTCTGTAGAATAAAATGAGAAAAAACTAAAATCACTAAAGCATGTTAATCCAGTGCACGCAGAATTAGGACACCCTGAACCAAAGGGATTATGATCACGTACACATTAAAGTATATAATCAGTCTTAAATAACTCATCTGTCTATGATAATTACCTGAAAGAGTCTTCAACGAACGTGGTGCACACTCGTTTCTTGATGATCTTGGGAACCCAGCTCTGCAGAAGCAGACATTGTGTCAACATGACAGTTACAGATAACTAAATTCAATAAACTATATCGTTATTTATGTGGCATTACTTCATGCAATGTGTTCACGTGCACTGTGCACTAAAAAGTAATGTTTATTTATAAAACACAGGCAGTATGAAGGCTGTCTCAACCAACGTCATTCTAAAATATACTTTTTGACTAAAAGAAGCTCAGTTTTTAATTGACTTGATCTATGTTTTACACATTTGTGTGTTTTCCCCTGATTTGTATGTGCACCAAAACAAGTAAATCTAGTTTATCCAAGTAGACTTGCAAGACTTGCCCATTTCCAGGAGTGTTTTTAATTCCACGTGTATCCAGTTCATTTCAATTCAAATTCAGATACTTTATTAATCCCAGAAGGGGAATTAATTAAAATAAACAATAACAAAACAAACATACACGCACACAAATCTGATCATGTTTTAGTTTTAGGCAAACGTAAGTTCAGATGAGCAAAAACAGGTGACTTTTTCAACATTTCCATTATTTATTTAATAAAAATGCAGCTAACAAGAGAAAAGAAATGTTTGGGAAGTACTGAATACTCCTATAGGTCAATAATTTGAAGCTCCTCCTTCAGCAGCAGTAACCTGTTTGACTTTCACCACATCATTTCCATCAGGTTGAGGTCTGAACTTTTACGGGGATTCTTTCATTTTTAATCATTCTGATGTGGATCTGCTGCTGCGTTCGATGTCCCAGTTCCAGCCAGTCTTCAGCTGTCAGACGGATGGATCTAGAACATTCTGAAAGTGTCCAGGTCCATAAAACATCATCCCTCCACCTCCGTGCTTGACAGTTGTTGTGTGTTAAATTCTGCACTTGTTCTTCTCCAAACATGTTTCTGCTCGTTAAGGTCAAACAAGTCCACCTTGTTCTCGCCCGGGGGGACATTGTTCCAGAAGTCTGCTGGTTCGTGCAACTTTGAAAAGTTAAGCGGAGCTGCCAACATTCCCAAACCAACCATACCTGTTCAGTCTAACTGAGCCTTAAAATGCATGATGATACCTGTGGAGACTGACATGTAGCTGTAGGTGTCTTTTTTTTTGTTTTTTTTCAGTTTGATCATGCGGTAAATGTTCTGGGATGTTCGCTACAGAGACTGGCAACTGTCTTGGATGTTTTCTGTTTGTAAATAATCTTTCTGACTGTTTGAAAATGGTTTTATAGCCTGTTTCAGACTGATGTAAAGAGCTGCTTCAGCTGCTTCAGTGGTCTACGTGTCTATTGTTTTCTGTCCATCATAGAAATGCATGAAATATTGTCTGTATACCCCACAGACTGGACGTGGTGTGGAGAAGTGGGAATTATGCGGTGGGAATCACTTTCTCACAAATTGGAATAAGAATAATAAATAAGAACAGCGGCAATTATATATGAAAAAAAGAAGAAGATAAACTGAAAAGATTTATGGAAGTGAGCAGAGAATGAAAGTCAGTTACAGGTTGAGGCATGACTGCCATGCTGCAGAAATGCAGATAAAACACTGAGACTTGTTGGTACACAACGTATGTGGGCATAAATAATCTTCTTGAAGTATTATGCAGTGAATGTCAATGTTATCCTGCAACGTGATAACATAGACATTCACTGCATAATATGTCAAGAACGACATTTTACTCCTTTTATTTTTTTTGCAGCTGTCAGTTTACTGTCTGACTGGCTCAACGTGTGCTGAAAGCTGTAAACAAGAGTCAAGACAGGGAGACAGGCGCTTATTTGTCACCGCACACAACCTCTCCATTATAGCATTCCAGCGCTAACATGCTGCAACACTTTTGGACATCCCAGGCCTGCAGAGATGGTCAGTCCATCAAAGAACCACAGAGGGACAAAGAGCACTCTCACAAGGATCAGCTTCATAAAAGACATTTCAGATTACTGTGGAGAGAACTGGCGGTTTTCATTCTTTTTTCTAAACACTTTGATGTTTTGGCATTGAGGAAGCTAAGTAGTGAAACATATCAAGCATCAGGCAGCCAGGCCAGGCCAGTATCCATACCCTCTTCTTTCTCAGCCGTGACTTTGTGGAAAATGAGGTTTTGCATCTTGCATGACTGATGACATCACAGGTATGTCATTGTGTACACTGTGACATTAGTATATACAGTAATAGTAACTTTTATTAGTTTAGCACGGAAGTCAGGCACGTTCACGGACAGACTGTACTTGGTCTTCAGGCTTCTCCCCCTTTGCCCTCTCATTTGACAAATGTCCTTTCTGCAAAGCAACTGTTGAGCAGCTCGTCAAACGTAGCAGTTTTCACATCAAAATCTTGCAATTTTGAAACAACCCCTCCCAAAACATAATTTTTAAAACGAAAACACGCAGTTCTGTAAAAGTTGTAAGTTGTAAATTGTAATGTTAACAACTATGGGACAACTATGGGATGTCTTTGGTCACAATTTTGTAAAATGTGTGACTTTTATGACCCAAAATTGAGATTTGATTCAAAAACTTTTTCAAAAATTTTTAAGTAAATATTGCAACAAAGAGTTGTAATATCAACTTAAAAAGTCACAATTTCACAACAAAAATGCTGATCTTCATTTCAGTCAAAATGTTGAGCTAAAAAAAAAGAAGCAACATTAATTAAAAAGTAATTGACTGTATAATTAAAACAAGTAGTACTGTAGGTATATTATATTATATTATATTATATTATATTATATTATATTATATTATATTATATTATATTATATTATATTATATTATAAATGACGCTGACAGAGGTTCACCTCAGATACATCTTTAACCACCAGGACTGCATACCTTTAAATATGTTTAACCATGAAGATAAATGAAGATTACAAAGACATGCAGTTCAGCTGCTTGACACTATCTGGAAAATTACAGCAGAACTTAATTTCTGGTGTTCTCAGAACGACTTCCAACTTGTATTAAGAGCAGCGCTGTCATCAGCACAACCAGGGGTGTGACACATCACCATGGTAACCACACAGACTGCTGTGACACCCTTCAAAAAAGCGTCACCTGTTTACTTTACCATGTTCAGTCAGTGGAGGTATTGGCACACAGCGTCAACGGAGAAGACGTCTCTGCATTAGGATGTGTTAAAAAGAAGTTTTTGTTCTACGTGAGACTGATTCACATGCAGGTCTGTGGACTTGAATGTGATTGTTCATTTCATCCATTTTTCCCATTTCTGGATGGGGCAGCTGAATTATCTGGTCCTAATATGGTGTTCAAATGCACTAGAATACAGGAAATGGCATCTGCTTAATTGAAAATGTTCTGGGGAAGACCCTCCGAGTGCTCCCATGTGCCCTTATTTTCCTTTCACCCCTGCCCTTTAAAAAGTCTGTGGTCGCTGCTGTTGCAGAGGGTTTGTCCAGTTCCTTTTATGCAGAGAGAGAAAAGGAAAGCAGATGGAGCAGAAGTAGAACAGCACGAACTGCTGCAGGAGAATCATTGTCATCCACAAACTCCACAAGAAAACTCTCATTTCAGATATTATTGATGCCCTCACTGAGCCACAGCTGAAACAGAGTCCAAACAGAGCTCAGTGTTGCCTCTGAGTGACGACACATGCCTTTAGCAAACATTCATCCATGCTGGCTCACCCTCTGTGTTAACACAAACATGAATCCTCCTGACCTGCGAACTGTAAAACATCTGTTTTAACAGAGGTCTGCACACCTGCTGAAGATCAGTTCATCCAGGGATGCAACTTAGACTAAGACTAAACCACACTACAATCAGATGAGCTTTATAACGTTTTTACACAAACAAATCCCAGGGTTAAAAGAGCGTAACATTTGCACAAATGTGTCTTCGTACAGGCGCTTCTTACCCAACACTCTGTAGGATTAATTCAGTTTCAAGACACCATGGTACTGAAATAGGCTCACCTGTAGGAATGTCATCTTTAATGTCACTGAGATGCACCTGAGTTCCCAACTTTACTGGCCAGTGTGAGCCTCATCTCACGTAAAGATAAGGACATTCATGCAGTTGCTGTTTGCAGAGAGCCCAACTTTGGAGAGCACAAAATGAAAGTGTAAAATATTATCTGTTTTTAGAAGACTTTTCAAAAGAAGAGAACATTCCAGAGAGAGCCGAAGCTCCTCCCGAGCTCCTTTTGTTATCGGTGGAGCAAAGGCGTTTAAACAGAGACCAGCTGGAAATAATAACCTCAGCACTCGCAACAAACACTTACAGGAGGGAGTTGGGGGTGGTGGGGGCAATGGCAAAGAAATGCAACGTAATGTTGTTTGATAAGTCCCACTCTGAAGGCGCAGGTTCATCTGTGTTCCTGCTCCACAGATGGAGTTTTCTAGTCCACAGTAAACTTGTGTCTCATGCGATGCAGCAGTGACTTACATAAAAAACAAGCAAGCAAAACAAAGCAGTAACACAGGCTTCAACACCAGCCCTTCACTAACATTCCTGCACACCGCAAACCAAAGACGCGCTGCGCAGCTCTTCCCATCGCACCTCACGCGCGCTCTCCTTCCACAACAGCAAAACTGGAAGTACATCATCTTTAAAGTCCAACCATTTAAAGCCCAGAGGCGGTTCTTCTGTGTCGCATCACTTCTCTGAACTCTACTACTGCACTCGTGCGTGAGCTGCGCTCTCGTGGCGCACTTGCGCGCATACCTGGTCCTTCTCCTTCTGGCTCCCCTGTTTCCCGCCTCCTCCGTCCTTGTCTTTGACCGGCTCTTTCATCCTGTACAGCTTCACTGTCGTCTGATCCCACAGCTCCGGCTCTGTGGTGTTTATCCCGCAGCTCCTCCCACGGCTCTGCCCGGCCCACGCGGACGCCGGCTGAAGCGCGTGAGTCGAGGAAAAGGCCGGAAAAAAATTCAAAGGTTATGCATGCTGCGGAAATAAATAAATGAAAAAATAGAAAAAAGCATATACGTCTTCCTGAAACGTTTCACATGTAGATTGCTGTGAATTTGTTGACAAGATTATCTATGACAGCGTTGCTTTATGTGCAGATATGCATTCTGGGATTTTTATGGTTTTACAGACTTTGAAGTGGGTCATTCAAGCAGACTATGCTGCTGAGGGTCACAAGATAGATATGGAGGGTTATGAAATCCAAGGGTAAAGAAAGATGAAAACGAGTCTGCTCTCAGAAATCATGTGACTTTTCTCTCTTTTTTTGCTTTCATGTCACATCTTGAAAGAAAAGTCCACCTGGATGGGGAAAAGGCCACTGTTACTGGAACCAGGACAAAGAACTCCAATGAGCCTTTTTCCTTTCCGGCTATTGATATCAACTGTTACGCAGCCAAAGTCAGCTTTTAATTAACCTGTAGCTGCCTTGTGTTAAGAAGTAAATTGCAAGAGCAATGTAAAGAGGGAGGTTATTCCCAGTTTTCATGTCTGGACAATGAGAATAAATTGTTACTGATGAAGAGTGACTGTGTTCAGAAAAGGCAGTTTGAGGCCAGAATGGTCACATGTGGACGTGTTATGGCTGAAACATAGAGGAGCCAAATGGAGGAGACTGGGAGGCTGGAGGAGCCAACCCAAATTCTTTATTTTAAACAAAGAGCACAACACCAAATGTCATCCAAAAATTCAATTCAATTCAATTTAATTTATTTATATAGCGCCTATTTACGACAAGTCATCTCCAGGCGCTTTAGAAACCCAGAGCTTGACCCCCGAGCACATGGCAACACCATCAGTGGCAAGAAAAAAC
>JBAMYA010000002.1:2870945-2900755 GCA_037176975.1 Arrhamphus sclerolepis | reverse complement strand
CTTTTACTACTTAGCAATGTTGTCAGCTTCATGAGCATTCCAGGTGAAAGATCATTCGTGTGGAGAACCAAAAGAATAAAAAGACAGTGGTGACCACATATTGTTGCATACTGTAGACATGCTTGTATGCAGGAAAAATGGAAGAAAATAGAAAATGAAAGACTTTTTCTCTGATATCTTCAAAACCAGAATGTCTTTTAAGCTTTGTGAGAAGGATTGGCAACATTGCTAAGTAGTAAAAGCTTATTGTTCCTTAATGAAGAAAATGAATATGAATGAAGAAAAACATCAAATAACTTGGGTTAATACTGTCCATAGTGACATAAAAGTTAAAGTAAATCCATGATTTTCTTTCTTTCTTGTTATTCAGGTTTTTTTGGTTTTGTTTTTCTAATTTCTGATGTTTGTGTGTTTGGACCAATTAGCCTGATCCATTAGAATGAAAAAAGGTTTGATTTTTTAGATGAACAACACTGGTCGTATCTGCCATCTCAGATTGCCAGATTTTCTGTTTAAACATATTCAAACCTTCCACTCAAAATATGTTTTCTCATATTCGGTCAACTATAAAAGGAAAAATGTCATAATAGCATATTTTCTTCTAATGCCTGTCCAAAACTCCAATGCTGAAAAGAGGATCTGTAAAAGCATGTGAATAATATCATTAAGGTTGAAAGGAAATGTTGCAGGCATCTAATCTGATGTATTCAGCATTGTTTTTTACACAGGGATACTCTTCTTTTGAAAAACTTACCACAAAGGTTTGGAATTCTTTGAAGAATAATACATCAGTGGACAGCTTGGACAGGCTTTTAAGAGGAAAAAAAATCAATCAAAACATTTTAGCATTCTCATTCTGTCACTTTGGTAGAACAACTAGCTCTTATGCAAACAGTAATCTGTTATTCTTGCACTGCAAAGTTTTACAGACATTTATGATGGCATTGAAAAAAAACTGCTTGGTAACCTTGAGAGTTTATGCTCATATGGAAAAGAATGAATGAAAGCTGAAACTCCAGATTTAATTTGACCCTTCTGCTGCCCTCACTGGTTACTCTCAAAGGCTGAATGCATTTCAAGTCTGTAAAGAAAGGGGACGTTTTCATGGGAATGGGTTCTTTATTTATCATTAATTATTAGCCCTGTAGCGAGGCTTCCATGATTCCATGTTCAAAAAAGCAAATGAGAACGAAACAGACAGACTTCACACGGCTGTCCTGCTGACACGTCCACCTTGGAATTCAGAGAGGATGAAGGACGCAGAGAGAAGATGGACAAAAGTCATGTGGAACAAAAATATACAAATATCTGGTATAAAAATATATAACTATGTGGTGGTCAGAGGTTCACTACCCACCAGTGCAAACAAGGAGAGAGGAAGACATGGGGCTGGGAGACAACATCCGGGCAGATAACAGGTTGGTACCTGTCACTGGCCCAAAGATCAAACACGCGGTGACACAGAGAAGAGATGCAGCGCTTAAAAACAGTCTGGGAGGCCGACGGCTGCATCTGCCGCAGGGATGGTGGTGCTTTGCTGTCAAAGTGGAGCTGAGGTGTCCCAAAGGTGAACTGGAATCCCTGACAGACAGGGACAGCATTTTACCTACAATTAATTCTATCTTTTCATTTTTTTAAACAAAATTCGCTCTGTTAGTCAGCATATTGTCTGACAAGTGAAGTTTAGCTTCAAGTTTGATCTAAACATTGTTTTTTACGTAGTGTGACAGGTTAAAATTATTAAAATATATAAAAGTGTTTCATACACAAGTTAAAACACACAGATTTAAAAGGTTAATAGTGGAATTTATATACAGTTAAAACAAGACCTAAAACTAATTCAGATTTCATTGTATATATTAGTAATATGGTACTAGAAGTATAAATACTATGTACACTATTTACAACTTCGTAAGAGTTCAATGGGTTGGAGATCGTTTGCTTTGACCAGCAGAGAACCGTGTTTTGCACTTGTGCAGAAAAACGATGGTGTTCTTTTGAATAAAGGAAAATGGAATAAGACGTCGGCTGCATCTTTGTTCCTCATTTACGTCAAAAGAGACCACCTACCTCTCCCAAATTATCCGAGCAGAGGGCACTGTATTAGTTTATAGTCTACAGTATAGTTACTTACATGTCATGATTGTGATGCTGATGTGGTTAATAGCTCCTTGTTTGAGTGTCAGCTGCTGAGAGAAGCCTTCTTGAAACTTTCCAATGACAAATAGTCAGGAAAGAAGAAAACAACATTTCTCATCACTACTGAAACTACCTAAATTTCACTACCTGAAATAGGCACTCTGGGAGTTACTTTGTGTGTGTGTGTATATATACACATATATATCTATATATATGTGTATATATATACACACACACACACACACACATATATAGATAGATAGATACTCACAGATTTCGTTATTCACATGTATATATAACCTCAGAATTGAAAATACTTTCTTTTTCTATGACTGTAAGAAAGCACAGTCCATTAATACAAGTAATTACAGCAAAATACCAATAACAAAATAATAGAATATTTTGTTGTCATCTCTGAACCCAGATTTGATAACAAATAATCTATGTAGACAGAGCACCCACTAGGCCCCCTGATCCAGACAACCCTCCAAAGCAGCCAAATCAAATGTCACCACAAGTAAAACAACTGACTCTGAAACTGAAGACAGAGGAGTTGAGACTTCAGCTAAGTCAGCTTGCACCTAAGGCTATACCTTTATACAATTCTGGCCATCGTCTCGGAGCAGGAGGGTGGAGATGTGGCAAGGAAATGGGCTACAGCCGCCTGTAATTTGACACTGTTGTGCCTAAGGAGACCAAGTTCATCATGATGTGGTTGACGTGTTTGCTTTGATGTGACTTAAAAGACTTCATGTGTCCTCATCTTGCTATGTCATGGCTTTTTTTTTTTTGGGTCTCTTCCAAACAACAACTCTTGAGTTGTTTTTTCAAATAGTTTTGTCTCTGTGACTGACTGACTGCTAAACAAGTTATTTTATGTTTTTCCATGTCCTCTGGATTACCAATGAGGTTATAATGATGATTTACGATCTCCCGTGTGACCAGAGGCTCAAAAAATAAGGTGCAAAGACGTTTTAGCAGAGCCCCTTTATAAAATGCCCATTAACTTTGCAGTCTTTTTTTTTTTTTTTAATACTGAAAGAATGACATGTCAAAAGTTCATCTCACATATGTTTTGTAGAATGTGATGTTATGAGAACAACGACTGCCAGTATGCGAGAGTAGAAAATCTTGTTTGAAGGACATTTCCAATGAATAATGAAAATCCCTTCAAAACACATATAAAGAAAGTTCAAAAAGATTACTTTTTCCCATTACTTACATCCCTAACATACACAAACTCACACAGTGTCTGTTTAATAATGTATGACTGCCCTTCTCTTCACTCTTTTGATCTGTTAATTATGATAAAGCTGCTTGGGGTCTGGTGATTAGTGGTGGCACAGTCAAGAGTGCCCTGAGTGTTGCACTACAACACATCTCAATTAGGATTAAAAAACGAAAGCAACAAATTGAAGATGTAAGGACGAAAGTAGAGGCCTGAAGACACTGACTACATAGGGGAAATTAAGTGGAGTAGAATCTCCCCCTGCTGTTTCTCTTTCAATGACCATGATGTATTCTGAGGATTAAGATCATTAATACGAGTTTTGATCTGAAAGATTGGCAAAGAATTTTTTTTTAAAGTTTTATGGATGACAGCAAGTTGGTTGGTTTAGTTTTATTTCTTTGACTTTTAATAAGGTTGTATAAATTTGTAGCATTACTTAGATCGCTGCCTCCACTGGACAAATTTGCAGTCGTACGACCGATCCCCTACTGATCCCATCTTGCCTTCAATTCCTACATATTTTTCTTAAAAATACTTTCATTTGAATGCTCTTATTCTTTTATCAGCCTAATATATTATCATACATCTAATCTGTTTGAAAACAAAGCATACAGAGGATATTTAATTCAATTTTCCAATGATAGAGTTTTACAAGGCAAACCAATGATAATTATTGATGAAGCTGCCTGCTGAATACCTTATTGTGTTAACTAATTACTGAAACTTCATTACTGAGAGTGACATACTGCAGCAAAAATAAAAATGATTCCATTTCCATCTACACCTTGTTTGAGAGTAAGTCTTGCACATCTGGCTACAAAGACTATTTGAACAGAACAGCTTTTTTGAATTCATGTTCTGTCTTAAAAGGTAAATATACTGAATCTTCAATGAACGCTGAGAAATCAAAGGAACACAAAACAACCAGGAGTCAGATGATCTGAGTCATCTAATCAACCAATCAAGTTATTGCAGAGGTAATACATCTTAGCAACCTGCATCCAAGAGGTGACTATGGTTTTTGTGAGACGACGTCAGCAGAGGTTCTAATTATTACTGAGTCTTAAATTGGGATCGGAAGAACTATAACCTGAAAGTAATCCTGCACAAAAGTGATCCGATAATCCAGTACACGACTAGATTTCTAGAGGATGACAGTCTGAAAACCAGAATCATGAACGGACCATTTGTTCAACACATGCCACATTGGTTTGTCATTTTCTACAAAGGAACCAATAATCAAACTGAAAGTTAAGCATTCAGTGCACCACTTGCACATTTTAATGAATGCTTTCTTTTCCATTCGACAGCTACAACCGTTTAGTGATTCCTCACCACGTAGTGACCCATGCACAAACCTGTAATTACATTTTAATGTTTTAATTCCAGCTATTCTATCACTGAGGACGCAGGTGGTGCACAGGCCAACGTTCGACCATTTATGCAAAGTCTCGCCTTCAACAAAAGCTGTTCTTCTTTTCACAAAGTTCACGTTAAATTGATAAAATCATCCTTATTTTCATTCATCTCATCATGAAAGCCACTCTGATGGAGGCTGGATAATATTGCTGACACAATAGAATAACAAATTACAACTTTTTGGTCATGTCTCAAACAAGCTTTGTTGAGCAAGTACAGATAAATGCCTAATTTCAATTTCTTAAATGACCCTCATCTCTGGCTTTGATGTGGCTTAATAATGTGACTGACTATGAAGCAAAGATATCAGGGGCTACTATGCCATAAAAGCCTGATATGACAATAGAGCAGTTACAGTAAAAAAGAAAGACAATGATGGACAGCGGACATTAGCCTTTATCTCCCCGAAGAGTCCCCTGTTAGGCAGATTGTTTATGGTAAACAACATAGGTTTTTACTGCCTTATCAGGAGCCATTTTCAATAAAAATCCAGCAGAGGCCTTTGTGTTTTTGTCAGTTCTGTCAACAAAGAACATCTGCTCCTGAACAGGGGCATGACACTTGCCAGACTCATCGGGATGAGAGAGATGACAGACAAGAACAGATGAATTGGATATCAGCAGATGTGAGGAGGCATGAGAGATAGAAAGCATGAAAACCAAAGTCAGTCATGGAGGAATTATATGATTTTTTTTCCCTTCCATATAAAGATGTCTGAGAATCTGTTGTTTCGGGAGGAACTCAAATAAGTTCTGCCATGCTGCCACAACTGAGGTTTGATTTTGGTCAGATTTTGGTCCAAAGCAGCAAAGTGCATGGCTTCGGTTTAACAGAGTAAATTCATCCTTTAGCTGCAGCGGTACTATTTCCATATTGATTTGTGGTTTCTATATATAATTTAGAAATTTTATGATCCCTTTGCTGGGTCAAAACAACTGCAGGAGTATTATCCTGAGGCGGTAAAGATGGATGCAGCTCTTAATTTCTTGGTAAGACTGACTTCAAGACAACTATTCTCAAATGGCACTGCCCAAGTAGCAGCCTGTTGCATTAACTCTGTCTCTTTTTGACCTTTTTAAAAAAAACCAAAAAAAAAAAACCTTAGCTTTTCTCCATTCACACGATGACTTTTGAAACAATTTTCCATGCTGCTTTGGATGCTGATTTTCCAGAAGGACTTCTACTGTATGAGATCCCTGGAGGAGGTGGAATGGATGAGCATGAAGCATTGATAGGATGCGGCAAGAGTAGTGTTTTTTTTTTTTTGTTTTTTTTTAGATGTGGCTGCAGCTGTGCTCTTCTGGACTCCAACATCTCCAGGCATTGATTGCAGATGATGCAGGTGGACAAAAGACTTTAGACAGGCAGAAGTGGGGCACAAGTGTTTGCAGTGCTTGAAGCAACAGATGGTGTGATCCTGGACATGTAACTGTGAAGGAGCACCTCTGCACTCCAGATGTTGACTGTGGATTGCTCCCTATTGACAGAATAATTTCATTTTTTTATATAATTAATTTTATACCATTTACACTACAATAATATAATTTCCCTATTGGTATTAATGAGGTATTATTAAATTCAATTCAGTGGTCTGAATCAAGTTGAAGGGTCAGTTCTGTACGTATGCAAATGTTTCAAATCCACTGCGTGTCTGAAAGGATGCAGGAGCGAGCAGAACTAATAATGCTGGAAAACAGCTGCTGCTAATCTGTGGGAATGATGAGCTCTAGGAGACATGAGCTCTCAGAGAAGTGAACATGTTACTGAACATGTTGGATGAGAAGGCTGACATCCCTCTGTTTGCGCTGACAGCAGTGAAGATTTGGCCAATTAAGGCAGAGCAGATTACTGCAAATTTCCTGTATTTCTGTAACATCTGGAAGAAAAATACAAGAGAGCTGTGACATCTGGAGGCAGATGCTAAAGATGGAAGAAGGGCTTCAGCATGCGTCTCTTTATAAGCTGCTAACTTATTCATTTGAACATAAACAATGAATCATTGTGACACTATATGATATGAAACTGCAGGCTTATTAATTCAGACACGAATAATCAAACAGAGCAGCACTAGCTATGATTAAATAAAGCTTGATGAAGCAAAATATGCTTCCTCTGCATGAGTTACAGATGAGATGAGCAGTAAAGTCCAAATACCCATCTTACATTTACACTGTGACTATTAATAACAAGTCCTACGGATCTCATTACTGAGAAGAGAAAATAAGTTATAATTCCACATACAAATGATGTACAGCACCTATTCATCTACAGCTCTAAAATATTTCTTAAAATGGGCCAAACTGTCATGTCATTAAATTCTGATTTGTGAGTAGTCAATCTGATGGTAGGGATGTAAAGAAACAGACTATTACCCAAACATCAATCTAAAGAGGAGAGATGTAATAGGCTATTTGATCATTTCAAACTGAGCAAAGGGAAAAGATGAAGCTGCTTCTGCAGGACTCAAGCCAGCAATTTGTGTAATATCTATGTGATATAAAGAAAAACGACTTCTCCAACCTGATGAACTATGTTTAATCCAGAATGCACTCAAAGTACAATCAAGCAGGGTTACTCAGAGGATCCTTTTACTTTTATTAGACAGCTTTACAGACCAATCTGAAACTGTCTTCAACACAGCCGAACCTCATCAGCATTTATTTGAACACAGATACAGTACAGTGTCTCCTTGGCTGGGGGATACTATGCTGCACCAAGAGAGTTGAATCTTGGCAGCATGGATGAAAGACTTATTTTCACTATCAACTATGTTTCTGACTAATCTATTAACACTTTGGTCAATAACATAATAAATACAGGAAGGAGATAAGGGGGGCAGAAAAAGGCCCGTCTTCAAGAGAACCTGAAATGAGATACTTAATTTTCCTACTAGACAACCCCGAAGAGGTTTGCGTTTGTGCTTAAAATAAAATCTTTGCGTTAATGGCAAACACTTTGCTGAAGCCTGAAAAAAGAAGGGGCATAAAAAGACTAGTCATTAATAATTTATGGAACAGCTGTGACACATGACACCATTCCTGCTGACCACAGTTGACCAGGGGCCTTGTGTACAGAGACTTGTGTGGACCTTTGAGTGGAAATCAGTGTGTGCACACACACCCACCTACAAAAAAAATAAAATTAATAAAATTCAGACATACTAAACTGTACGTAAGCACGATTCCATTCTCTTCATACATCACAATCAATGTGATATTTAGTGCACATGCATGAGCACAACACTCCACTCTGTCTCCTCTCTCAAGTAGACTAATCTGAATATGATTAATTCTGCTTTAATGTGACCATTAAAATAACATTTTAATATTTCAGAATAGATTAAAAGGCAGTGATAATTGAGCACATAATGGGAACTGGAAAAAAAGAAAAAGAAATGACAGTATTTAGAGCAACTATGGCACCAAGTCTGTTTGTTCTTGATCCCACTGTCCTGCAATAGATGGCAGCAGGTCAAAGACATGGTGAGGATGGACCAGTTCAGGAGCTATGATGGGTTTATCCAGATATGAAGCGATGCAGAAATATGAACTTAGAATAGGAAGAATGATAATGCAAAAAAAATTGTAGTTGATACTTAAAGTGAAAAGTTTTTGCTTAATCAAGCCTGAATATTTCTAAAATTTGTTCAAATAAATTCTTCTTGTATCTAAGCAGTGCTTTATAGAATATGATAATGCATTCAACCTAAAGACAACACAGATGGCAAGGACGACACAACATGTAGTGAGAAGATTGCAGACTGTAAAAATACCCTTGGACACTTGCTCCTTAAAAGAATTCAGACTTTTTAATAATAATCACATGCATGTTTTTTTTGTTTCTGACTGTTGGAAAAGCTCAGAGTACACAGAGAAAACCTCTGCAGACACAGTAAGAACACACTGATGCCACACAGGAAGACCTTCCAGAGTATCACTTTGAACTACCATCCACAACTGGGAATGTCCAATATATGATAACAACAGCACAGGAAAAACTATTTGTGCAATGAATGAAATGGAAAGAAAAACAATGCAAGTAACAATTTATTTTATTATTTAACAAAAACTAAGACCGAATCCAAAAGTACTGTGTGCACATCTTACGATTAAAGAGACTGGATATGTTTATTTGCAAAGACATAAATCTGTTGAGACCTGATGGCATCTGTGGGAAGCAAGACCCCACCGCACAGTCCAAAAAAATCTCTTGATGACCCATTGACATCCCAGTACCAGACACCCATAGATGTTCTCTGTCCGGACCCTGACTGGCCAGAGCTCTCTTGAGGACACAAGGAGGACTTGCTCAATATTAGGTGGTTTGTCATAACATTATGCTTGACCAGCGCATATACTTTATTTGGTATTCACATGACATGGAATTACAGTTAAGATAAATCAACACAAAAAGACAAAACAAAGCAAAAAAAGACAACAAAAAAAAACAACAACAATTTTACTGTTATGACATATAACATGGTACTCAGCATGTAGAGTCTGAGCTGTAGCTCTTATATTTGCATGGTCTGACCTTTGGCTGATTTTCCTGGGATGTCTACTTCTGAGAAGACCAACAACTGTCTTGAAGGTTTTCCTCTTGTGGATAATCTTTCTTTGAGTAGGATGACATAATGATAAGATGACAGCAATTGCTTCTCTAAGATCATGGCTGATATCATTCCTACTTGGCACTGTGTTAAAACCGTCTGAATGCTCTAAGCTAGGACACTACCAAAACCTTTACTTTTATAAAGGTTTATAATCAAGTGAACCAAGTGAATTCTATGTACCCCCCAGAAACAGCCAGGGGTCCTTAGTACTGCCCACATGATTAGTTTTACACACACATCACTTAAATAATGACATTGTGCATTATTGTTATTATTATTTTTAAACATGGTGCATTATGTTGTTTTGTTATCTGTATTTTTTATTCGTCTGCTTCTCAGTCTTGTTAAGGACCAGATGTTTTGTTTTACCCATGCAACTTACAGAAAACATCCTTTCTTGTTTATGGTATTTTCACAGGTCATGTTAGTACTTTCAACTTGGTTCAGCCCTTCGTAGTCCATCCAGAAATGTTTCTAATCACCAGAACTCAGTGGCAAAAGATCAAAACAATGGATCAATAAAAATGCTGCAAGCCTAGCTGGCCAACTGAGGACGGATTAGATGATGTTTTGGATGAAGAAATTAAATGAGAGGCCAGATGTTTATTCATTTATTTATCTATTTATTTTGGTGGAGGAACTCTGAATTAGATCTAAATGGAAATACAACCTACACTTAAAATCTGGGTACAGCTTATGCGTAATCCATCAGCTGTGTAGTATAAGTGAATCTACATGTGACGTCAAGGACCAAAAAAAGAAGAAAATTATCAGAGCTATTTTGTTAGCACACTCCAGAATAAGAAGGGAATGACTTGAAGTCTGCTTTAACTCATCAGTGCAGTTTTCAAACGTTCTAACCTTTATTAACTTCACCAGCCTCATTACAAGCCATAATTACGGCACAAAATTCTTTTGAAATTTAATCTGGTAATGGAAGCTTCGTTTCACATTAACAACCTTCACTCTGTTTCTTGAGTTTGCCATTCTTTGCCCTTTAACAGCATTGTACACCATCTTTTAAGACAGAAGTCAACACGCTTCTTATGACTGTTTACAACCCTTCTGGCAGGGTTTACCTAACTTAACCCGACCAACGCTAATTTGTCCTTAAACTAGGCTTATTGTAATGAGAAAAGCTCAAAGCTAGAAGGCAGCTTTTCTGATTAATGTTTCCAGAACTCAAAAAAGACGAAAAGGAGTATCAGACAACCCCAACCCCCAACCCCCAACTGAAAGTTCACAACTTCAGTGGTGCCAGAGAAATATCAGGGTAAACATATCAGAATATCATAAGTGAGGATCTGAAGAAATACTTTGGAAAAAATATATTTAGGAGCTATTTCTAAACTGTAAAGAAATCAGTGAGCTAGAAAGAAATCTGTGATTACTGAAGCGTAAGAATGTGCAATGACTATAAAACATAGACTCCCAAGCGAAAAACATGAAGCAAATAATTATTTGCATGTAAAATCACTGCATATTTTAGTCTGAACCCCTAAACATTGATGAGATAAATCACAGAATGTTTAAGCTGCACAAAGTGCTTCTTGTTTTCCAGACAGCTTACATCTGCTCTGTAGCCTTGAAGAAGGTTGCTGTTAAACAAGTAGTCGCTACCAACAAAATGATTGTTTAGTACCAGAGACACATACTGAAGGTGCCCACTGATGCCTGAAAGGCAGCTGACATCCTCTAGGGGGGGGAGAGCAAGCCTGGGCGTGTCCTTAAATCTGCTTTCTGTTTCCTTTGAAGTGTCAGAACAAGAAACTTGGCCTTTAAAAAAGGACAAAAAATAAGTTGTGTGACTGTCATTTCATGGTTCTGGAAATCGTTTTCAAGGTTACTCATAACTTGTTGCATGATTCTCTGCTTGGAGAGCAAACATCTCAGATAGTCAAGCTTAACCAAGTAAATAGTTAAAGGACTGCAAATCTGGCAGACGATGCTTTTCCCCGAAACTCCAGCATCTTGAAAACAAAGTAAATGTCTATTAAATGACCTTTAAAGTATAGAAGCTTTAATTGGGATTTATGTGAGCTGTTGCATCACATTCTGAGAAATGTTCAGAAAAAAAACCCCCAAAACTTTTGACTTAAGGAAAATACATAATCTTTTTGTGTTTGAAAATGAAAATGTACTTCTCTGTAATTACAGCTGAATGAGCCTTCATGCTTCCCAGTGCGAGTTACAGTGAAACTTCTGAGATACTGAGATTTTCCTCCCCGTCTCTAAGACGTGTGGGTAAAGCCGTTGGTCTCATATCTAACTCACTTACACTCACATCCTTCCATTAGAAAGACTCTGGGGACCAAAGCAAGTTTCACATCAAGTCGTTTGACTGCTGGGCAAGACATTTTGTGCATTCCATTAACTAAAAACAGAAGCATAATTACTTCCTTGAGATCAATAAAAAAAATGATAGGGATGTGAAGGAATGATGCAGTTCAAGGTGGGTAGAGGAAGGAAGGTTGGGAGGAAAGAAAAGAAGTTCAGTGCCAGCGTTGAGTGGATTAATTACACTGACGTTATAGACTAAGCACACAATAGAGCAAAACTGTCTTCATCAGCGGTTCCCGCTCATACCCAGAGGGCTCTAGTTACTTCTGCCAGAAAAAACATCTGCTAAATATACAAGTATCGCCTGAAACATGACCAAATGGACTACAATTTCATTGGAAAAAAGGCCTACCTTTTACTTGCGACATAACACCCAGAAGCTGTGATATTTGACACAGGCAATAACAAAAAAGGTCCATTATCAGATACAGCGCACACATATGATGATATGATTATGTAAAGATCAGCAGTTATTAAGAAACCAGATTTAGTAACCACTTAAACTGATGTGAGAGGAGAGAAGGACATGTTTTGGCATATTATTATTTTTATTTAGTTTGAAATTCTCTCTCTCTCTATATCTACATATATAGTATATAGTTGCACAAAAATGAGCATGAAGGAAACATCTTCTTAATTACCTGGTTGAGGTGAAGAAAAAAAAAAAAAAAAAAAACTCAAGAAAACCCAGTAAGACCCTGGATTTGGCCCAGTCTGCTCGTCACTGCTCACTTGTTGTCATCTCACCATGCTGCTAACTACTGCAGCTCATGACAGCATCTTATCAGAAGCTGCCAATTGCAAATAGGAATCTTATCAGTGGTAGCCAATTAGAAGCGGGAGAGTTGCTGTGAGCAGATGTCAACAGCTCAGTGAACTTGCTGGGTTGTTATCTGGCCACGCCTCCGCACCCAGGCAGCTATACCCATGTATGTGTCAGAAATACAACAGTGAGTGCAATGACTAGAAAAGTTTGAAAAGAACAAGCCTTCAATTCCCCCTTTTTTGACCAACTTCAAACTTATACTGGTGCTAGAGCACGTTCAGTGATGGTTCTGGAACCTTTCAAGAACTCGTCTGATTTTCAACATACACGGGAAAACTACAGAGCCACATCATGACATCATGACATCTCATTAAATGCTCAACCTTCCTTTACTGAACAGAAGATCACAGTCCACAAAGGACATAGATGCTGGTCTGCCTTTATACATGCTGTGTTTATGGCATTTCTACATGTTGACCAACGGTGCTACAAACAGGATGTATAGCTGTTGTTCAGAGTGGTTCCATGAAAACATACAAAAAATAATAGTTTAATAATAATGATCCGAACCCTGCTGTTAAATTAAGTTTAAAACAGTTGTGAATGCAGCTGTACGACCCGGTAGGTGAGTAGTAATGCTTTCGCCAACCATGCAGGAGGTTTGGGTTCAATTCCAGTTTGCGTCAGGAAGGGTATCCACCATGAAACTTGTGACAAATCATCCATGCGCATCACACCGTTGTGACAACCACAAACCAGGAGCAGCTGAAAAGGCTGTGAATGCAGCTTTAGTGCTCATAATCCGTCAGTTTCAAATGCTGACTGTTTCTATGAGCAAAGCTACGAACAGGAAGGACTTCATAGGCATCAGATATGAAACTTCCAGCTATCTTTCTAAGTGAGAATGAAAACTAGTTTTTTATTCAGTCTGAAACTCCTGCTGTGAGAGATGCTCCCTCCAGCCTCAGAGAGCATGCAATGATGCTGCACTTCCAAATGTTGACTGATACTTCTGAAAAGAAAAAAAAACTTCTGTATCCCCAATATGAGTCTGTTCATGAAGATTTGATTGATCATGAAAATTTAATTGTGAATTGTGTTTTCTGCTACATATTGCTGTTAGTTTTAACTTCTACTCCTGCCAGAAAGTATCAAGCTTGGAATATACTTGCTGTTAACAACGCACGGGCGAAAGCTTCGTGGATGACACGTGTATCCTGCGTTCCTTTAAAGCGTCGGTCGTGAAAAATGTATGCATTCAAAAGTAATCATTTGAACATATTTATGTCAACAATAAATGTGAAACATTTCTGAGTAGATAAGAAGAGCTAGAAGTGTGCAGGTACTGCTACATCTGTGACAGTAACTACATGAAACACAGTGGAGCAGTAAACAACACGTTTCTCAGATTTTTTTACAGCTGTATTGGTTGTATTCTCTTAATTCCCAGCCTCTTCACAACGGCGACAGCCCTTCTGTTTGCAAATATCTGTAACAATCCCTACAGTGGAATCAATGACACGCTCATGACAACCGTTACCACGGCGGCGAAGATCCATAATCAGAACAAATGCACTGACTCTTTGTGTTGGTCTGTTTTTGTAGGATCCATCTGATTTAATTTCAATTACATAACTAAAAAACTGCCTAGTGCTAACTAAATGAAGGAAGGTCCTTTTTACAATTAGTGCTCGGTGTTTCAATAGATCTGTTTAAGGCCAAATCTATCCTCAGTTCTCTACGATGGTGCAAGACATTCAAATAATACCCATATAATCAAAACTACAGAAACTTGAAAAGAAATGTCACTACATGATGCTTTTACTGTCACTCCAGCGGCTATAAATGCAGCCAGGCACATTTCTGTCACATGTCATTATCACCTGCATCATTGGACATGAAATGTAATGGAACAACATTTCAGTGTGAACTTGCTTTTAAGACCGCATGCAAGATAAAATCAGACTGTAGCCACCAGCCACTTGGGGAGCCCAAAATGAAAGCCTGAATCATTCAGTTCTACGTGAATGGAGGTCATTGCAGTTATTTCAGTGGTGCATCTTTTCTCTAATGGCAGCATTGCTGATACAGGGAAGATACTGTAGGTTCATTTGCAGAAAAGCTTCGGTTTACTCCCAGCAAATTCTTTTCATCTGGCTTGAAAAAAACAAAACGGAAAACAACAACATTTCAGCAAAACCATTTTCTACAGTATGATGGCATGGCATGACCCTTCTCTGATATTAAAGCCTCAAACTATGACACTTTACAGAACAAGGGTATGCTGCCATGTCTCAATAGGTTGTAAAGTCTTTCCACTCCATTCAATTCACTGTCTGAGTCATTTTCATATTTATATTTATAAACCATTCTGGGCAGGCTCCCATCATCTCACTGCAAATTGATTTCACACAGTTTATTTTGCATGTATTAGCTGAGATGACAAACCATTTCTGCCGTCTCCACCTGATGTCTAAAGACATGGGAAGGAAAACATGGTTTTTCTCTGCTCCAACTTCACGGAATAGTCTTAAAGAAAAAAAAACTATTTCATATAAATTTTCATCTCTGGATAAAAGCCCATTGTTCTGAGGAGCTCTTTGTTAATTCTTCTCATTTTTATTATGAAGAACTGAATAAGAAGCAAAACACTTGAGCTATGCTCATGTGAAAGTCACTTATGTATCTATGGCAACGGAAAGCTGAAAGATATAGAACTCCATTGAAATCTGCATCGAAATAGAAGATGATGAAAACCTTGATCTGAAAAGAAAAAAACAATCAAACCAAACACTATTGGAAATATGAAAAAGAAAAACTGTTAAGCAACCTAATGCTAAGCAACCTCATCTCCGTCTCATCTCATTATCTATACCCATACAGTCCTATGCGGGGTCACGGGGGTCCGCTGGAGCCAATCCCCAGCTCTCTTCGGGTGAAAGGCAGGGATACATCCTGGACAGGTCGCCCGTCCAGCTAAGCGACCTTCTTTCAAAATATACTGGATGTCTTCTGTGTTTTTTTTTTTACTTGGATAGTTTTATAATTCAGTACATGATAAACATTGTGAAAAATGTACAAATATACTTTAATATCATGGTACACTTGGGGTCTGTGCTTTACCTTTCATAATTCTTTTTAATGATAATCTAGATTTCCCATTGGCCAGTGTGTCACTAACGACTTGTCTATTATTCTATTTTATATCCTGTGCGTCACTATAGCTTTCCAATATAAAATCCTGCACCACAGGATGAGTCCCATGCCAACAGCCTATGTAAAGCCATTGTAAGAAAATAATTGGACAGTAAATCTTTTATATGTAAATCTTTTATATGTAAATCTTTATATGTTCTTTTATATGTGTACACACACAGCTATATGTATACGTGTGTGTGTGTGTGATACCATGGAAAGTAAAGGTAAGGAGACATATCTAGGTTTGTGGAAGACTTTCATCTCTATTGGGCTGCTCATTTTACAGACGAAAAAGATGTGCATGATGTAACTTTGAGTTTATCTTGGTAGTCATTGCAAGGGAGTTTTGACTTTGATGTCTTTAAAAAGGTCTTTCAGTAATAAATGATGGCTATGAGGAATAAAAAAAAGACTCATGATCACTACAGTAAGGATGGTCCTTAGCAAAACAGTTCAAAAGAAATTGGAATTTGGATTGAGTTTTTTGTATTATGTCTGAAACACACACACACACACACGACTGTTCATGTGCAGTAGTTTTGTTCACAAATAAAGTATAAGGGTGTCAATCTTTAACTCAACCCTACAATTTTGGCATTTTAACAAAACTTTGCTCCCTGTTCACACGCCATTTATGTGTCTTTAAAGGAGTAGCAGACGATCACACAGTCCAGCTTTCCCATGACATGCAGGATTTCACAACCGTTGTGCAGACCGGACCATCTGTCAAAACGTAATCCCACTTTCTGCGTTTTCTCTCTGATGTTTTGTGATGTTGTTTGCACCTACTATGGCTGTCAACAGCTGGTTGAAAAGTTCTGCCAAGGGTGCGTGAACATTGATGTGAAATCATGCTTTAGTAATGCATGCCTGGGTGGCTCCTCACTGTACATTCTCACCTTGACAGGCCAGCTGATCCACTATCGAATTGCTGGGGGAACAGTGAGCACAACTACAGTTTCCTTTTCTAAGAGACTGGCAGATCATGTCCTTCAATGCCAACATCACCAAGGAAGAAGAAGAAAAAAATATTTCTCATGCTGCTGACATGATGTCAAAAATGTGCGGACCTGAAAAGATCAGGAGACTGACAGAAAATTTCTCTAAAACAAAATGTACAAAGTCATGGATTTGATGGTGTTTTTTTTTTTACACATAGCTTTTAAACAGTCTCATACATTACTGACTTCATGATACATTTCTTTGTTTTATTTGCAGATTTGTTCCTAGTCTAGTTTCTAGTCCTAGTTCTAGTCTGTGTTGATGAGATGCACGTCTTCTCTACCACTATATTTTATATCTATTTTTACTGTATAGTTCCTGTGGTGAATTTACTGCTGTAAGCACAATTCTGATCAAAAATAGAGACATTCCTAGCCTACAAATCTAGATGTACAGCGAGCAAATTAGAATTTGCTCAGCAGATCCATCTAGCCTCTGTTGGAACTACTTATGCCCAAAAGGGGCACCAATGGAGAACCAATCAGATCCAGTCTATCCTTGTAGGGATAGAGGGCTGAAGGTGATGATGACAGAGCTGTGGCGTTGTAGTCTGAATGGTGGTTCGAATCAGCTTCGGCATCGACACTTAAGTCTTCTGTGACAGTCACTTAGGGTTTGTGATGGATGAGGTTCATCTCATTTTAAAATGGCAAAAGACATGTGGTAAACTTGCTCTAATGATAAAGGAAGATATTTACAGAGTTATCTATGTAGAATGTGAGGTACTATGTCCATCTAAGGTTAGCTGTAAACAACTAAGGTTAGACAGAATGAATGGTCAACTTTTTGGAAAATATTGTTCGAGTGTTTGAGCACACATCTCAAACTATGCTCACAAAAACAGCGACCATCAATGGATTCCATTTTCATTATATTGGCGTCTCTCACCATCAAACACGTCACCATGTTCATCGGTGTTCAAGCCTACAACTGAGTAGTTGTGGATCTGCTCTATCAGGCCAGGACATTACTGCTGATTTTTTAAGAAATTACTGATGCCAGAGAGGACCAATGACAAAAGTAAAAAGTATTTTCCCTGGTTACATCGCTCCGTGTTTTGGTTAACAATTGCTTTCTACACGACATACGAAGAGTGAAAAGATTTTTTTTTGTTTGTTTATTTCTTGGTGTTTTGGTGAATCTTAGACATGCAGAGATCTGAGATTTGCTGGAGCTTTTATGAAAAACAATGCAGATTAAACCTTTCAATCGCTCTTAGGTTTGTAATCAAAGCAGCTGAGTCAGCTGAGTAGCCTGGATCAGGCTTCTGTTTTCGAGAACATGCACTCAAGAGGATATGGCAGATTTTATTTCAACAAAGAGGGTGGGGGTTGGAGAGCCGAGACACAAAGGGAGTACCAGATTACAGCACTCTATGTATAGATGATTTAGCTTTAATTTCACCAACAATAAATGTGGTGTTTAAAAATGAAAAGAGGTGAGACCAGCTATTACAGGTTAATTTGTTTTTAATATAGTTTGCTTGAGAAGACATTATAATACATATGCTCTGCTGGGCAGTCAGTTTTTAAGCAGGAACCTGATCCAACTTTAGAAGTAGCCGTGTCCTGCATGACTTCATCAGTTTTTCCACATTGTTGTGAAATTCTGAATTATTCTTCTTTGCAACATTGCTTCAGTTCATGGAGCGTGAGGCATTTGCTCAAACATAGCTCTGTTAAGGTCCTCCCACAACATTTCAGTTGGGTTGAGATCTGGACTATTCTAGAACTGTGGCTCTTTTACATTTCAGGCTCAGATGTAGATTTGCTGCTGTGTTTCAGATCATTGTTCTGTTACTGGTTTAAATAAGCTTTATCTGTCAGACAGATGGTTTTTCCTCTAGAACACTGGTTTACAGTGAAGTTTATGGTTGACTCGATGAATGCGAGGTACAAGATGTATGTGGTCAAATGCTGTGTTTGCTGTTTTGCAAACATGGTCTTAATCATTAAAGCTAACAACTCCGCTTTGGTCTCATTTGTCCATAATACACAATCCCAGAAGTCTTGTGTTTGATTAATTGTGATTTTGCAAACTGAAGTTGCCCCATTAGACAGAAGAGGCTTTCTACTGACAACACTACCAAATAAACAGCATCTGTTCAGATTTATTGTAAATGGACTTTAGCATTTAACATCCTCAGTTCACTCATGGAAAGACTGGCAAACGTTTTTTAATGCCTTCCACTTGTGATTAACCAGTTTATGGAAGCAGCAAAGGGGTATTTAGAATTGCCCACAAAGTTTCTCATCTTGGCTTAATTTTTGTTAAATAAATAACAACATGGAGAAAACAGTTACATATATAGTTGTTCTTCTGAGGTTGTAGTTCCCTAAAATCATGACCCACAATGATCAGATGAGTTTTGCTCTGTTTTTACACAAAAACAAGATTAAAAGAGATTCTATCTTTTGACTTTAAGTATGACTGGAAAATTAACTACACACTGTGGATTAAACACATTTATACAAACACGATTAACATTTGTCTTGAACAATAGTTCATACACTGCCAAATTCCAAAAATCAAGCTGATTAGATAAAATCTGACCAATCTTACCATAAACACACAGTATTCATTTTCCTACATAATGATAAGAAGAAAAAAAGCTCTTTAACATGAAACATAAGTAGAAGAAGGCCATGTGTAATCTTGCTGATTGCTGTTTAAAAAGGAAAGACAAAAACAAAATCAAAACAAAATAAAAGCCAGATGAGGATTCATTATATTAGAGACTTTTCAGAGCTCCAGTCATGAGGTTTTCCAATCAGTTTTAAGCCAAGCCTAAAGATACACTGAAGCAGAGTGCCTTTTGGAGATTAATCATTTATATCTCACATATGCATGCTTTGAAAGGTGGCATGACACTTCCTGGTAGCTGCAGAATAAAGAAAACTGGCAATATGGCAGACAACACAATTAAAAAAAAATAAAAAAATGATAATGATAAACTGCTCATGGGGTAAAGGAAGAACTCTAATTTAATTTAATTTAGGAAGATTCTGATTGAAAGCAGTCTTGATTTGCACAAGTGCATATAGTGAGTACACATTGTTCATAGAAACACATGGGCATTGTGCAGCCTTTACCTCTCACACAGCAGCAGCATACAGTTGAACTGTTAAACTGTAATGGAGATGGGAAATCTCTATTGAATTCAAAAGGGGCTGGACCCTTGACAGTACCCCCCCTCCCCACACCCACAACATAATTCAGTTACTATTTTATCCTTGAATTTCAATGCAACACTTCATTTGCTTTCAGCCATGTTTGAATACATCGCGTTTGTTAGTTAATAAGTTCATTTTTAATGCCAGTCTTTAATTTTTTGTTTCCCCGTCCATCAGCATCATTCTAAATCTTTGGTTGCTTGGGGCCCCCCCGTGTCACAACGACTAACATCCAGCTGTAGATCTTCAGCCTGAGCTATCACAGCAGTGCACTTACTTCCACATACTCCTCTCTGTGGAACAATGGCACATATGTCCCAGTGGATTGTCATTCTTGACAGTCCTAGTACCTCATTATATTATTTACTTGCCGACAGCTTTCCTTCTAGACATGAGTGATTGACATCACGTTACATTTTTAGGTCTCAAATTCATTTCTTTCCAAAATGGGGGTGAACAAAAAGAAAACTGGTGCATGTAATATAGAAAATCTCCTACAATCTTAAATTTGAAACCACACTGCTTTTACAGAAGAGCAACTTTCTGGCATTTTGCGCTTCTCACAGAAAGAATAAGTCAGGCTGAAAACTATTTATCGCAGGAAGGCCAGACTGAAAAGACAGGGTTTGAACTATACACTCACAGACCTTGCACTGACAAAATAGCTTTGACAATTTTGACTGCAAAGATTTCCTTCAAGTCTTACCTGTAAAATGTGTTCATCAGATGCCCAAACACAGCACCATGACAGATAGCAACAAGTCACAGTAATTAAAAGTACAACATCTACAATGCAAAGATGTGAACAAGGCAAAAAGCAACGATAACACGCTTACCCAGGTGTGCCTTTTTAGCTGGACATTCTTTTTTTTTTTCCTTCTTTGCCATAGACATCCAAGCCAACTTTCTCGACAACTCCTAAAATAAAGGAGAACTGCGCCCCCCTTTCTTTTTTTTTGCTGCAAAGGACTAAAGTATTTTTAAATGTGGTTTTATTGTAATTGAGGCTACAGTGTCACATGACAAAAGAGCAGGTCTGTTTATGCCACATTAACTGAATGCAGAGGCGGATGTGTTTATATCTGTTCCCTTTGTGAGTACCTTCATGTATTTTTGGCTATACGCAGACATCTGCAGACACAGGCAGATGATGAATTTTACATCTCATGGACCCTTGTGGCTATGCAGCTGCACTTCGTGCATCAGACTCAAGACAAGAGCCCCAAAACTGTAAGTAATTACAGGAAAAAGTTTGATGCACTAAACAGCCAAATCATTTAAACCACTATGATAAATGCGGATATATGCAAAACAAAAAAAAAAAACAAAAAAAAAAAACCCTAAACAATAAACTGTTCTATAAGACCCAATGGATATAGCATAGGACTCTTCAAACTAAAAAAATTTAAAAAAATGTGTCACAGTATATATTTTACTGACTTAAGGTTTCCCTGAGGCACAAAAATGTCCTAGTATGCATTATTGAATACAAAGCTCACAGAAGGACATTGCAGTTTTCATCACCATTACCACATGCTAATACTGGGATGAACAAATATATGCCCTACAAACACCAACATGCCATGTCACATCACAGCTGTTATCTGAGATATACTACTGCAACCTTCCAACACTTGTTGTCTTCTTTTCCCCAGCTCAACAGCTTTAACCTTTCCCCTGCACAATCAATAGAGCTTTATTCAATTCTACTCTCTTTACTGTCACTAAAGGTTAATGAATAAAATATTTGAGTATTATCGAGCAATTCTGATATTGGCTGATATAATCCCTGCGAGCTGACATTTGTGTCAAAAATTTAACTGATTTTCCTAAACAAAACACTGCTTTTACAATTACACTGGATGAATCCAGGGATGCGGCCTTGGTTTTCAAAACATACGTGTGATTTAATCAATGATAAATTGTTCTAGGCCTGCAACCTTATTACAGGGGTTGATAAAAACCCATCCAAGCAAAGGCCAAGCATTCACCATCAGGGCTTTATGTATTTAAAACAAAATATATTTGTTATGCCCACAAAGGCAGACTGATGCATATCCTTGTGTCACATGCATGCTATGACTCAATGAACACAATGTGTGCACCATTACCAACCCATCAACTGCACATGTGCAGGATGATAGTTTGGGCGCTGCAAGCGCAGTCTGTGCAGCGAGTAAAAACAGCTCATTACTTAAGCTGACAGCTCCTCCCACAGCTACGCAGAACGCTGGCTCTCAGGCCTGAAGAATGACCATCAATCTTTAATCCAAACAACTTTTTCAGAAGTTATTTAAGAACTTCTGAAATTAAACACTTTTATTTGCCACTTTGACAAGTGCTCTCTTTTATTCAGCTTTATTGCTGCTATGAACTGTCAATCACATTCAACTTTGTTTTGAAAACTCCAAGTAAAGATTAACATTAGTGACACATTAACATAACAAATATGAGATAACGAAATCCAGTTTGAGTGCTCGCTTCCGAACGAACATTTATATTCATTGTTCTGTCCCTCCGTGAAAAATGAACATAATTTTAAAATCTAATACTCTTCACCATTTGCAGCTTTAACACAGCAGGACTTCAGGGGAAAATGGTCATTTCTGGTTGAGTTGTAAAACTGATAAGAAACAGTGTGCCTGCTGCCCCAAGGCCCCACTTACTATGGATTGTTAAAAGACAAACACAGACAGCCACACACACATACAGATTCACACAGACATGCACAAATCGAGTGTACACAGAGAGGACTGAAGAGACAATGAGTAAAGACCCTGGCCGACTGTCGCCTGTTTAGAGAGAACAGCTTTTGAAAGGTTTAGAGCTTAATTTAAGAAAAAAAAGAAGGAAAAACAGCATAAAATTTTCTCACTACAATGAAAACATGTTTTACCCAACCAGCAGGGTTTACAATCACTTCATCTGAGTGAACAGAACAGGGGTTTCATTAGCTGTTACGTTGACCGTTAACAAAAGACGTTAACTATCATTCTTATTATGTGTTCGTAGACTGGATTCACACCGTGTGCTTTTAGCTGTCTCAGATTAAAGATGAACAATCACAAATCGGCCGTCGTAGCTCAAAAGCGGTGGTTGTACATCTCACAATGAATCAGGAACAAAGATGAAAGATAGAACCGTCTTGCGACCAAAGGCAGGCTGCGACAGATATCAAGCAGTGTCAGAAATTTGGAGGAATCATCTCAGAGTGTGACGGCCTGCCACTGCTTCTACGATCTCTGTTAGCTAACCAACAAATAGGAATGCAACATAACATGAGGGAAAAAACGAGGGAAAATAATGACCTAACAAATTCATGATGTGTAATGTGGCTTACATTAATCTTATCAGAATGTAAAAATTGTACGGAGTGAACCCGGCCTTGATGTGATCATTTAAAGGTCAACATTAAATCATTTATTGGTTATGATGGAAATAAGTCTGGAATTCCTTGTGATCCACATTATATGGGAAGTTTCTTTGCAAACCCTGAAACTCTTTGAAACTTACTGAAAGAAAATGCAGACATTTGATGCTGAAGAAAAGGGTATGTGTTGTGATGGATGTTGGCACTCGTGCAAAATGGATTATGAGGCATATCGGTAATCGCAACAAAAGAAACAAATCCATCCATTAGAGTTCCTTGACAGTCAATATGTTTGTTAAAGAGAGCTTGAGGAAAAGACTGAGGCTGAAAACAATCAAAAACAAGATAGAAACAGACTTTATAAGCCAATAAATCCAATGCTTCATTTGCCTTGGATAGCCACTAACCTGCTAATCCCTGAGAAGGTTAAAGCAAGCTGCAGTAACTGAAGACAGAGTCTTTGATCACAGCAGCTCAAGTAAAAAAAAAAGAAAAGAAAAAAAAGTGGTTAAATCTTTTACCACCACAGTATGGCATGTAAAAGGGCACATGTTTGCTTTAAGAGGCATACAAATGTAAAACCTTACACTTAAACCCACAGGTCAAATCCACAACCAGCACACATGACAGGGTAAAGGAGCTACCACGTGGTGAACTAGCTTGTTTCTTTCTTTTTATTAAAAAAATGAAATGTATAAATTGTTTCAACATTTTTCTTTGAATTCCAAAATAACAACAGACAACAATGACAAAATAAAATCCTTCATCGGTTGCCTTGAAGGACTGACACTAAAGATTTGAAAGGAGACTTTCAGAACTGTAGCAGGAAAACCAATCGCTCATTAACTACATACAAATTAAAACACTAAGACTAATCCTTCTTTTCATCTAAGGCTGTGTGATATGGTCTAATGTTGGTAGTGAGAAAAGACATTTGATTAGAACTGAGTTAATATGGAATATTAATCCAGACCAATTTGCATTGCCAAGGAAACAGAGCAGGGAACACCAATCTGTCTAAAGGGCCTTCTTCTTTCTACTTATATGGCAATTAATTAGTCAGTAATTATATAATTAGAAAGTCCTTCTTTAACACAACACCATTAGCAGGTGACATACCACCTACTAAAATGACTGTTTAATTCAAGAGCACTCACAGAAGCACAAGGCCTCTTTTTTCCTGTGTGTCTTTCCCTGTGTGACAGGTCAGTGTTTGTGTGAGGAACTGAAGGTGTGCTGGTGCTGTGATTGGCAGGCAATGTTGGCACGGTAACAGACTAGCACACAAGCATAAACACACACACACACAGACAAAATCTCAGAGGAGCAGTTTCCTCCTGCAGCTGCCTGACCTCTAAACAGGCCAAACAAGCACAGCCTCAGGACATAGCAAGGTAATGGAAAACAACAAAGACTGAAAAGACTGAAATAAGCTACTTTTTGTCCATTCTGCCACTGAATAGTAGGATTACACCACAATAAAGTCATTTGATGTTGGCAGAGGAAAAGAAAAGGAATACTAAGGTATGAAATTTAGCTGTTGTATTAAAGTTCTATTGAGTGAACTGGAGCAATCTCTACTTGTGGTTTTAGACTCTTGCACTTTGAAGTTGATACGGCTGTGGACAAAATGATGAGGATTTCAGATAACAGCGTAATCCTGCAGCACTGGGGCTACACTTGTGAGGTAGTTGTCAGTACCTTGAGCAAGACTGGCTCTCTTCCTTTTCTTGCTATTTTCAGCACTGTTTTCCAAGGGAGCGCACTCAGTCACCAGAGGCCCACTAGAAGTGTTGAACTGGAGAGGGTCGTTGTTGGTCGCTGGATCAAAGGGAAGAGGATTGAGTCCTGGAGGGAGAACAAGTAACACAGTTTAAATGAGGTGCTGACTAATGACCAAGATAGAAAACACTACGATACATGAAAAAGACAAGCACGGTTAAATCACCCAGAAAACTCAATCTGACGTGGATTATGCCATACGATTAAAAGCTTCAGTACATCCGGCATAAGACATTCCAGTTAGCAATGTAGATGTGTGGCTGATTGTTATCAAGATTATTGTGATTGTTGGTGAAATTAAGACTCGCTTGAAAGGTTGTACCAGAGTTGTTTAGGGTGTATGGGATACATTTTGTGCCACTAGGAAGTGAATCTGAATTCTTTATATCTGAATGTGAATCTTTCAATTTGAACCTGAATGGATCGGTTTGAGTAATTGCTTTGAAAAGCTGAATCTGAATTGACTAATTTGAAATCGAATCCATTGGTTTGAATGTGTTTGACGATAAAATCAAAACTGTATTTAATTTTATTGAAAAATTCAGCTCCCTAATTGTCCAACATTAATTCTCATTATTCAGTTTCACTTCTTTCCATTCAGTAGACTTGTAGTCAAGACCGCCTAAACCGAGACCAAGACACTACCAAGACCAGAGCGTATCAAGACCAAGACCAAGACAGATCAAGTTGAGACCAAGACTAGTTCAGCTCAAGACCAAGACCGAGACCAAAAGAAAAACAATTTTTTTGCCATCTTGCATGAGTTGTGGAACATAAGTACCATACTGGGTTCAGCTGCTTAGTATAAATATGAGATTGTATTCAACTACAGGCACAATAATCCAGAGACAGAATATGTCTTGTGTGTGAACTCGCTATAAATGTTTTCATCAATTAGCTGAGATCAAACATGTGTGGCAATTCTATGACCACTATTTCTACACTATCTGAGGATTGACTCAAATGCTGTTCAGGACTGACATGACTATTAACTAGTCCTAAAATCATCTAACAAAATAACAAGACTCCAACACCACCTTCCACCTCCAAAAAAGAAGTTCAGTCATCCAGGAGGGACTTGGTTTCAGGAAGTTGCTCCTTCACATCGAGAGGAGCCAGTTGAGGTGGTTCGGGCATCTAGTGAGGATGCACCCTGGATGCCTCCCTTGAGAGGTGTTCCGGGCATGTCCAACCAGAGGGGGTCAGGGGGCAGACCCAGGACACGCTGGAGAGCTTATGTCTCTCGGCTGGCCTGGGAACGCCTCAGTATTCCCCTGGAAGATCTGGAGGAGGTGGATGGGGATTGGGATGTCTGGACTTTCCTGTTCAAGCTGCTGCCCCCACGACCCGACATCAGATAAGCGGGAGTTAATGGGTGGATTTGAATTGTATTTAATTTGTAGATGAAACATGAATTTTAAATATTAAAGACTTATCGGCAGACTGTGTGCAGGAACACCGTACTGTTGTAAAACCAAACCTGACCACTGACGGATTTGCTGACATTTTGCGTCCTCCTCCATGGATCTGTGACCGTGCTTTAGAAGGGAGAGGGGGGAGTGAGGGCGTAAGAGGACGTGTGCCAAAATTCATGTGATTGGTGCCAGTTGAAGGGGGCGTATAATGAGATCAAAAAACCAAACAAACAAACAAAAAAAAAAACTGTGCCTGCCTGGATATTACAGGTTACAAATTCCTTCGAGACAGCTTGGCCAGTTAGAGACATTGCAAGACCAAGACAAGACCGAGACCAAAGACTGTCGAGGCCGAGACAAGACCAAGACCACAAAAAATTGGTCTTGAGACCAGTCTTGAGACCAAGACCGGTCTCAAGAACTACAAATCTACCATTCAGATTCAGTTTTTCAATGCAATTTTTTGTGCCAGACATCTGGATTATGGTGTCCGACTAGTCGAAGGCAGATGGGAAGAATCATTTATTATCAGAGCTCCACTCTTCTTTCTGACTGCTGTATTTTTAAATGTTTGTTAGGGAGACAATTCAGAGTTTGTCAGGTGAGCAAGACACCGCCTTAAAATTATTGACCAGTATAATCCCTTCATCTACCTGCTGGGCCCAGTGTCCAAACTGCCCAAGAAACTTCCAGGTGCAGTCAAAGTTGACACAATTAATCACAAGAGTAACATTTCAGTTTTCAAGCATTTGACTGAATGACTGTTTTATTGAATGTCTTCAAAGCATGTGATTCATCTTAATAATATGGTGTCATTCCTGTAGACATGGAACGAGTCAAGAGAGTGGGACAGATTGGTCAAGAATTTTCAGAGGTGTCTTGCTCACCTGACAACCTCTGAGCTGTCGCCCATTCAAACTTATAAAAGTACAGGAATCTGTTAGAAAAGAAGAGAGGAACTCCTATAATAAATGATTATTGTATGATTGTTGGCGATCTTCCACTAAATTTATAATTAATGGACCAGGTGAGGGGGACTTGACTGGATTTTAACGTTTTGGCACCGAGGACCTGCCGCCGCGTCACTCTGGCGGTGATCGTGTCAACCCACCGGGGTTTTTCCTGGTATGCTGGCTGGCCAGTACACCACTGGACACGTTGCATCTCCAATAATTATTTGTATGGGATGAAACACTGAGCGATCAGCAGCCACTGCTGCTAAAGTCCACAGGCTGTTTCATGAATGTTGTTTTCTCAAAAAGTGACACACAAGCAGCTTCCCTGGCAAAGATGCATTTGTATGCATGCATGACACTTCCTGTCATAGTCTACATGTTGTGATTTCTTTCTTTTTTTTTTTTTACACAAACCTGAGTGTTGGGCTGCCGATCACCGCACATCACCCCTGCAGGTGTTTTTGCCAAGTAAAGATGACGCAAAATGCTTTGCTGCTGTAAAACTGACTTCTTCCCATTTGACTAGTTTTGTCTGACACCAGGATCCGGATGTATGGCACAAAAAATTGAATTGGAAAACCTGAATCTGAATGGAGAATCTGAATGAATCAAACAGGCTTATCAACACAAGAACAGCAACTGTCACATATAGTGAAGGAGGGGGATCATTTGGGCTTGCTTTGCAGCCACAAGACATGGGAACTTTGGAGATCCTGAGCACTCATCTGCTGCTTCTTAAGTATTTAATAGAGTCCAACATGCATCCATCTGTGTGGCAACTAAAGCTTGGTCTAATCTGCATCATGGAACAAGATACTGATCTCAAATGAACCAGCAAATCTACCACAGAATGACTGGAAACAAAAAGTCAATGTCGACGACTGACCGATATATTGATTTTATTGATTCATTCAAACTTTTATTGACAGCAGAACTGAACAAGGAAAACCAATTTTCATTTCAATCTGCATATTTAAAGTATGGTGCAACCACCGCTTCCACGTTTCCGTCACACTTCACCCTGATAGTACTCGTCAGACACAGATGGAAAAAATAATGTAGGAGCAAGTGCTGTAAAAAGTAATTATTTTTCAGAAAAATGTTTGTTAAAAAAAAACAAAACAAACAACAACAATCAAAAACAAAAAAAAAACTTTTTTTTTTTTACCTTGGAGATTTGTGAAATCTAGAACCATCACTCACTAACAAAGTCTATCCATAGTTGTCTGTAGTCCACAGCAGTTAAGAGATAGTTCAGTGCCAAAGAGGCTACAGTCCTGCAGCAGCCACAGGTTCAGTTCCAAGCCTGCTACTCTTTACTGTGTGACTTCCCTACTGTCTCACTGCCCTGATTTCCTGTCTGTCTACAGTCAATAAAGGCCTGAAAGCCTGAGAAACCTTTAAGAACGGATGAAGAGCCACCAACTGTGAGAAGTGTGTATCATGCAAACTGTTGTTGACTGTAAAGTTCGTCTAGTCTGTAGCAACTAAAACGTTCCAGTACAACTAATTCATTTCAGACTCTTGAATGAGTAGGAGATGTGTGTGACACTCACTGTGAGCCGTGCAACACAACAACACCTTTAAAACACTAACAGCATCATGTTCCTGCAGCAGCCCATGGCATAATAAGAAGACCTGGTGGAATGATGTTGATGATGCAGATTCAGACCACTAAAAAAAGTCTGAGTCCACATTCTACTGCAAGCAGAGAATTTCTTTTTTCACAATTCTGTTTGAATAATAAATACGAGGCAATGAGGACACTTACATGTACAAGGTCTATAATAAAAACAAAAACGAAACAGAGACTTCCCTTTAGATGCAATAAATGATTTAAATCTTAAGTTGTGTCTTCTGATTAAGGATTCAGCATTCCTGTGCTTTAAAGTTTCCATTTGTTTATAATTCAGAGCAAACTCCTGTACAATCAGTCTGCGTTCATGAAAAATGCATCCTACTCCTTTGTGCTGAGATTTGTTTTTTCCATTCACAGCACAACAGATCAGAAGCCTCATCTACTGGAGCTCAATCAAAGGCCTGCAGGACTCCAATCAGTCTGTATTTAATTCAGACACAGCTGTAAACACAACCAACAGCATGATCATTACGAAAAAAAAAAACAACAATTTTCCTGTATTTCTAAGCTACTTCTTTTTAAAGAATATTTTCACAAAGTATCATAATGATGCTGCTTTGGAGGATCCATTTGATCAAAACTTATGGATGATTATACAAAAGCATTAGCTTCTTTATACACTGTAGATTGCATATATATACTGTAAATAAACACATTTGAAAGTGCTTCGTACAGCCTAGACAAGGTCAAAAATGTGCTATAAATGCAGAGCATTTGCCATTCTTTTGAATATGACTCTACACCACAATGAGATAATTTCTTTTTGAA
>JBAMYA010000002.1:2811126-2839816 GCA_037176975.1 Arrhamphus sclerolepis | reverse complement strand
TAAAACCCAAGGCAGTTTGGCTTTTTCACAAAAATGTGACTGGTCATTAAGGCCGTATCGTATCATCTTCATTCACAGTTAAGTGGTTCATGGTGCAGCGTGGCCACATGTCATGTTGACTGCTATCAGTCATATTCATGTGACAGTTCTGGTTCAGTCAGGCCAAGCAATAGCTCCAGGATTAGCTTTGTGTCACCAGCATGTTGCCATATCTGGAGGTGTGACTATAAAATCCAGTCATGAGATCTCTCAGAGTCAAGTTAACAACTGGAACAAGCCATACTTCTATTCATAGCATGAACCATCCCGTTCAGAGATACGACATGAGAGAAGGTCACAGATGTAAGGCTGTAAAAATCAAGCTAGCCATAAAACCAGCAGATGTGACAGATGACCTGAGCAGATGACTAAAAAGGTGTTTGACTGATTTGGCTTAGCAGTAACTGTTTCACCACAGTGAGCATGTGAAGCATCCTTAGACAGATATTATCACGGCTTTTCACTTGGTGCCTGAGTATTTTTAGCAATAGTATGAAGGGAGGGATAGGGTGATGGGGGAGGCATTTATGGCAAAAAGTAAACAAAGGACCAGGAAATAAAGTAAATGATGCCCATAAACCAGAGGTATTCAACTAAAATTCAAAGTGGTCCAGTTCGTGAAAATTTGCAAAAGCAAGCGTCCAGAACGAGTTATGCTGTGGTTTAGTGTGATATATAGACCTACTTAACATGAAATCATTCAGATAATATTTGAATTTAAACATAAACAGAAAATTAAAAAAAAAAAAAAATGTTTTGTTTTGTTTTGTTTTGTTTGGGGGGGGGCATTATGCATCTTAAAAACAGATGCAAAAGTAATTTGAGAACAAATTAGGACAACTTTTTGAAACCTATTTAAAAATAAATAACTGAACAGTTGAACAGTCTCTCTTTCTTTTCACTCTGAACTGAGCTGGAGCTTAACTGCAGGCATTTTAAACCTGCACACCGACCAAAAAAAGGGGAGAGTTGGAAAGGAGCAAATTTAACCATTTAATTGTTCAGTTTTTTTTTTTTTTTTTTTTAAACAGTTTCAAAAGGGAATATTCAAGCGGTTGCTTCAATTAGTTTTATTAGCTCTCAAATTACTTTTGTGTCCATTTTTAAGATGCATGTTTTATTTATTTATTTATTTTTTATTCAACTCCTATCTGTATGTTTTAATGTGAAGTGTGGACAAATATTGTTGAAATGTTTTGAACGGCTGACAGTCAGATGTTGATTCCATGCAGATGTTGATCCCACTACAGACTACTTCAGATGATCACACTAAACCACCTGATGGAGTCTGTCCATTCTGGGTTCAAACCTCTGTTTTCATGCGCCATAAGTACAGTGGCACCTGAGTTACAGTTTAATTTGTTCTGTGACTGAGCTTGTAAGTCAAATCAATATTAAAATTAATGGAAATGCCATTAAAACATTCCATGTCCTCCCAAAAACCACAATCTTTTGCTTATAAATAATGAACATTGTATAAGAACATAAAATAGAATAAAAGACAATGAAAAGAAATAATAATGGTTTTAGAAAGTGTATTTATCTTTGAAATCAGACGCTTAGACTGACAGAAGAGGCTGGTGGAGGAGGTTAACCACTTAGGAAAAAAAAATGTAATCATCTTCAGAGGTCTGGCTTATTCACAATGCTTTCTTCACTTTCATCTGCTGAGAGTTTCAATAAAAACCAAAGGAGTGTTGTTTAACTTTCAGATTGTTTCAGAAATGAGTGAGGAAAGTGTTGTTATAGCACATCTGCACAACCAGTTGCATTTTTTTTTTTCTGCGTGTCAATGAACTCTGAAAGTTTGGCTAAACAACCACGAAAATGTGAGCACAAAACAAACGAGATGCTTCTTTGGTCAGGTGGCGGTGGCGCACCTGCAGCTTCAGAACTCATAACTCAAAATTTCTGCTCTCAAGTCGGTCAAAAAATTCGACGGAATGACAGCTCGTAACTCAAAAAGAACTTGTAACTCAAGGTACCACTGTATTTACTTTTTCTGCCTTTCTTCTCCGTCTTTTTTGCCCGTCTCCTGCTTCTCTGTCCTCACTGCTTAGCTGTTATCGGACTCCCTCAGAGCCGCAGTGTTATTTGATTGTCTACATAATATCACGTGGGATGATTTAACTTGTATCTGATTGGCCCATGCGTTTCCTGGTCAGCAGGGACCGACAATAATAGTTGTGCCCATGAAAAAATAAGCGTCCCAGAAAAAAACTAACAAAAAAATGTAAAACCACCTCAATAATTTAATAATTATGGGTCCGAGTCTGAATAGCACAGTGTCTGGGTCCAGATCTGGACCGGAGTCTGCCAGTTGGTGACCCCTGCCATCAACCCTCTGAAGCAAACACTTTTATTTCCTCTCTGCTTTATGCATTTTTGTTCTCACACCTCCATTTAGGTAGTAAGACGGACTGCCTTCCTCTTGTCAACCTCAGCACAGTTTCTTCTTGCCAGAACCAATGAGAATATGTGAGAGAATATTCTTTGACAGTTTCTCAGCCTGCCCACACAGCATCCGTCTTCTGGGAGGACGTGGAAGGCACGTACATCCAGCAAATTTAAATCACAGATAAACAGGAAGGACACTTTGTTTTAATTTATGTTTAGATCAACTCTGCATCAGCATCACAAATGCAGCTAAGTTTATGATCTGTTAGATTGAGGTGGATGCAGCTCATCTGTGTGATTGTTGACCTTCAGTATAACTGCTAACAGAGTCTGTCTTGAACCCCAAAGTAGATGGATCAGAAATGCTCAGTCATGTGAATCTTTTGGTCATAAGGTCACCTGGCTATCTGGTCATTGTCTTTTGTGTGCGGTCTTTGTTTGCTTTGAGAAAGAAAAATGTGAATGTTTAACTTAAATGACTCCAAAGAAATGCTAATGTTGCTTGAACAAAAATGTTAGACACATCCACTAAAAGCCTACATACTGTGTTTGTTACTTCCTTTTGTGTACCTTAAAGTTGTTTTCACACATGGTGGTGTGTACCTGTGGTTGGTGTGCACAACAAATTAAATTGTATCAATTTTCTGTTAGTTTAGTTTGTGTTGTTTTCACTCTAGCCTAAACACCACACCGCTGGACACATGACAACTGTCAGTGGTGTCATTGGTGAGTAGCAGTCTTGGCAGAGTGCAATGACTGCATAAACTATGGACAAACCATCTGGTCACATGACACAGATTTACAGAGAGCCTTTAAAGCCCATTTTTCCTGGAAGCAAATGGCACCATTTTGCAAAGACGTGGGACAAAGCTGCTGAAACCAAAGGCGGAGCCAATGGCCTGCTCTCAGTCAAGTATGTCAAATGAATCCGGGCATCTGATTGGTCAGCTTTAATGCTTGATATAAATTTATCTGATGTGGTACAAAAAAAGATCCCACTACCCACACAGTTATCGTGGAGGTCAAATCTAACTATAGAGAGCAAAACCGATTTTTGTACCAGACTATAAATACGTTTAATTATGTTGCACAGTTGGCATTTTTAACATGGAGGTCAATGGGATATGCTCTGTTTTGGGGCCAGCACATAGTGGTCAGTGGTGGAACTGCAGCAAAAGGTACTTCCTGGACCATCTTCTACCTGGAAGAGGAATGGTTGCCGCTTCCCCACAATGCACTGTCCAGTGGACTATGGAAACCTCTTTAGCGCAAACTTATGGCTTTAGCTCAAACATATGTTTTGTTACTGGAGCTTGTTCGCCCTGTAGTTGGGCTGGCCCAAGGTTGTGGAGCTTTCACACCACGAACAAACTGCACCAGACTTCACAGATAGCCTTATCGAGAACACCTTTTCAGAGCGGTCTCTTTATGGCCGTTATAGGGGAGCTGAACTGCCAAAAGAACACAGAAAATTTGTATCTGGTTAATAGATGAGAAAAGTAAGAAGAAAAAAGGAGAGTGAAACCCAACACAACTGAACTGATTTCTCATCACCAGCAAACCAAGCTGCTCTGTTGTTTCCCAAATGTGAAACAACTTCACCATGTGTGCTCCGGTCATTCAAATGCGGAAAAAGATAGCCTCCTCCCTTACGTGGTGAGAATTTCATCATTGCAGCACACCAATGCCAATCCAATGTCAGATAATAGGTAAACCCACTGCAGCAGCAACAAAAAAAAAGCCATGTGTTCCGGACACAATAACAACAGGACTGATGGTCTCACTCAAAGTGAGCAGTGAAAGACCAAACTGATAAAACAACACACTTTAGTGCCCAGACACAAAGGCATCTTATGTGGATTACCCCGGAAGCAAAGCGAGTATGGTCTTCGGGAAGCCCTCAGTTGATGCAGGCTGGCTTGGATAAACAGGGCACGGATGAAGCGTTAAGCTCCTCAGACAGTCCTGGTTGCAGTCTGTTACTGTACAGGGGCCTCATTTCTGAAGCATGTTTGCTGGAAAACTTGCTGGCCATTCAATGTGCACAATGCGTTAAGTTAACTTTTGGAAACTGTGAATTTAATTCAAATCATGATTGTCAATCTAATCAGAAGATGCAAAACTTAAAACCTCAGCAGTTTTGTTGCAGAAAATGAACCATTTTGGGCAGCAAAACTAAACTAAACCAGAGGGTGATCAGACCTCGCAAGACTCAGATTGGCTATGCTAGATAACAAAAAATGACATGGCACTTTATTTCACTGACACCTCTTCTACCCCTCTATTCTCACTCTGTTGCTTCTTTTTTAAGGCAACATTTAGCTTGATATGTCAGATACTGCAGTGGTCGGTGCGCTACAGGCTCTATGCCTGAGGGACTTTTTGTAGTTATGTCTGAGACACTACTAACCTTGACGAAATGGTGTTTTTTTGATGCCGCCATAATGAAAAACATGTTTCAAACGCACACCCACAAGGTCTCTTTGTTGTTTCTGTATCATACTCAGCCACATTCACTTTTACTGGGAACAGTGTGACAGCCAAAAGAAATTATATTTAACTTATAATTTGATACCTTTCTGTGAAAATAGGCTTAAACAAGGCAGTGAGACCGCTAGGACGCATTGTCTATAAACTGGCTTTGGACTTCTTGGAAACAAGAGTGCAGTTACAGATTTACCAGATTTACTGGAACATCAAATTTTACTACAGATTGCTGAAGCTGTGTGGATGAGGCAAATCAAACTCCTAGGATAAAAGAATGGGGTGGGGTGGGGGGGGTGGGGGGGTGGGGGGTTTGTTTTGAATATTATTTCATTACAGACCTCATGAATCCAAAATACAGTAATTCATGTTCTGTCATTTCAAATTCATTTCACTTTTCATTTTCAAGCCTGAACTACATTCCAACAAAGGTCAAAATGGTTTCATATACATAAACAATTTGACATCCCATTTCTTACAACACTTATAAAACATTATTTCACTATGATTCCAAGCAAGCTGTCTCAGAAGTTACTTTCTTTTAAATTTCCTGCCAAGACATTTAAAAGTGTGCATTGAGTTTTGTCGATGTAGTGTCAGCATTGCATTTTTGGTTTCAATATTCTCAAGTCATTCTCCATTGGAAACAGGTCACAACTGCAAGTACCAGTCCAGTACCTGTACCCTTGTGTCCCTTAGCTATGCCTTTTATTTTTCATTTTTTATTTTTTATTCATTTATTTTATTTATTTATTTTTTTAATGTGTACAGAATGTAGTTCAGCATCAAAATACACCAACATCTCTAGAAAACATGTTAACATACTTTTGTGCATGAATGCTGCATATGCGTAAATACATTTAACTATCTTTCCCAAGGGCACTGAAATAATACCATCACACACATAAGCTTTGGGAAAATATGGTTGTTTCATCATTGCTCTGGAGCACACTACCTATTTCTTCTTTTTTAGTTCATGTTTCATGAATGAGGCCCAGTGAATACAGTAAATACATCCTCTATTCCAAAAAAGTTGGGGTTGAAGTGTAACATGTTAAAAACAAAATGCAAGTATTTGAAAGCTGACCAACAGAAAATGTTTGACACATCATAAAATGAAAAATCTGGCAACTAAGGCAAAAGACTTAGAAAATGAATTCTGAATTGGAATAGGGGTTGTACTGGGTTGGATGACATATAAAGTATCATGTGACTTCTCCCACACTTATTGGCATTTTCCTTAGTTTGTTGTATTACTCCCTGGAATTGAAATTGATTTTTATTTGGAATCTGTGTAATGGAAAAAAAAACAAAAGAGTCCAAGATGATGAAGTGTAATGAAAAATAAAAATAGTTTTATCTAAAATGTTGTGTGATGGTGTGCACTTATGACCGCCTTGTCCTTCTGTTATGAAGTTCTGGTGCAACAAGACAGAAAAACACAGAAGGGAGTGAATTATTTTGCAAAGCGCTGCATGTCTCCTTGGCTATTGAGATATTGCATCTAATTTGCAAGATCATGCAATGTCTTAAATTGAAAAATATAACACCAGTTGTGCATAGTGGTTTAATTCAAAACCACAAAGGGATGTAATGAATCGTTCATGAACTCACTAATGAAGGTTAGTAAAATCCAGGGTTTAGGAAAGAAAAACATAATTTTGGTTTCTAGGACAAGCTATATGAAATCAATTCCCAGCTGAGGAACTGACATTTAAAAATGAGACTCGCTTCTCAAAAACCCTCACTGCTCCACATGTTTCCCACCAAGGACAGATAATTTATAACTTTCCTTACAAACCAGATAAAAATTATTTTTGGATACTCAGAGTGGAAACGCATCCCCTCTAGCATTTTATGCTTATAAGATACTTCTCTTTATGATGTTTTACATTTGCAAAGGCAGGTTTTTTTAGATGTTTCGATTCATTCACATTGTGTGAAGCCTTTGATGTTAATTCACCTTGAATCCATCTCACCAAAGCCCTTTTATTAACTCCACCTTTTTCATTTGTCACATGTTTTGCTTTTATCATGGTTACACCCCCACTTCATAGCAATGTATTTTAAGTTAACTTTTGCCCATTTGAAACTCCCTCCTTATTAGCCATCTATTGCCCATCCACACAGACACATTTTCTTACATGTTGAACATGATCAAACCAGAGTCATGTCATCAGTATTCATTGCAACAGTAACAAGGAAAAAAATTCTGTCCTTCCTTCTGTCATTCCCCCAGGCCTTAGGGAATCCACTGAAGGTTAATTTATTTAAATCCTCCATACACTCATCTTTATTCCATTAAAGTCCACTAATAAATCTTTGGTTTGCCATATAATCTGTTTTTTGCTGTCAAAGTCCTGAGCATTAGATCCATTTTGCATGTATGCTCATGGACGTGGTCTCTACGATAATGTGGCAGCAGATAAGGTCATGTTAGATTCAAGCAATGTCATGTGTGTAACCGTGTGGAGACGTCTGACCTTTGAATGCAGCCAAAAAGCCTGGTATAATTAACCTAAGTGTAGCTCATGGTACGAGGTATTAAAATCAAAAGGCTGAACCCTCTCACAGCCTTGAATAGCTCTAGTGTTCCAAAGGTCCTGTAAAGTGGAGCTCATGGCCTGAAACAGTTTCCCATCTGCCCTCCATGGTGTTTTTACCCAGTCATACCTCTCTGGTCATGATGACAACAATTAGTCTGAGCAACAAGGAGACTGGCTATATGGAAAAGTGCTGTGTCATTATTACACCATGTCAAGTCCGTGTTACGCTGATGCTTTAATGATAATGACTGTTAAAAAGCTCAGCTGTTGGTTTAATAGCGGGTGAAGCAATTTGCAGTCTGTTGAAGAGGATGTTACATGAATGTCAACGTGTTCTCTGTGTTAGGCTTTTTCTGAATGTGACACTTTGAAGAAAAGTAGAGAAGTAATGCAGAAAGCTTAAAGCAGAGAAGTAATGGACAGAGAGCATGCTCTGTGCTGGAAGAGAGAGCCAATGTGCAGAGCAGAGTATTTACTAGTTTTAAGAGGTGAATATATCCCCATTAGGAGGCTGGATGAGTAAGCTGGAAAAGAAACCTCCTTAAAGTTGTGTTGGGTGTCGCAAAAAGATGTCCAGTGCCTGCATATTATAAATCTAAAGCAGATAGGCTCAGTCCTCTCTCTTTCCAGGCACATCCTCTCAGATATAACATTTCCAGTATGTCCTTGGTCTTCCTTGAGGCCTCCTCCCAGTTGGACAAGCTCCAAATCTCCCAGGAGAGGAGTCCAGGAAGAATCCTAACCAAATACCCAAACCACCTCAGCTGGCTCCTCTCAGTGAAGAGGAGAAGTAACACAGCTCACATTCAGCGACGTGCAGTCAGGAGAGGCAAGGGAGGCAGAGCCTCACCTGTCATCATGGAAAGAATAAAGTATATAATAAACAAGTAAATTAAATGGTTATATTTACTTATCCTGTTCAAATGCCTGGAAGAAATGCATGGTGAGGCAGCAGCAAGCTGAGTCTCGCCTTGGATTGCTGTGCTCTGACATGCGAAACGAGTGTGTTACAGTATGTCGGCAGTTTCGTGTGCTCACACTGCAAAAAGCCAGCTTTCAAAAACAAGAAAAAAGAAAGTATGAATATCGGGTGTATATCTCTTTTAAAAAAGCTAAATTATCTGCCAACAGAAAAAGAATATTTGGCTTGTCAAGACTTTTCAAAACAAGTAAAAATATCTACCTCAATGAGAGCACAAATACCTCAAGGATAGTCTAGTCAAATATAATGTTTTAACATACTCTTAAATTTTGCAATATTGCAACTTTTTGTTTTAAAAAGCTATGTTTTGTCATTTTTTGCACAACTGCAACTTTTTCCTATAATCACATTTTGTCGTAAATTTGTTGTAATATTACAAATTTATATAAATTGCAACTTTGTAGTAAAAAACAAATTTTCTTCTAAAAAATGAATTTTTGAAATGAAAAAAAACTAATCTTTGTTGTGAAAAACAAATTACAAATTACTATAACTACATCTTGTCATAAAATCACAAATTTAGTAAAATCTCCAACTTTTAACTTAAAATTACATTTGTTGTAAAAAGAGAATTTTTCTGTCATACAATCTCAGATTTCACAAAGAGAAAACAATGAATAAAGCTATAAAGAAGAAAAGCAGTTGTTAAATATTCAAATCTACTTTGCACATATTTAAGGAAGTTTTTCAAAGATGCAGTCTTGACAGCTAATTAAAGTTTTCTCTTTTTTTCCATATAAATATTAAATAAGGTTTGGTTCAATGAAGACAAACATTACTTAAAGATTTTTTATCACTTTTACAAAAATGCACATTTAGAATCTAAATTCCATTTATACTTCCTGATTAAAAATGCTGTAAATTAATTTATTCTACAGACCTGTAGATGACAGTAATATCAACTTTTCCACTTTAATATTCTCATACATAAGAAACTGCTCCGATGTGAGCTGAAGATGGTGGTTCATTGAATCCGTGTGATCTACAAATACCAGACATGTAATCCTGACACTACCAAACTACACCGCCTCCAACCCTTGAAAATTCTGTCCACAAATGGAATGGACAAAGTCATTGACAAAGGTCAGCCGGCTAATCAGATTTAACACTGACAATGTGGACCAAACTCTGTATAGGGACTGAATAACCCTTCACTATGGTTCCAGTAGCCCATACTCTTAAAGTACCCCTAAGGACACAACCAGTACCACATGTGAACTGGTTGGGCAAACTCCTAAAACCCCTCTAAGATCCAACCAAGTGTCAGTTAAATATTACTTAGATTATGTGGTACAAATCACATTTAATTGTCAAATTAATTCTATTACGAATTCAGCTTTAAGAAACCCAGTAGATTGCATTGAATATTTATGCCCTGTCCTCAGCATGCATGAGGAAGCGGTGGAAGGAACAAGGAAAGAAACAAGCCATTATAAATAATTTTGTGAAATCACGCTGACCTACCTAGAGAGGATTTTTGGCACTTTTTGCAAAAACTGTAAATGATGGATCTATTTCAGTGCAAGCAAAAACTGCTTCACAGAACTAACAAACCAATTTTCAGTCTCCAAATGAAGAAAAAAGAAAGCAAAGCAAAATCACATTAGAATATAAAGTAAAAAGATATGGTTTTCCTGAATATATTGTATGCAACTTAATTACAAGCTGAAATAAAAATAACACATTTCCTAGACATACTGCATTTGCTTATTGAAAATGGTAAACCTTTTCTTTTTCCCACCAGTTTCATAAACTACAATAGGAATGTGATGATTATTGAGTGGGTTTAAGAGAAAGATACCACATTTGAGATGCTTGACGGCAAAAATGGGGAGAATGATCATTTTTCACCATGTTTGAAGAAGTTTTTTTTCTAATGACTCATCAGGTAAAATGTTGCAACAAAAAGAAATAAGAGATATGGGGTAGCAATGAAGCACACATAAATATAAAGATTTAAACCAGCTGCCTTTGCAAATGTTTTATGTGAAAGAAAATACATTAAACTGTTTACTCAGCCTGAGGGGTAAACACACTGTATTTAATAAACGCATAACTTTTTGTTTGTGTTCTCAAAATTGCCACAGGGCAGATGTATTGACACCTGGGGGTTCGCTACCACCCACTCACTCTGTCATGGCATGATAGCATTTCAGCTGTATTGGACTTTCCTTAGCTGTTCCTGAATGCACCGCTCCAGCGTCATGCTGATTGCTGATTATCCCCACCTGTGTGTTCTTAAGCTCCATTTATGCCAGGTTCATGCTACGATTTCCACCATCTCAGACAAAAGATGGGCTACATATGGGAAAAGTCCACCCTTGTAGCTTAAATTTGTTGGTTGTAGATCTTACAATGAATCAGGGACAATGACGTAAGATAGAACCGTCTTGCAGCCAAGGACGGCCTCCGACAGATATAATGCAGCATCAGAAATTTGGTGGACACATCTCAGTGTGTGATGGCCTGTCACTTCCTCTACCATCTCTGTCATTTAACCAACCAATAGATGTCATGATTCATGTTTCTGGACTGTTCGCGTCATGTTTTTCCCGTTTTCTTTGAATGGTTTGTCATTTCTCATTGCTCTCCTTGCCCTCAACTCCCCAATCACTTAACCCAGCTCACCTGTTGTCTGCCTAATTACCTCTGGTTGTATATAAGCCTCTCCCAGCCACAGCACTAGTGCTAGATTATCTGAAGCTTCCAGCAAAGCGATCTAGCCTTTTCAAGTCAAACCAAGCTCTTAAACAAACTTGACCATTTTCTGCCTTCTGAACCCCTGTTTTGCCTGCTCCTTGGCTGACAAGTTTTTGACCCCAGATCTTATGGTATGACCACTGCCTGGCCCTCCTGATTCCACTCTGCCTGCTAATTTCTCCAATCTGTTTAATTAATGAAGATTCCATCACCTATCTGGACCATTATTTGGACCACACTTTTCCTGGAACACACCCATCATGCCTGCTATAACCCAACAGGTAGGTCTAATCTCATCCTGAGCAAAACTTTAATTAAAACCTGTAAATGTTTCATTCTGTGTATTTGTGGGATTTTTTTGGATCTTCTGTGTACCAATTCATTGCAATAGGAACACACCATAAAAACAACATAAACATCAGTGTGTCTATCAAGCACAGTAACCTAGCAACAACAGCACCAGATGCAACAGAGAAATGGGATGAAAAATGTGCAACAGAAATTAAGAGGAAAGATGTTTATTTTTCTTTATTTGCTCTTTTAAGAACACCACTAAGGCAACACCAACTTTTGAGTCATTGCCGCTAATGTATTAATGCAGCAACCTAGTAATGACGCAATGACGCTGCATTTACAACCTAAAATACATTGAGATTTATTTCTTGTATCCACAAATCAACTTATGTTCAAACCCAGAGTGTAACAAGCTGTACATTAATTGCCAACCGATTTTCACGTTGTACAATGTGACTTGAATTAATCTTATAGGACTGTAAAAATCGTACAATGTGAACCCAGCATTTGACCTTCCTCAGCTGCCAGATTGTCTGTTTCCTTACCAGCCATTCCAAGTATTCTTGAAACTAAACCAACTGTAAACCAAATCTGTTCAAGCCCAAATGGATCTGTTTATTCTGAAAGCTTGTTTTTATCCTGAGTCTGCTAGATCCAGATGCAGGGAGTTATCCTCATCGTTGGTGTGCTTAGTCAACACCAATCCAATGTCCAGGAGTTCAGCCTGCTGAGATTCCTGCTGCCATTCACCTCCAAGCCTTCAAAGGGTGCTAGATTTTTCATACCCAGAAACACTCATCATAACTTGCCTTTGATGAGAGCTCTATCTCTGGTAGAACCTCTTCCTGGTGCTTCCCTAAACAACATCTCCCAGGAGCTCTCTAACTTTAACATCAGTAATAACAGACACATATGCTGTCAACGGTATCCTGTGCTTGTCTGACTCCCATCTGTCACAGAAGCACTTCTGTCTGGAAGGGGTTTTCATTTCTCTGCCAGAACCACTCCTATTCCTTAAACCTTTTAAAAACTATATCAGTCAATCAATATCCTTTATTTAACCAGGTTTCCAAGAGTAACCTGGCCAAGATGGCAGCAAAATAAACAGAATGGTTACACCAAGTGCTCAAGACACAAATAAAGGCAAGGCAAGTTTATTTCTAGAGCACAATTCATACACAAGGTAATTCAAAGTGCTTTACATCTACATAAAATCACAAGAGGCAAATAAAATCATTAAAACATAGAAATAATCAAAAATTAATTAAATTAAAAAATGAAAAGTGCAGAATAAAAAGTATGATTTAAGATTTAAAAATAAAGTTGGGGGGCGCTAACAATTGTTCCACAGAAAATGGAGAATCTTAACAACATCTTTGTTCTATGTTGTTATTTAAAGTGATTTAAAACAATCATGATCCGTGACTGACTTGTCACCACAGGCTGACTTTAGTTCTATAATGAAGCAGTGTTGTGTTTTTAGATGTTTAGGCTCATGTCGCCCAATACTATCAGAGAGCCATCTGGTTTCTAGACTGTGAACATGCCAAGAGTCTTGAAGAGCTTATTTCAAGATTTAAAAAAAAAAACACCTACAAAAATGCTCTGCGTCTGGGATTATGTGAGGAAAAAAGAGACGTAATTAACTAAGTTCTTCAGGATTCACCTACCAAATGTGCACAAGTGTGCAGGATGCACATGCAAAAAATAATCAAATGGCTTCTGTTTTAAAGCTATTTAGACTTTCAATTTAAACTACTCAGTTTCAATTGCCTGAAACTGTTGGACTATGAAACACAAACCAGCAATTTACTCTTCAGTGTGACATCTGGTCCTCTTTTATTTTACCCTGCTTCTCTGCTTCAACAGGAAATTTATCATTAAGAGAGAAAAATGCCTTCCAAACTGCCCTTCCCCAGCTTCCTCACTGTGCTTGTTATGTACACAAGAAAGATTTTTGCTAAAACAACAAAACCAGAGCCAGAGTGAAGAACAGGGTTGTTTTTTGCTTTCACTTACTTGTGGAGAACCAGGACCTGATACTGGATGGGTTTGGCCTCCAGGGTTGCATCCTCCCCTCCCCCCAGTAGGCTCAGACATCCCGAGGTCAGGCAGTGGGCTTGAGAGATCCGCCTGGGCAACCGAGATGCAACACAGGAGTCTCTGGACAGGAATGAAGAGAAAAGAATTCACAGTCAGCTGGTAACAATTTTCTTCATATTCAAAGAGGCAAGTTGAACCCATGAATAGTTGAAATTAAATAAAATACAACAAACATAATGGAGACACAAAACACTAATCAGTGCATATATACATTTACACTCCAGATATGAGGCAGTGTATAAATCCACCAGTTATTGAAAGAGGGCTGATTAGTTAAAAAAAATAAATAGATATAAATATATCATCTAAATATATCATAAATAAATATACGTGCATATACAGCTATAGGTATACCTGTATGTTAATTCTAGGATATCAATTGATATTTTTGCAATTAATTCAATGTAAGAATTAAAATGTATAAAGGAAAATGAATTAAATTAAATTAAATTAAATTAAATTAAAGAGTTATTTAAGGTATTATTGTTGACTTGAAAGTGGAGAAAACACTAATGTTGGCTATTGTGACCAGTAAGCCGGTGTAAAATATTTTTGTGATCAGTTGTTGTCAAACAAACAAACAAACAAAAAAGCTTTCAAACTGAGTAACTCTCACATTTTTTTAAGTGGGCTGTCTTGATACCATGATTAATCTAGGTTCAGTCTTTTTGGTTTTTTCCTTTAAATATTTCTCATCTTGACTCCATTCACATGATGGGCAGGAAAGACTTGAAAATGAAAATAAGAAAGTATGCATTTGTGCTGCACCTGTGATGCACAGACCACCTACAACCACAGATGGACTGAGCATGGAAATAAATAGGTAAAAGTCTCACCTGTAGGTCCATGGCGACAGAGATACGTTGGCAATGTTGGAGTTAGATTTGGTGGAGAAGGAAGGCAGCACAGAGGTTTCCAGCACCAGCCTCACACTCTTCCTGCCCGCTCCAGCTCCCGGCTTCAGCTGCACTGACACCACCTGACCTCTCCTGCTGGCTTGCAGCAGCGAGACAAAACCCAGCACTACTAAAGCTCTTAACACCTGAAAGAAGAGAGCAAGAGGCTTTTTTTTTAGAGTTAACATAAAGTTATAAAAATAGTTTTTAAAAAAACTAAATTAAATTAAAAAAATAAATAAATAATAATAATAATAATAATAATAATAATAGAAATCCATGATTACTGAGTAATACACCATGTACATCAAGTTCCTTCTAGTCTTGGATGTGTAACTGAATTTCTGAATTGCATGAAAGATTCCAAATTCTCTCGTTTGCTTTTGTGTCTTAAGAAAACAGCAAAGGAGTTATTAAGTCAAAGTAAAATGTAAGTAAAGCAAATAAACCGTCTAATCCCATTACCCTGTGATATAATATGGTCAGCGATGAGGAGCAGGTAAAGGAGGCTCACTTACCAGCAGCATGACTGTGTCGTCTCAGCTTCAGCGTTCAGCTTCAAATGTGAGGCGCACCACCAATTTGCTTTGTGTTTATTCTTCAGCAGTGTTTATATGCAGGCAGACTGTGTCGCTGTGTGTTTGCGGTAAGAAAACCAGAGCATTTTCACGAGGTCACGACTCTGCAGATGTTGATCCACTCACAGGATCTTTTTGTCTGTTTGTATGTATGAGTTTGTGGTACTTTTTCTTTTTTTTCTTTCTTTCTCTTTCTATATAGATGTACGTTTCCATCTCTTGTAATTCTCAGTCTAAGTGTGCATATTTACCATAATGTAAAACAATATTCCCCTACAATTTCAAAGGTGACACCTTCAAAAGTTGTGAAAATGTTTTTCATGTACAGACTCTTTCTTTTCTTTTTTTTTTTTGATGAAGTAAACTTCCTCTTACATTTATGGGCAAAAAAAGTGTTTTCTGTTGCAATTCAAGCTGGAAAATGTTTGCTCAGCGTCCAAACCAAACCAGAGGTGTTCAGTTTCACGAGACAATGGAAAAACAAATCAGTTAATGAAGAGATCAAGCCAAATCTGATTTGAAAAATATCCTGCATGCTCAAAAATAGATGTCAGTATAACAAGATTGAACTAAAAACAGCACATTAAAGTATTTTGAGAAACTGAGCCAACAGTACAGAGTGGCTGGAATGGTTTTGATACATTGTCATACTAAGACTTTCATTCTGACCTGCCTCAAGTTTGATTTTATTCCTTTCTTTCTCTTTTTTTATCAGTCATTTAAGAGATTACTCTTGTAACCACACCTACACACTGCCAAACAACTGATGCAATGTAGGTCAAAGAAATGCTGACAAGGGTTCTGGTAATGAATCAACCTTTAACTCATAGATGCGATAACATCTTTTTGTCTCGCGCATCATGAGAAAGGACCTGTCAAAATGAAGCAACAGTCTGGATGAAAGGACACCAGGTTTCACAGTTAAATTGCAGGTGGTTTGAAGGCATCATCCACCAAACCATACCACTAAGCAAGCACAAGATTACGTTGAAGCTGGCAGGAAAAAAAAAACAAAGTCGTGTTTCGTCTTTTCTTCATGTAAAATTTCTAATAACTACATTTATGTAGTGGCATGAGCAGCTTGTCTTTAGTTGTGGAGTACGGAGACTTAAAAAGGAGCTGGTCCATATTCAAAAAAATCTTACAAAGTCCAAAAACATGCAGGGTTAGGGTCAATGGTAAATTACCCACAGGAGTGTGTGTGTGTGTGTGTGAGTGTGTGAGGGAGACAGAGAGAGAGACCCAGGTCTCCCTTGTAAAAGAGACCATTGATCTCAAAGAGACTAAGCTGGTTAAATAAATGTTAAAAAATAAAATTTAAAAAAAGAAACGGATTGACTGCATTTGCTCTAAAATCATATCATATGATTGAAATTTGAAAAATCCAATGGATCTCATATTCCCCGTCTTTAAAAACATTAACTATTCATTAGGAGCATTCAGGTTGCATAAATAGAGATGGAGGTACACACAGACATGTATGAAGAAAAAAAATGTCACAAAGCAAAAGAGAGAACTAAAGTTTAAGATAATTTTTGGACCTGTACAGACCTACTTTGGTCTTGATCTGTGTGACGCATCTTCAGATGTTTGAGCACCCTGTCATGCTTTTGTTTGATTGTTTGTTTAAAGTTAATGAAATAAAATTCAAAAAGCCAAAAGCTTTAAAGAAAATTTCTGGCTTTAAATCAACTTCAGGTCTATTGTGACAAATGGTAAGGAGAATAAACTTTAACTTTTGGACTAAACGATGTGAATCGAAGCAGTTTTAATAGGAAGATGGCAAAGATGGAGTTGACAGTAGTTCTCATTAACTGTACAGACTTATAACAAGGTGGCAGCGACTGAAAGATATTTTGTAACAGTCCTACACTTTTAAAACTACTTTAGTTGATCTCAAATGACACTGAAGTGGAATCCAGATATCATGTCATCTATAGGTTAAAAGGAACAACTGAATAATGTAATATGTAATTTTCTGTCATTTTAGCTTTATATTTTACTTATGTCCACAAGCTTAGTTGCCTTTTCAGTTTATCAATATGTTAATTCTTCTAGTTTTTTTTTTTCAGTATTTCTTGTGTTTGATTGTATTTGTAGTAATTTTCCAAGTGATTTGATCTGGTTTCAAGCTAACAGCAACCTCACTGAGAGTTTTTGGTTATTGCAAACCTTTTTTCTATCATACGCCACACTTCCTGCAGAGAAAGATTCATTTTTGTTTGTGTTATCATATTTCTGTCCATCATCAATATCTATTCCCTGAAACAATCCATTGAAGATATAATCCACTCCCTTAGTTTAGAAGCAGGCTAAAGTTGACTGTTTATTTTTTGTTATTGCAAGTATCGTGATGTATCTGTATTTTTGTGCAACTTTTGTATCAGTGTCGGCGTTATGTTGACATTTGCAATAAACATCTGTGAAAGGGAACCAGACTTTCGTTTTGTGACTAAAGGTGGCACATGTATGACGTGAGTACAAATCTGCATTTATTCTTTCAATTTTGTAATAATTTCCCCATTCTTTAGTTGAACAGGCGTTCTTTGATCCCACCAAGTCCCAATGAAACGAAGCCGGTCAAATTTATGCTCGATTACAGTTATTTCCTTAATGTGAGATTTAAATTAATTCCAGGGGAGGAAGTTAAAGATCATTGGCAAACGGACTGTCATTACAAGCATGGTTGAAAAGGCAGGAAAGCAATTAAATATGAAATTCACGATGTTCAATGATGCAACAAATGGGAGCAGAGTGGAAAATTGTGCACCAGACTAAATCTGTCTGAGGTTACAACGAGACGCCAGCCCCTGTGGTGACCTTTGAGACGGAAACCAAAGGTGACTTTAATCATAGAGGTCAGTCCACATATTTCATGTGAACATAGACATGATTATTAGTCCAGTCTTAGAAGATGAGAGGAAATCAATATTAGGTATTGCTTCAAAAACAAGAAATCAATTGCATCTAATGAAAACCATCATGATGAAGGTTTATTCATGAGTGATGAAGGCGATGGTTTAAATACAATATCCTACTGTTCTTTCCTTAAATCTGATCGACTTTTCTGGCGGTCTGATTAATACATGAACAGCCACGGTCTTGAAACCAAATTCAGTCCTCAGATCCTTAGTGGAAAAAAATTATCCACCCACAAATTTTATAACAAAATTATGTGGTATAGTTCAAAGTCAAATTTATTTAATATAGCACATTCAAAAACAACAGAGTTGACCAAAGTGCTTTGCAATTGACCAAAAGTCATAATTAAAACAACATTACAACGCATAAAACATAAAGCATAAAAACATGATAAAAGCACTGAATAGAAATAAACAAAACAGTAAAATAGAAATAGCAGCAAAGTCCATTATCTGTTGAAAGCCAAGGAAATGAAATATGTTTTTTTAGCAGTGATTTGAACATATCTAAAGTCTGAACAGTGTGAATATTAAATAGTCATTCTACAGCTATGGAGCTGCCACTGCAAAAGCTTGATCACCTTTGTGTTTGAATTTTGAATAATAAGAATACCAAATCAAATAAAAGGAGAATTAACCATTCAGACATTATGTGGTAAACTTGATGGAACATTAGATGCATGTAAACATCCAGGGGCTCCTGCATGAACCAAAGCTGGTACCCAAGTCCTCATTTTGTCCATCTGATGAATATTGGTCAATAATCACGTGTTTTCACTTCTCTTTTCTTTATGTTCATGTCACAACCTGAAGGAAAAGTCCAGATTTACAGCAACTGTGTGTTGTTACTTGTTGGTGTGGCGAATGGTGCTAAGCAGGCTGCTGGTGTATTTTGTTGGTCAGTTTTCAAAAAAAAATGATACCAGCATTACTTTACTGGGTTCAACCTCCCAAAAATGTGGCTTGTATCTCAAGCTCTTAGTCAGGTTTCAATATCAAGCAAAAAAAAAAAGCAGTGTTTGTGTTGAGGGCCATAAACATAAACCTCCCCAGTAACGAAATAGAAACTAAAACTAGAGTTGGTTTCAACCAGAGGACGATACAGGTGCAGGCTGTTGCCTTTGTGCTTCAGATGTGGGTGTCAAGCTTGACGCTTTGCAAGCTGGTTGGTGGTGGCACACATCGCTTTAACCCCTACATTCTTATCTGTTAAGGAACTGATAGTCTCACCGTGCACCCATAGCTTATCGGCAAAGTGGTTTTCTTGCACCACCACCACCCAAGAGGTCAGTGAAGAAGACTAAACACGATGCAAAGCATGTGAAGGTGCGAACAATGGTGGAAGCAGAGCAGTGATTTCTCATCTGGTGTGGAGATGAATGCAGTTTGAGACGTCTGCCTCCCACACACAGCAGGATCTGGATTCATTCAGGGCCTCTAAACACTTCTTGTAAATGCAGATATACGAGCAGGACAACGTCACAAAGTTCCCCAGCATGCTGATGGTTTTCCCAGATATCGTTACCGTCACAGAGATGTAATAGAGCCAGGGCCGGCCAACGTAAGCACAATAAACATGCAGTGATTTAAACCGTTTATAGCACAGAACACTGTTTCAGTCGAAATTACAACTGTGAGAGAAAAGAGTGAAGATTAAAATAAATCATGAAATAATTAAAAATGAATGGATTTACTGATGACTTTGGATAGTTTAACAAATATATTTTCATTAAAAAAATGACTGTTTTTAAATTTAAGGAGTTATTTTCCTTTTAGCTCTTCCCTTCAAGGGTTTTCACAGTGAATCATCTGCCTCCATCCCCATGCCCTGCATCCTCTTCTCTCATGTCAACCAACTTCATGTCCTCTTTCACTACGTCCATAAATCTCCTGTCTAGTCTTCCTCTAGACCTCCTGCCTAGCAAGTCCAACTTCGTCATCCTTCTACAGATATATTCACTAACCCTCCTCTGTACATTTCGAAACCATCTCATTCTGGCCTCTCTGCATTTCTCTCCAAAACGTCTCACATGTACTGTCCCTCATTCCTGATTTTATCCATCCTCATCACTCCTGAAGAGAACCTCAACATTTTAGCCTCTGGTACCTCCAACTTTGCCTCCTGTCTGTGCCATAGTTTCTAAACCTCTTTTATCTCACTTTTCTCTGCCTGTATACACTTCTTCACCTCTTTTCCACACTCTCTGGACTGTTGACCCCAAGTACTTTAAATCTTCCACCTTCTTCATCTCTGCTCCCTGTAGTCTCATCATTCCTCTTGGGTCCTTCTCATCCACACACATGTATTCTGTCTTGTTGCAGCTCATATCCATTCCTCTTCTTTCCAGTGCATACCTCCACCTCTCTAGATGTTCCTCCACTGCCAGATTCGTGTCTAACCTCATGTCTGTCAACCAATCCGTCACCATAGAAACAAGGAGCTAAAAGATGACCCCTGATGTTGTCACACCTACAGCACACCTCACCTCTCCTACAGCTCCTGTGCAAGTCCTGCACCACTCTAGCATACCTCTGTGCTACTCCAGACTTCCTCTATCTTCTCTATCAACACCCTCAAAGCAAATATTGCCTCTGTTTGTTTGTTTTTGTTTGTTTGGTATGAACCCCACTGTTGCTATCAAATACTCATTTCTACCTTTAGTCTAGCTCCACTATTTTAAGACTCATCAGTGTTTCTTTTCTAATATCAATATTTATTTTAAAGAATTCATTCCTTTAATTCCATTTCTTATTCATTTACATTTCTTATACACAAATGAAAAGTTGTTTTAGAGTCACTGGATCCACACCACCCTTTGCAAATTCCCATATTTGGTAACTTCACTAGAAGTTATGAAAAGAGTTACAAAAGTAAGAATACCTTGTAATAAACAACAATAACCCTCCAGGATTGTTTTTTTTCTTCAGTAAGTACCATTTTGATCTGAATGCGAGTTCCCTCTCCTTATATTCAGGTTCTAGACTTGCAGACTGTTGCATCTACATTCCACCAACCTGAACGTACCTGCTACAATCGAAACTTCAAAAGTAAAACAGTACCAGGAGCTTGAAGAAGTGCAGCACAAAAGTAGGACAAGTGGAGAAACAATAAGTTTTGATAACCTTCAAGGTTACGCTGATAAATGATGCAGCTGTCGAACAACAGCCAAGCAAAACAGAAAAGAAAGAAGAAAAGAATGTATGGCACACAATGTTGATGATGATGCCAAAAAGGCTACTTTTAAGATATACTTAAAAAACAAACACACACACACTTCTTTGAGCAAGTGTGTAGTGGGAAAATGGCATTTAAAAAGACTGCGCATCATGAGACATTTCTCGGCAGCAAGTCTTGGAAATCACCAGAGTTGAACCCCCACCCAGTTTAAGAGCAGCCTCAGCTAACGACGAAAGTAAGACAAGTGTCATGCATGGCCCCATACTCTGGAGAGAAGCTGTTGCCTTTTCATCACAATAAGAACATACTAAATATATATAATTTACTAAAACAAAATAAATTTAAAAAAAGGGAGCGTGGCTGTTGTCCGTTGCTAAACTTGTTTTGATGAAGAAACAGCATGATGCCACAATAAAGCCCAACACAGTAAAATAAGCATTAAAAAGATTTTTTTTTTCTTTATTGCACCGTGTACTCCTTTGAGAACAGAAACATGCCATTTTTAAACTGAAACAGGAGAACTTGGACAAACTAGCTGCACTGATCCAATCACCAAATGATCTCCAGACTGTCATCCATATTCATGTTGATATTTTATGTAAAAAACCATGTAGACCTGCTGCAGCCCTTCAAATAAATTGGAATATAATGGCTGGGAAATAAATGTGGTATTGTAAGCTTCTATTTATTTCAGCTGTTTAAGTATATGGTTTTATGCTGTAATAGAATCCAAAAGTGTGCGACGTGCTGTCATGACAACCAATTCAAGAACTCTGTTGTACACCAAGGGGAAATATTTTATTCATTTTTTTTTTTATAAACAAGTTACACTCAGCCTTTACTAAACTTGTTAACTATGTACAAAACAGGTAACACTACATCATCGTGTCCTCGCTGCAGCAGGAAATGTTTTACTGCTTCAAACTTGATCTACAAAGTTGCATCAGCTCTTTTATGATGGTTGCATTCATTTTTACTGTAGAAACCAAGTTAATAAAACTAACGAAAACGAAGACGTATTTTTACCAGAATTCAACAGACAAGAACATGAATGAGTAAGATAAACAACTTCCAAACAAGAGCAAATGTCAAGCGAGGACAGAGTCCCGGCTGCGGTGAAGCAGCGATATTTTTCGTATAATCCGCTGCTTCTTTGCAAGTCCATGCCATTGTTTTTTGTGTAAGAGTCATAGTCACTCCACCACCTCCCTCAGATGAGGAAGATGATGTCATCAGCCACCATGACCTGATTATCGTCCTGCATGCGCGCCAAAGCGGCACGAACCTCAGGCTCTGTGAACTGCTTCTCGCGCTCCTTGTTGATGCCGTCCATCAGCACCGTCATCTTCACCGACTGGGCGTGAGCAGACTGGAAAATCGTGAACAGGGACGACTTGAACTCTTTCAGTCTGGAAGAAGAAAAAAAACGACATCTGATCAGAATGCACAGATGTGACATCTTTAAGGACAGAGCACATCAAAATAGACTCCATTGTTCTCTCCTGTATGGGCTCTCTCCATCCAAAAAAATAAAATGATCCACAAATTTTAAACAAATATCTGAATGCTGTTTAAAATTCCCATGCTATTGGATAATACAGTAAACTTGAGAATGCTGAAAGTAATCATGTTTCATAGTTGAATCTCAGGTTAAATACATTTAAATGGTAGCACTCCACCACCTGCTGGTGTAATTGGAGAACTGCAGTTGATGAATTTCAGGTCTTACTTGCTAATCTGATTGTTTCAAACTGCTGCTTAGCAACCAAATAGGTACTAGTTAAATACATACTAAAAACTGACAATGCAGTTATTTGATGGAGGTTCATGTTCAAAGCATCAGATGAGCAGCAGACATGTAATGTGGAGAAAACAATGTCATAAAAGGCAATAAAGTTTGTCAAATAAGGGGCAGAAAAACTCAGGAATCAACCTCAGGCCTCAGTCGGCCTCAGCCAGACTCCCTCTACTTTTAAGACCTTCCTTTTTAATAAAGCCTTTAACTCTGTAGTCTCTTAGACCATCTCTTAGTTATGCTGCTATAATTCTAGGCTGCTGGGGACTTCTTTTGTACTGATCATCCTTCCTATCTCTGAATCATTTAACAACATTAACACCGTCCCTCTCCTGTAGAAAGTGAAAAGTGCAGTATCTTCACAGTTGTCATATCGTCAGCATGCAGTCTGTGGAAAGACATTTTCGTGCAAATGCCTTTCATAGCTCGAGTTTTTTTTCTTCCTCCCAGTGACTCAATGCATTGCATATGTGCATCATGTGTGATTAAAAACTGCTTGAATGTTCCTTGTTTAAATGAGCTGAAATCTAGCAAAGATCGAATAAACAAAACTACAGAAAAAAAAAAAAGTTGCAGCAGCTGACTACAATCCCCCCCCCAGTATTCTCTTTTACATAATCATTTGGGATGTTTACCCGTACATCTGGTGAAGTAAAATAAATGGAAAATTTGTTACAATGTTCCCTTTGCAGATGTGACCGTTGAGGATTTAGAAATCAGTTGCCCACCTCTCAACAGAGAGCTCAGAATCTTCTGCAGCTGACATGGCATCCATGGGCTCCTCCTCTTGCTGCGGCTGGGCAGGTTTTGGGGTGCCTGCCTTAACTAAAGAGCATTTAGACAAAAACAATGAGAACTTGCGAAACTGTTTCGAAACAGTGAGCAACAACTTTTCAGAAATGGTGGTGGTGTGGGGAAGGGCAAGATGAGGAAAAAGAGGATGATGAGACTTACTTTGGGGGATTTCTTGATCTTCACGGAAGTCATATGGGCTGTAAGGCTCGCTGCTTTGAGATCCACGTCTCCCCCTACAGGACACAAGAGGAAGTGCTGCTGAACAAAGTGTCTGAATATTCCTCTGTGCGCTCAGAGCTGAAACAGAATGCGTGTTGTCACCTCTTTCTCAGAGTTTTCTGTGAAGGCTGGGTGGTCGTCTCATCCTCCTCTTCATTCTCTGAACCAGAGTCATGGTCTCGTTTCGAACGCTTCTTCTCTTTTTCAAGAACCTGCACAGAATATAACATATGAACCTGCTACTGCAGAACTCTCCTTATGTTAGAAAAATCAAGCCCTTCTGGGTTTAAACAATGAAGCAGAAGACAAACCTTTTTAAAGTAGGCAAACTGGACAAGCTCAACTGCAACTTCTGTGTCCTCCAGCTCCACCACTTTGCTGATGCGGGCCTTGGCATGTGCCGTGGAAAGACGGATGAGAGTTTCCAGAGTACGGGCCGTCACTGGAGAGGTCTGGAGGGTGAGAAGGGGAAGACATGTCTTCACTGTGAGGTACAATCAGTTTCTGAAATCTTGTTTTTTGTGTGTTAAAAGAAAAAAGAAAAAAAAAGCACAATGGCTCCTGCTAACCCTGGCAACATCACTTCCCAGCTGCTCCTGGCTCCTCAGCCTCGAATATTCCTCTGCAATATGATTGGCTGCCTCCTCCGTCAGTACAGGCGTCACAACCTTGGCGATGTCGATGTACTTCCTCATAAACTCCTTACTTAAAACCTTATCCCTTTAACAAAAGAAACGTCATCTTTTATACCAAGAAAATTGCTCATTTATATTCCACTTAAAGCCCCAAACACACAAAGATGGCGTGTATTTTTGCCCCCCCCCCCTTCTTACTTCTTTCTTCTGCTTCCATGCAGCAGGTTGTTATGTTTCTCATAGATTTGCAGCTCTTCATGTTCTGGTGCAACAGCATCTGGGTCCTCTGTAGTCAAAACATCTACCGTCCCACCCAAAGCCATGGCTGGACGACATATCAAGAAGATGCGGAGTCATTATCAGACTACACACAAACAAACAAACAAACAAAAACAGCTGCACTTCTGACAATACAACAGGCTCTGTGTGTAGTACCTGCACCATCCTGCTCCCTGGGGTCACGATAGCGGTGCATCCTTAAGACATGGTCTGAGATCTCCCGGTCCTGCTCGGGGTCCATCTGGTCCAGCACGATGAACAAGAGGTCGAATCTGGACAGCAGTGAGTCCTGGAGGCCAATGTTCTCCATGGGGGTCTTATACTGGTTGTACTGAAATCATGTTAGAGGTAACTCACAATTTGTGACTATACAATAAAGAGTTAGGTTGTTGATTGGGGGGGGTCTCAGTCATTCAAAATTTTACAATAAAATGCTTTTTTTTTTTTATTTAAATTTGTGATTTTAGAGTCTCAATTTTATGATTATGATACAGGCTGATTGAGTAATTTGAGATTTTATGACAAAAAAAAAAGAAATTCACTTTTTTATGAAAAAAAGTGAATTCCACCACTCCCTCCCCCTCAAAAAAAAAGCTGGTTTGTGAAAAAAAAAAAAAAAAAAAAAAAAAAAATAGGGATTTTAATACAAAAGTACAATCGTGACTTTTGTGAAATTTGAGATGTTGAGGCAAAAATTCCCTTTTTGTTCACCCTGTAACGACCAGTTTCAGGAACTAGCAGGAAATCTGACAACGCTGCTGACTGAGAAAGTAAGAATGACCAGCCCTTTGACTGTAACCATGGTGATGATGTGGCCCGGGATGAAACGCAGCCGGTTTGCGGTGGATGCATCTCAACTCACCCTGCCGTAGACAGGGTTAGCAGCGGCCAGCACCGAGCAGCGGGCGTTGAGGCGGGCATGGATGCCGGCCTTGGCAATGGTGACGCGGCCCTGCTCCATGACCTCGTGGATGGCAGTGCGGTCCATATCGGACATCTTGTCAAACTCGTCGATGCACACCACGCCACGGTCAGCCAGCACCATAGCGCCTGCTTCCAAACGACGCTCACCCGTCTCCTGGTCTGTGGTGACGGCAGCAGTCAAACCGACGCCAGACGAACCTCGTCCAGTGGTGGGGATGGCTCTGGGGGCTGTGTGAAGTACGTACCGCAGAAGCTGGGACTTGGCCACTGACGGGTCACCTGGAAAAATGACACAGTTGTACACCTGACCTGAGCTAAAGCCTCACTAACAAACCACTGGACTGATCAATTTAAAGCATTTTGTTACCAATGAGCAGGATGTTGATGTCTCCTCTGATGCGGGAGCCGTTCTCCAGCACCTTCTCCACACCTCCCAGCAGCATGCAGAGAATCGCTTTCTTGATGTAATCATGGCCGTGGATGCTGGGAGCCAGGGAGCGAGCCAGCTGGTCAAACACATTCTTAAAAGGAAACGCAAGAAGGCACAGATATAATTCCCTCACCAACCAAATATGAAAATCAGGAGGGAAAAAACAAACAAAAAAAACTGCTTACTACAGAGCGAGTCTGACTGAAGTTCCTGATCTTTGCAACATCGTCAGCAGAGAAGGATGGGGACACCTCCTTGCTCATTTGTTTGACATGGCACGCTATCATGATTGTTCTGTGGGAAAAAATTAATTAAAAAAAAAAAAAGGCGACAAAAATGTGCCGCTTCAGTCAAGTTCTGAGCCCAGATCATCACTTAAAGCCTCCTCACCTGAACGTCCCAGACGTGAATCCTCCCTTCTTGCCAGGCAGGCAGCGGTATGTTCCGATGACCTGCACTCTGTCTCCTGGTTTCACCAGATCCACCAAGTCATTGTCCAGGACGATGTCCACAGAGCGAGGGAGCTGGCCAGCTGGAGCTTTCTCTGGCATCTCCTGCACAGTGATGGTCTGGTGATCCTTGTAGATGGACAGACCAAATTCTGTCTCCAGAGGGTTGTTCTCCTCATCCTGTCAGAATGCAAAGAAAAATGTTTCAGTGTGTGCAGCTATTTCTCTGGCCATTTCCATATCAAGGAGAGAAATCTGCTTATTTACTATACCTTAGTGGGGTAAATGGCACTGGATGGGAAAGCATCCAAAGAGGTCATGTCTGTGTACTTCCTCTCCATCGTCTTCTTGGTGGCTGGACAGTAGTGAACACTGCGAACGACTTTGGGACGCACCAGAGAACCTACGAAGATCAGTCAAGAGTGATAAAAGAATTATGTATTGCACATGAAATTCATTATTATAAAGAAAAACACCTGTTTAAAAAGGATGGGGGAAAAAAAGAGAATTTGAATAATAAACTCACATTTGGTGATGATTCCCTCCACACACACCATGCTCCCCAGCAGTCGGGAGGTCAGTGTCCGGGGTGAGACGTGTTTGGAGCCAAAGCTGCCCTCCAGGCCGATGAAGAACTCCTCATACTGCTTGGCGTAGGTGCCGTCCACAGAAGCCACCAGATCTTTCAGAGCCCGCTGAAACGCTAAAAGCTCCTCAAAGGCATTGTTCATCAGTCTGACGGGGCAAACACACCAGATCATGGACTTCATTATGACGTTGGCAGCCTGGGTGTACGGCTCTGTATCGTCACAACAACGATTAATACACAAGTCCATCTACAAGCACAAAGAGCCTTTAACATCACATAGACAACATCCAGTAAAAAATAAAATATGTCTGAACTTTAATACAGCATAATCACTTGTATTTAAACGTGTAAAAAGTACCAGCTGCTGTCTGATTCAGTGACAAGAAGCTCTAAAATTTCACTAGTGAATAAGTTCATAATCATTTCCGCTTACGGAGGCTTAAATATTACTAAAGTTAAATTAAACTATGTAGTTCATCTTCTGAAACCATTTCCTAAATTAATCTATGTCCTATTCAGGGCTGGGCGATAAGACCTCAAATCAGTATCAGAATTATTCTAATATTTTACATAGATTATTATAACGTTATATTTGTGCCTCATTTCTGAGGGAGTAATGGGAAACTTTGAAGACAGAAAATTATATTTTGAGGCAATAAAATACAGACAGGCTGGTTCGGCTCCAATAGGATTGCAGCATCCCACAAGTATGACTTTTAGCTGGGACAGATTACCGCTGGAGACTGCTCAAACCTAGATTAAATTATACTTTATATAGTAAAGATGATATTAAACACAGTCTGTGATTTGTGAAACCTTTATTCCATTTGTGAAAATGTAACAGGGATATTTCACTGCGTTGGAGGGTTAGACAATGACCCAATCAAAAACCACAATAACTAGACTGCTCAAACCTGAATTAAACTATGCCTTAGACAATAAAGAATAGAGGCTTCACAAATCAGTATTCAAAGTTTCCCATTGCTCAGTCAGAAATGAGGATCAAATATACCACCATAGATTACAACTAAAGAGCGATTATTTTATTTATATAATTGAAACCGTTACCACTAAGATATTTATGAGATGAAAGAGTAAAAACCTGCAAATATTTTATTTTTTTAAATAAGTAAAGGGAAATTCCCACAGATGAAACGTTTATGGTCATTTATTGAATCCTTCAAACAACTGAAAGAACAGAAATGGCCGAGATTACATTGGTTATAACTTTTGAATGTTGTTTCTATTAACTTTACTTTCAATAGCCCTACCACCACCAGTTTCTAAAAATAACTTCCTGAGTGATGAAATATTAATACAGTGGCATTAAAAAAAAAAAAAAAAAAAAAAAAAAAAAAACACACACGAAACAATGTGAACCTTTCACACTTCCAAAAGTTCCCCCCTGAAAGTCCCAAAGGGGGGGGGCTGAAAAAAAGGGAGCTGGGTGCACCCCA
>JBAMYA010000002.1:2785203-2811026 GCA_037176975.1 Arrhamphus sclerolepis | reverse complement strand
TTGAGGTGGAATCTTGGGTAGAATTAGCTCGAACTGAAAAAAATCCCAGCCTCTAACTCTAACCTCTGCAGTTGTGTTGTAAGAATGCTGACAACTTTACCACCAATGTCTTTTGATAAAAGAGTCACAATAGATCCTATACCGTTTGCACCAAGGCAACAGCTTCTTGCTTTGCACAATACAACTGCTAATGTGCTGCTGAAGACACATCATACCTCTTTGAATGTATTCGTAACTCATTGTCGAGATCATCATGGACTTTTCTAGCCAGCAGAGAAAATCAACATTCTCTCTGTGTATCTTATTCTTTCAGTTCAGTTAACATATTTCCATGTTTTCATTCCTCCTTTTAGAAAATGACTATCACTTGCACTGGGTGCAAATGCCAAGCATACTGAGCAATGCAGTGATTGTTTTTTTCTACTTTATGTTTATCACTTATGGTGGCACTGTACTTATTGTGAACAATTTTAGATAGCAGGGACTGTGTTTTGGGCTGCTTATAATGTCAACAGAAAAACATGTCTGAGTGCTATGGTTGTGGATGAACAAAATAATCACAATGCTCTTCATCCACACTAAAATCTGTCTGTACCTGCTGTAGTCTCACTGGACAGTGTGTCTTCACCCTCTTCCTTAGCATTTGGCTCACCTGGACAGCATAGCATTAAAAATTAATTAAAGGTATGATAAAGTATAATGTCAGACACACAGCAAACAACAGCTGAATAAACAACTTAAACCTAATAAGCATTAATAAGTTTTATTCAGTGCATTTTTATAATATAGTCAACCTTGTTCTATAATGTTAGCTTAAGAATTATCACCACCTAAATATCAGTTCAAAGATCATTGTCTGTTGTGTCGAAGTGTTTACTCTGCTTCTACCTGTCAATCATCATCAGTGGAGGTGGGGGACTAAAAAGAAAAAAAAAGTTTTTCTTTAAAGGTACCTAATATACTCCTTTTTCAACAAGTTAGAATAGGTCTAAGGCCTATACGAAAGGCATTCAAAACAGTTCTTTGCATAAAACCACTCTATTTGAGCGCCAGCTCTATTCTTGCCATTCAGAATTTGCTATTTAAGGGCTCTTTCACTTTAATGCAAATAAGCAGTTCCTTTCCACACCCCACCTAGGCCGACTCCATGACCAGAGAACTCTGGGTAATGTAATATTTCCATGCAGCCGCATTAGAAAAAAAAGTGATGTGATCTGATCATGCTGGCCTAATCAACAACCTCAGGGGGTTATCAAATTATAGAGCTGTAGAAGACTCGCTCAGCTCCGGAGCGGCCAGAGTTTGTTTGTGTTTTGCCTTTTAGCACAAGCTAAATGCAGTCGCACCAGCAGCCCCGCAGTGCCCCAAACCACAAACCCAACACACAACCGACCGAGCCATTCCACAGCTCAACAGCCTCTGAAAGTAATGCCGCTGAAATGTTTCAGCCTCACTTTATAACGCCACGCCGGTACCCGCGGGGGGCGGTGAACCGTTCAGTCCGTGGCAGACCGCTCCGGGATGCGGAGCTAGCGGCTATGTTTAGCTTGTGCTAAATGGAAAAATGCAAACAAGCTTGTTCATGCTTAACTGCAATAGAAATGCAAAACTCATTATTTGTAACTACTTACATCTCCCTCATCTACTGACTTGGACAGAAGGTACAGAAGAAGTCTGCTGGTAATCCTGCTGTGTCCTGTCTGAGCTTCTCAAAGCGATCTGCCTGGAAGTGCTTTGCACATACAACAAGGTTCTTGAAGATTGTTGCTTAAACACAGCCATTGAAAATGAAATTGAGCCACGCAGTTATTCTGTTCTCTTTGGCTGGGAGAAAGTGTAAGGATTTGTGCTGTTCTTCACAGCCAACAACACACTTCATGTGTGACTTGCTTTTCATCGTAGCCATGGCGTCACCGCTTGTAAAACCAACAAAAGAAAACCGGTGGATCTTCTGCTATATCTAGTGGGTGAGGGCTCTGGGAGGGGTTGAAAGGTGAGGGGTGGTGCCACGTTGGGTCAGGTTGAGTCACAATAGAGGAGGAATCTAAATGGCTTGTGATACCTAAACACCCAAATGACCCAAATGGAGATACGAAAGGACAGTAAAAGTGATTTTTTGCATAATAGGTCCCCTTTAAATGATTTTGCACTGTTCACTAATGCATCATACTGTAAAGGATTTGGGTACCCTGGTGGCAATGATCACAAAGAGACTATTTACTTGCACTTTTCAGTGCAGAAAAACACACATAACCACAGTGCAGGCTGCTCATCTGGCAGTCCTCTCTCCTCCAGAGCCAGAGTGCCCATCAGTCCCTGAGCTGCAGCTTCACCTCTCCTCTGCAGCTGAGCAGAACTTCACCCAACCACCACACATACATTGGACTAAGGAAATCTGCATTTTTAAAAAAAAATTACTTTCACATTTTGTATAGGTTAACAAATGTCAATGATTTTAACACATTATGCAGCATTTTCCTCTAATGCCTTTCGCTTTTTTAACATGACCTTTTCTGCACCTCCTCCTCTGTTCCTATCCATCTTTAATATTTCTTTATTTTTACATGTCAAACTTTGGAAGACTTTGTTTGTTTGTTTTTTTAAATTTGTCATCCGGCCCAAAACCGACATATAACTGATCTTAAAACTGTCTTTCATCCACCGAGCCAATTTCTGTTGCATTCCTATGTATCTCAACTTGTGCTCCTTTCTCTTTCTACTTTGCGCCCCTGTCATTTTTTTTTCATTTTCCATCTCGGCTGCTGGTCCCAGACAAGCAAGGCAACAGAGAGGGGTGGTCTGAGACCTCCACGACGAGTGTGACACCTCCCCTTAGCCCTCCTCCTCCCATGAACAGGCCCCCACACTAATGTTGAGAGAGAGAGGAGGTGCACAGATCGCTGGCCACAACACCTGCTGTCAATGGCAAGTCATGACGTTTCTTAATCATAAACTGAGCATATGCATGGTTTAAACACACAAAAGCAGTTTTAAAACACAAAAGCCTATACAACAAATATACTTTCCCCATCGTTTTGGTGCTCCCACCCTGCTCAGCACCCATATGCAATGCATATAATGCATACCCACTTTTTGTGCCACTGGCTGGGACTGACAGGGTCGCCTCCTCCCTGGTCCTTTCAGCTGCCCATGTCTCCTGTTGTTGCAGGTGGGGGGTGGCCCCGGAACCATTGAAGCCTCTCTGGCCAATCTGGCCCCTTGCAGTGGGACTTGACTGACACAATGCACCCATGGGGGGGGCCTGAGACAGCTTAAGATAAGGATGGTGGCGATGGTAGTAATGACAGTTATGTTTGTTATTATTATCAGTAGCAGATACATGACACCCTTGTCCTCCCACTTAGACACAGACTCAACACTAGTGTTGGGAAGTTTGACTCTTTTTATTTACTCGGATCTTTTTCTTTCGGACAGTAAATTGAACCAATCTTTTTTTGAGTCATTTCGTTCATTTTTACAGCAGGTGGCAAAATAGCTATAAAATACAAAATGCGACAAGCAATTCAAACCATGTGAAAACCTGAGAAAGTAAATACAGACCACAACAAGGTGACTTGTGTCCTGTATTCTCCAGCCATTGTTGTTTAACAGCACAACAGTGACTAGGTAGCTGTCACGTGACAAGCACGAACCGTTCAGCCTGAGAATGATCGCATGAATGATCCATATGAATGAACTGTTGTGTTTACTGCTCGCCACACAGCCTGAACGGCCTGGCTGCCATGTGACAAATGAACAAGGACCTGAGGTCGGATGGACAGTTGAGTGAGTTGTGAACAAATCATTTCGGTTTCCTGTCCTGCTCACTGAGCTGATGCAGCTGCCTGCCATGTGGCGAGGAAAGGTACTGCATGAAAATGAACAAATCACTCAGTGAGACTACTCATCACTTCTGAGTCATATGAAAGATTTGTTCATATTGAACAAATCGTTCAGGAACACATCACGAGAGAGATTATGTCTCTCGGCTGACCTGGGAATGCCTCAGTATTCCCCAGAAGAGCTGGAGGATGTGGCTGGGGATCAGGGCGTCTGGGCTTCCCTGCTCAAGCTGCTGCCCCTGCGACCCAAAAGCCTCAATGAATTGGAGTAACATTGGAAAGAATATAATGGAGAGACTTAGAAAGTCATGCAGGAAAAGACTTCAAGTTATTGCTTGTAAAGGAAGCTATTGATCTCTAAGCCATGGAATCATGATGATGATTCTTTTAATGACCACATAGCCAGGCTGGTGGAATTTGTTTCCAGTCAGCTCTTTGGTACAGGTTCCAACATGAAGTACATAAACCATTAAACATGAAAACATAGAAATACATGAACACATTTCTTGATGCACAGGGGCCATGCTCATACCTCAGCATTCAGAGTTCAGGATGTTTATAACAAGGGAAATGAAACTGTTTTTGAAGCGGGCTGTTTTGATGGCAAGTGTCCTGTAGCTCCTCCCAGAGGGCAGTAGCTGGAAGGCATAGTGTGCAGGGTGAGTAGAATCAGTGATGATGAGTACATGAGGTACTTCGTATTGCCCGTAACGTGTTGCATTTTAAGGCTTTACTGTATAAAACAGTAGCTACTGAGTTTATTTATCAGACAGAAAAGTATTAAGTTTAGCATATAAGCAATGTACCAAGCTTCACCACACTGTTGCAAGTACGTGCATTCTGTGCCTGTCTGAACATGCAGGTAAATAATGATGAAATGTAACAGATTTTTAAATGTGGAGGCTTGTTTTACTTCCCTGCACCTTCAGATAGGAGCAGACCGGTGTTGGAGGCAGGCTGGAGAAAGTTTGTGTGGCCTCTCATAATAAACGTAAACTCTCTGGGTGACACCTCTGAAATATGAGGGAGGATGACAGGTAGGCGAGGCAATACACGTAAGTAAAGGACACTGGAAAACTAACGACGATGCCAGACTCTGCTTGAGCAGACAAGAACACTGTGTATTCAGAGATCAGGATGCTGTCTTATTTCCAGTTGGCAGACTGGTGAGTATTCAGGTCATTGTGATCATAAATAAACTGACAGCATCTCGGTGGTGACCAATGGGTTAATGCATCCTGAGCTGACATTCGTATCGTTTCTCTCTCCTTTTTCCTCAAAGGAATCAAATCCTTTCAGAAAACCAATCTCAGTGACGCCATGGCTGGATTTGTCGCATTTTCACTCTTCAGCCCTCAGCTGGCTCACTGTACTTTTAAATCAGGACTAAAGGGCGACATGAAGGTCATCACGGTCTGCTTTCAGTCTCAACATATTCCAACATCCTTTTTTACATCATTTTCAATTTGTAAAAACATATAGAAATAAGTTGTCACAGCTGCATTTGAATTTTAAAATCACACATTGATGCAATGCTTATTTTGTATCGCAGATTGGAGCATCAACAAATATTTAAAACCATTTAAATGTAACGACTGCAAAGCTGATCTAAAATATGTTTAAAATTGAAACATAATTTTTATTATAATATTTAGGCTCTTTTTTTTCAATTTGTCATTTCATTTCAAGAATTTTGAAATCAACAGTGAAAAACCTCATAGTTCACTGGGCAACAGTTCTGTAACAGAATTTGGTATAAAAAGATCATCCCAAAGGGGTTGAGCTATTTAGAAATCCAGATGTGGGTATATATATTTCAAGAAAAATCTTACTCAAAGTAAAATAGTGAAAAAAAGGGATTTCTTCTTAAATTATAATGAAAATGAAAAGAGTGCAGATTAATACCTGCATGTAAAAGTAAATACTGGAAACTAATATCAAATGATTGAGATCTTCAGGCCCTCAGATGATGATGATGATGATGCCGTAAAAGTCTTTTTTGTTGTTATTGTTGTGGTTTTCCTTTAATGGATATCACTATACATTTATAATATATGAATTAGTTATAGGGTGAGAAGCTCTCCTCTGCAACTGAACCTGTTGAGGTGGTTCAGGCATCTGGTCAGGATGCCTCCTGCATGGGTCCTGGGAGAGGTGATTTGGGCATGTCCAACTGGGAGAAGACCATGAGGCCGACTCAGGACACACTTGAGAAATTATATCTCCCAGTGAATCAGGAGTTTATGTGCACCAAGGATGAGGCCAAAGGTCAAAACTGGATATACGGGATCGTCTGCCCCTCAGATGGCACCGCAATAAACATGATTCTCTACTGGACATCACTGGATTTGCTCAGAAATACTTCCAGAAATCAGTGTCTGTGAACACAGTTCACTGTGCAATCCACAAATACAAATTAAAGCTGTAACATGCATGCACATGTGCAATACAATTCAGAAACCCTTCATCTTCTCTGGGCTAAAGTTCATCTAGAATTGGCCTGGTCTGGTCTCCTGGCCTGGTCTCCTCACTTTCCAGATTATTACAGACAGTTATTCAAAGAAAAGGAGATGCTACAGGATGGTAAACATCACTCTGTTCCAACATATTTTCCTTTTTTTGTAAGTGTTGCTACCATCAAAGTTAAACTGAGTGAATATCCATCTCAGTCTCAGCATCTGAAATGTTCTCTATGTTTTACAGGGAATAAAATATGGGTTTATGTGATTTGAAAATCAATGAGTTTCTGTTTTATTTACATTTCACACAGTATCCCAACGTTTTTTGGTTTTCAGTTCATACATTTAATCTGGATTTAGACTGACAGTGTTTAAAGCAGTGGAGGCGTGTTTTTCTTGCACATTGTCAAATGTGACGCTGTTTTATGCCAAGCCACACCCGTTTTCTAAACTTTTGTTGTCTCAAATAAGAAAAACAAAAAAATGTGACAAGGGATGTAAACCACATTTTCCATGTGAAAATGAAGTGAGAAAACAGCGTTGTAATTTGTTGCATACTGATCAGTAAGACATGCACATGCTGAAATTATGCATCCAGGTGGTTTCAGGCAGCAAAGTCGCTACATTTACTTTGGTGAATGAGCATTAAGAGAGACTCACATTCATTTAAGACAGACTAAGAAAAAAGGGGGATTCACTAAGAAGAAGTATGACAAATCAGAATGTGATTTCTTTTCATGGAAACTACATCCTCGGGGATAAAGAGGAGAGGAGCCATCCATCATGTTCTCAGCCCATCCATGATGGTGTGTGTGGTGAACGGTTCAAATAGCATTGATAACCTACGCATCTGTGAGGGCACTTCTAATGCTGAATGATGCATGTGCTGAAGGTTTAGCAACCACATCTGCAGCAACATCTTTTTTTTTCAGAGAGGATGTTGGTTATTCCAGCAAGAGAATAAACATAACACCATTGTTCACATATGAGAACATGGTGATGTGAAGAAAGAGTCCGGCTGCAAAACTGACCTGAAGTCCAGACAAATGTAACCTAAAATCAGAAGATATTGACATGATATAGAAAATAAGTAATATTATTTTATATTTAATTTGACTTTCATTTGTTTGCAGTCTATATGAACTGAAGACATTCCTTTTTTTTCTTCCTTCATCATCATCCTCTTATTTGTCAATGTGCCTTGTCTTCATGAACATTCACACATGTCCACTGTGTGTGTGGTGGTCCATCTCAAATGCTTTTGACCCCAGAGACGTTGATGCTGTTTGGAGGCAATATTTAAACTAGGCTTTCTTTTTTTTCTTCCTTTTTTTGTTTTTTTCTTGGACATTAAAGTTTTAAGTGGCATTTGTGAATCATCATTCTGTTATAAAGCTGAACAGACATTTTCCCAAAAATAACCCTTTGTGGTTATCTGCATGTGATTATATCACTTTCTGATGCATAAAGGCTCCTGATCCAGCACCATCTGAGGGTCCAGACAACTTAGGTGACTAGTTTAAACTCTACTTCATGATGCAAATCCATTCTATTCTTTCAAGAACATTGTCTTTAAGCATTTCAGTGACTTTTTCATAAATTTGTTGACAAATTTGGAATTCCCTGTCCATCTTGCCTCATGAAAGAATCAGTCTTTCATGGATATTGCTTTTGTACTAGATAATCATTGCAGTCTCCTGTAGATGATGGCCAAACAATACTGAAGCATTCTTGCATGTATCAAGCTGAAGAGCAAACCTTGTATTGGTGTGTGTACTGCCTGAATAAAAAAAAAGAAAAAAAATCACGATTGATACAGCTGCTTTGTCGCCAAATTGTGTTTACAAGGAAGCCAAACTTTCAAAACATCTGCATTCAAGAAAGAAATTGAGAAGGCAGGTGCAGTCAGTGTAGCAGCTGATATGTGGACATCAGTAAATATGGAGGTGTACCTGGTTGTAACTTCTCACTGCATTGATGAAAGTCATAAACTGTGTACATCAGGGAGTGAAACACTTCCCACAAACCCATACAGTTAAAAATATGTCCCAGGTGGAAAAGGACCCAATGGTGGAGTGGGCCATAGATGACAAAGTGAGATGTCTTGAGACAGATGCAGCATCTGATACAATTCTGCAAATAAGAAACACTATAGGCAATGGATAGGCTTTAAATTTAATGGTGAAAAAGTCATGTGATCAAACTGGAATGCTCACTGATATACGTAACAAAGGAAGGAAAATAGTTTCCTATTTCAGATTAAGGACCACAGCTGAAGAGAAGCTGGCTGAAGTGCAGAGGCAGATGGGAGGGCCACTGCTGAAACTCATCAATGAGGTCCCAATAAGATGGAACAGCACATACCATATGCTGGCAAGAATGACTGAACAAAAGAAGCCAGTGTGGGTACCTCTGGCTTCTTTAAAAAACAGAGCTCACTCCACTTTCTGCAAAACTGCACATCGAAGAAAGGCCCGTCGTGCTTGCTCCTTTCTACGAAGCTGCAGTGGAGCTGTCAGAAGAACAAAGAGTGTCTGGATCCAAGGTCATCCCCGTCCTGAAAATGCTGCACCTTGCACTCCAACCTTCTGTCATAAATGTGAGCACACTAACAGCAACTCAACTCACTAAAAACCTGAGACGGATCACAGATATGCAGTCCACATCAGCACTGTGTTCAGACATTTAATGCACAGTTCAGTTAATTTGTTTTTATTTGTTGTTCATTTTTCTTAAGTCATGTCATGTGATTTGTATTGTATTGTATTGATTCCTTAGATACCTGTGGGGGCAGCTCGTTATAGATGTTTTGGAGAGCAGGCTGAATTCCAGTCCAACTGCATTTCCATTGTTAAAGTCCAGGTGTACCTCTCTGAGGGAGACATATCAAGAACACAGGATCCTCTGGAACAGGAAAACTTGCTTTGAAGCTTTTATGTACTCCCTCCTCATCTGTAGCATGTGAGAGAGTTTTCTCTAAGCAGAGCTGCTTTCAAAGAGACACAATCGCCGCAAAAACTCAGTTGATGCAAATGATAGTTGGAGGTCACAGACAGGACTTTAATGAATCATGATGAACCACAATAGACAAGGTCATGGTGAGCGACGCAGCCAAACAGAAGTTTAGTGCTCAGAGAAACTTTCAACGGTGACTTTATGCTGCTGGATTTTATGTGAAAGTCTAGCTCTTTTATGCAAAGTGGTTCCAACTTTGGAGTCTTTGAACTTATTGTCCTCCACTGGCTTTATTCATGTTTTGAATTTGGTTTGTCAAGCCAAGGCTGATTGAGCTTGCATTTACTCATATTAGTCAATCATACTGAAATTGGCCTTTGAAGTTCTCCTGGTGAAAGACGAGGAACCACAATGTTATTTACTCTTCTGAAGTCTAACACAAGCTTTTGGGAGTATAGTGGGGCAATAGAAAAACTAAATTCAGGGAATAATGACACATTTCACTATGTTTTACAAGATTTTTGAAGGCCTCGAAGTCAGATCTTTATATTCAAGACTTTAAGGCCCCATGGACACCCTGAATGTACAACTGGATTATTATTTTATTTTTATTTTTTGTCTCACAGCTATTTAAAACCAGTTGGATTTTCGCTTTCTGTGTTTAACATATGCATTTCTAGTATTTAGTGCAGGCAGGTAAAACACCAATAGGAAGTGGGTACTTTAAGTTCAGGAGCTAATGCATCTGTGGTGAAATAAACATTTTTGAGCAGCCTCGACAGCCAAAATCCAGGTAATGAAGTTTTACTTGACAAAAGTGGGTTTGTAGGAAGCAAATGAGAGAAAATTATATGACTGATAATGTAAAGGTGGTGACCTTTGGGGAGCTTCTCATGCTTCATATCTGTTCAGTTATCTTCATTATCACCATGTCGTTTACAGGATGAAGGATGACATGAATCTGTCCTCTTCTCACTAATGCACTGCTGGGAACATACACATCATCAACCAGACATGATATAAATCTTTACTGCCATCTACTGGAAGAATTTAATGTCTATAGCTTTAAAGAAGTGATGCAGGATTTTAAATACTTACAGTTATGTGCTAAAAACGGATGTGTTCATGGTTGGTTTTGTTTTTAGGGAATTATCACATCAGTGTGATAAAACAAGAAAGGTTAACTGAGTCCCTTTTATAAAGTTTTGTTTGTTTCTGAACAATCTGATTCAACCCAACAAACACAACATGATGAAACTCAGAGTATTATTACACATCTCCCCAAAAAGTTGTTTTATTTTTAACAACTAAACAAATGAAACATTTTTCATGAAACCTGGCTTCAGTGTTTCTAATGTGAGGTAAAACCTCCTCAGAAGTGAGAACATACACGTTCACACAGTTGAGTAACCAACTTTAAAACACAAGTCTCTTTCAAAACAACTCAAATCAATGAACTACATTTATTTTTGAAGTATTCCCGCACATTACATCAACCTGTGTGCCTGCCTACCAGCTCAAGACAGACTCTACAAAGGAAATCCTTAATATCTACTACTGTTATCCACAAAAAAGACGCAGGAATGTTACATATTAAAGCTGCTAAGGTTAGGATGACTTCAAAATGAACAAGTCAAAGCAAAAGAAAACTGCAGCTCGTCATACAGTTGTCAGCAAGTGCTAGAAATGAAACCTTGGGTTCAAGTGATTTGCCTTCACTTTTAACAACAATCTCTAGGGCTTTAAGTCCTTTCCCTTCAATGTCCCATCTTTTTGTGTGGGTGCTCAGTTGTTCTATATGTACTGGGAATCCATGATGTCCAGATACTTGGCGTCAATCACTCTGGGCAGCAAGCTGGTCCTGAAGTAAAACACATAAGACAAATGCATTATTTATGTGGAAACAGCTTCTAGGTGTCTAAAAGCAAGACTGCATACATTATTCACCTTAAAATTATAGCTTCAAAACCCTCCTCACATTTCACTGACTTATATTAGGCTGACAAGAGAAACCAGTGAGAGGAACTCAACTTGACATCTTTTATCTGGACTGGTAAGTAATGTCTCATTCCTGTTAGCTAGCTTGCCCTGCAATGCTGTGCTTTCTTATCTTTATGTGTACTTTTTCCTGATATCCAGGTCTTTGCTTGTTTTCTTTTTGTTTGTTTGTTTGTTTGTTTTGCTTCGGGATGCTAATATGTGCCAATAAGAGGACCCACTGAGATTTTTTCAAAAAATGGCACAAATTCCTTTGTACCTTTTCCTGAAAGATTTAAAGCAGCAGAAATCGCTATTCTGATGAAGTACTGTGGTAAAAAGTTAGTGTTTGATCTAATCATTGATTTGATCAAACACACAAGTAAAGCTGCTTTCTTTCTTTCTCTCTTTTCCTTTATTACGCTCAGATTTTTTTGTTAAAAAAAAAGCCTTCCAACCACTGTCACTTGGAAAGTAACTTTCACATTTAAACCAGATCACCCCTTTAAAAATATCAAAGTTGGCTCCCACGCAGGTTTCCATGGTGCAACTCTGCCCCCTGTTGGCCAGGGTTGTCTCACCTGACAGGGACCAGCAGGATCATCAGAAGAGGGAAGACCATCTTCATGTAGGGCAGCGGATACATCCCAAACGCACACAGGATGATCAGCTGGATCATCTGCAGGGCAGTGAAGTAGTGCACTTTCCTCTGAGGCACACGGCGAATGTAGTGGGTGGGGGGATAAGAGGTCTGAACAGACACGAGTAGGAATAGTAAACACACAGAAACCTGGAGCTTTTGTTGCAGTTGCAACACAGATTTATGTACAGTTTTCTCCATGTGTGAGAGTAAAGTTAACTTTTGCAGTGAAACTCTCCGTCAGTTTGAACTGACGCCTTCTAGATGGAAGATGAGGCATCTTTAAAAACCAGAAAAAAGGAACTCAAGTCATCTTGATTCAAGCCTTTGAGGAATTCACAAATGGTTGTAATGTAACCCTAAACAAGTTGGTACGTCGCAAGATTTCAAGTAATAAGTAATAAGTATTTATCATTTAAAGGTCCCATCATGTGGATATTAATCCCTCAACAGGACATGAATTAGGACATAAAGAGTTTTGCTGCTTCTCTGACTTTCGCTACCTCAACTAAACTAACCAAAGTCTTCCTGCTCACCTGTTCCTTGAGAAGCAGGGTCATGCGGTCCACCATCTGATTCCCGTCAAGTGAAGTGGCTGCGACGTAGAGGAAGAGGCCATAGAGGACAGGCTTGGGGATCCACTGCAGGGGGACGGGGAGCATAAACGCAGACACGCCGATCAGGATGTTTGCCACCAGAGCGGTCAGTCGTGTCTCCTTCACACTGACAATCCTGGAAGCATACACGGGGAGGGAAAAGTGCGTAATAGATCAATCGGGGGTTGTTTGTGCACTAAATTATGACGCAGAACTGTTCTTTTATTAACCTCAAGTGTCTCTGAGGTATACCACATAGGACCCCCCCCCCCACCCACACACACACACACACACACACACACACACACACATATATACAAATATTAAAGATAGAAAATGGAAGTTGAATACAAGAAACAAGCAAAGGGAAGAGAATTCCCATATGCATAATCTGATGAAAACTCAAGTTATTGGTACTGAACAGCTATGAGGAAAGCCACTTATCAGTGAAGAAATAATAATAATAATGATACTAGTAATAAAGGCTTCAGTTACCATGGAGCCATGGAGAGTAAAGCTGTAAAGTCTCGGGTGCAATAGAAAGAGGTTATATGGTTCCTGTTGGTCAGGACTGGATTTGGCATCATTTTGTCCCCCCCATGAACCAGGTTTTTGCATCAGTGGATCTCTTCCAGCCCCGACGACAATGGCAGGATTCATCTGCCTCAAATCGTTCATGGAGCGCGTTCATCATTTTCATACATGGTTTGGCCAACAAAACATGTATCCCCACTTAACTCCACTGAAAAATCTGGGGGGGAACATGGGGGCTTTCAGGAATACAAAATCTTTATGAAAAAATGATGCAACTCCGAAGGGAAATAAATGTTTCTGCATTAAAATAGTTCAACAGTAAATGTGTGCCATGATCAAAGCAAAACAATGTCCATAAAAATGCTAGAATGCGATTTCTCTTTTTCATGTTTCCCAGCCTAGTCTCATGGCAAGGTGTATATGTATATTTCTTTTATTTTGTCCTCCTCCTCACTACTTTTAAAGTAATGTTTTTCAGTAGATATATGGGCTCAGAATGATCGGTCTTCTGCTACCGTTATGTTTAAAGCAAAAATCCCAAAACAAAACAACATTTAAAATGCCCTTGCACTAAAAGAGGATTCAAGTGGAGAAAAAACAAAAGAAAAAAGTAAACATACATATCATACATAGACCAAAAGTGCCTGACATGTGTGCTGTAGCACTCAGGCATAGCGTGGTCTTCAAGGTTTTCTGGCAAGATGTCAATAAAGATGAATGGATCAAAATAAAATGGATTACTAAAATATTTAGTGGCAGCAATTCCATAAGAACTGAAGCACATATGCTGAAAAGATTGTTGCATCAGAGAGAAAGTTAGGGCAGATAATGCCAGCACCGCTCCTGTCAGTCCTCTGAGGGGTTAAAAGGATTTGGACGGCTTGCTTTTTGTCCTTGTTTTAACTTTACTCACGTCGTGTAGAGGTGTCCGTTCTCTACGTGCTGTTCTACTTTGGCGAGCTGTCGGGCGTGCAGGGAAGAATGTGGGAAGGCTGCGTGCATCCATGGCAACCCGAGACAGGACATGAGGATGTTGATGAAGCCTGTCAGCATTAAGTCCCAGTGGAACGCTGTGCCTTTTAACAACCTTCACACGCACATACACACACACACACACACACTTAAAGCAGTTTGTCAGTGTAGGACCAGAGATACCTCTGTTATCATTCATAAACCAAAACTAAATTCTTGAAAAAGGAGTGTAAATATCTAAAATAAAAGTTATAAAATAACTTTTTTTTTTTTTTTTTTGCAGTGGTTTGTACTACACACAGCTGGGGTCTTACTTGTGTTCTGGTACATGTGTGAGGGAGATGACGATGTTCTGGTCGATGAAGATGAGCAGTGCAAGGAGAAAACCCAGCCCGACTGCACTCAGAGCATTCATTCCCGTCAGCTTTTCAAATGGAGGGTACTTGAAGACTGGACCATCATGGACATTAAAAACAGGCACTAACAGGAGCAAAAGAGTTATATTTGAAATATTATACATGTTCACATGCAGTGCAGAAAGGAATGCATTAAATCTATGATGTAAATCAAGAATAAAATAAATATCTGCTTGCAAGCTCTGTTTTAGAGACATTAGCATTCCTGTTATTGCATGCATAACAACCCACCAGACTGCTGAATCAGAGAAAGGTGTAACTTCCCGAGGTTTCAACTTTAAATCTCAAAGGTAATTTTCTCCAGTACCTTCATTTGAAAGATCTGTACTCACGCTGTATGTCAATGAAAAGGTAGGAACCAATGAAGGAGAATATCACCACAGAGATCGGCAGAGCGCAGTCAGACACCACCTCTCTGACTTTGTCATTAAGATACGGGCTGCAGGAAACACAAACATACATTTTAAAAAGCCATGTTACAGCACTAGTTACTATTAGAGCTTTTTTTTGGGGGGGGGGGGGGTCATGGGAGCAAACAATGACATTGGCTGAGATGAATGAATACTCCTTAAAAAAAAATAAAAGAAAACTTCAAACTAAAATTAATACCAACGATTCTGTTGAAAGTATGAAATTTTCAAGGATTTCAAAGAAATTAAACATTTTTACAGTGCTACGTGTGCAACGGAATTCTGTTGGAACAACCTCCCGATAACTGAAAGTAGTTATAGATGTAGAAAACAGATATATTCATTTTTTTTCTTATTTATAAAAATACATACAATCCACAAGTGATTTAATAGCATGCATATCTGAGAGTGATTGCACTGTTATGCATTAAAGTACGTGAGTTAAAGCACATTCATTCAGATAATCACTTTGACATTTATATACACAATAGCTCATCAAAAACTTTAGTTTAGTATTGTCAAACCTTTGAATGGAAACGGGGGGGCTGCATAAGTTTATGTCTTCTCATTTAGTGTAACAAAAGGGGATCCATTGAGTTCTCTCATCATTAAAGTGTTTTTATTTCAGCTTGTGCTTGAATTATCATTATCATTATCATTTAAAGGAGGGTTTTCAACTTGCTTTGCACAGACATCATGACACCATGCTGAATGTCTTCATTGTCAGATGCTGCAGGGACAGAAAATGTAGATACAGGGACAAGATTCTGTGTTGTAGAGTTGTACTCATGTGCTGCTTGGCTTATGTGATAGTGATGTTTAAAGAGATTTGGGTCACTGAAGGTGCAAAAGCAAAAGAGTATATATACATACAATATATACACATATAAATCTTAGCAAACGTTGCTGTCTCTGAAATCTGCACGCAGAGTTATAATTTCTCAATGTACCTGAGACAATGTTCTGAGCCAAAAAAAGGATGAAGAAAAAGAGAAAATAAAACACTTCTTTCCTGGAGTTTCACACGACAGCAATTACAGAGATTCCCTTTGAAATGAATAGACGTCCAGCTGACTCGCATGTGATCAAACACATGGTTTCGGATTTTATTTTGAGGTCAAAATAAGGCATTGTAGGAAAACATGAGATATATGAAGTCATACTGATATTGATGAGAATTGGAAATAATGAGCTGCTTTCAAAACAAGGCCTGGTAACATCAGCAGGGGTTTATTTGAGGAGATATGTTAAACACACTATACCTGATACATGATGAGAACATGTCAGGCAAATTATATGAACAGCATCTCGGATGCTAACATTTGAACATCTGGAGTTTTAATTATATAGGTCACACATCACAACTCAGTGTAAGCATGGTCAGTTATCAGCACCACAGACATTGTTTTCCACCAAATGTTTTCTGAACAGTCCAATGTTGTTCAAGCAAGTCAAGGTTAAAATGTCTCTTTTTCTCTCTTTTGTTTTGACTATTGACCATACCCACAGTTTGTTTTAGTGCTTCCTCTTTGGGTGATGCTTTACTACACTTTCAGTAGCCAAAGTTTAGAAAAAGATGTCTTCAAAATGCAGGAACAAAATGTGTTTGTTCAGAGACAGATTTTGGAGAAGCAACAGATTTGAGTGGTTCATGAAGAGAAGCCGTCAGCCCAGGCTCAGATTAGCTCAGAGCGGAAATGTAGAGGGGAAACGTAAAGAGAAAATTGGAATAAAGACAGGTGAGAAAGAGAAGTGAAATTATTTGAGAAAGTAAAGGGCACAAATTTAACAAATTGAAAGAAAAGAAACTGAAAAAAGCTCACCTCCATCCTGACATGAGGAAGGAGGAAACTTTCCAGAGCGTGCTTATCGCTGAAAGTAACAGCTGATGCAATATTACCTCATTATTTACACACATCAGTCTTATCATATCCAAACTCTCAGAAATATTGCTGTTTACTTCGGTCATTTTGGCAATTAGAATTTCAAAGGGTGATGCATTTTCTTTGAACTCCAGTGTATGTGTTCCATATTTTGTTGTTTTAAGGTGAAGTTTGCACTGATCATGGATGCTATGGAGCCTGAGCTTCTCTGTTTCAATGGAAATCACTTTTAGATTTTTAACAAGCGTTTTCAATTTTTTTCCTGAAGCATTAGGCAGGTTTGGGCTTGTTGGTTTAAATATTTTTTGTTTGTTTGTAAGTTTGTAATGGTAGTGCCAATAAGACAAATGGCCCAGTTAAGGAGTAAAAATGAGAATTCCAGTGTTTTAATTTCAATTATTTGATTAGTTAATAGGAGAGAATCAGCTACTTAGTTTTCTAAATCATGCAAACAATTTGGTTTAATATACAGTCTTCCAGTAACTCAAGTGAGCAAACTGTACCTCCTCTTGATGAGGTAGAGGGCGTAACCCAGCCACAAAGTCCCCAACATCAGCAGCAGACACAGGATGGGCCTTTCTCTTGTGCATACCACCAAGGACTCTGGCAGAAAGACCAACATGTGGTCTTCAGCATGTCCGGGCAGCGACGCATTCTGATTTTGATGCTCCAGCATGTTTGTGCTCTGGTTTTGTGCTTTTTCTAGAATCTCAGTAATCTGCTGAAGCACCACTGTGCTGTTTGTCGTCGCCAGTATGGGTCCGTGGTAATAATGCTCAAAAACTGTAAGAAAGAGGGAAGAGGAAAGGGGTGACTTCAAGAAAAAAAACAAAAAAAACAACACATCATGCATTTATTTTTTACACACCACATGCATGACTGTACTACATACACCACATGCATCACTGCCGGTCTTGTGTTTGTCCTTTATGTTCCACTGTTAGTCAATTTTAACAGATTTTGGCTTTAATTATTGAACTATAAATACCATAAAAAGGGGAATGGGGCTAAACCTGAATATTTCTCCTGTCTTTTAACCTTGATTATATCATAAATACGTATAAATAGAAATAAAGTGGATCAGTTTTCCTCCTGAATTGTGATTCCTCCACAACACACAAGAATTAGTTTGATTTTACTCTTTAAAGGGGCCTTTGGAGAAAAGCATAGTCGTATATTTTTGCACGACAACATTCCCTATGAAACCAGTATTCACAACATGTTTAATGTCGTTTGACCTTGTACGCTGGCCCCACTCACTTTTGATAGTTCCTTTCACCGCATCCCCAACAAAGGCTATGGAGATGAACAATGCTATGACTTCTTCTGTTGAGCTGCGAGATAAAGGAAACATAGTGTGATCTCACATGTTTTATCAAGCAGACAAGACATAATGGCCCATTAAAGACAAAACCATGGCTGAGTCAACATTCATGAAAGCAGGACTTTCATAACAAACAAGAATTTCCCATCTGTGATTTCCCCTCACTGCTTAGCGTTTGCTTCAAGGTCAGTGTTTAGTTAAACGTGTCAGAAATATGGTTTTGCAATATGTAACAGTGAGTTTTGTAGTTGTATTCACCGTTTGAAGAGTTTCATCAGCAGACTGACATTGAAAAGGCCCCCGAGGATGAGGAACAAACTGTTCCACAAACCGATGCAGGCATAAAAAGAATCGAAGTCGAGATTGTAGTCATCACAGATCCCCCTGATAACTGTAGATTAAACATGCATGTTGTCAAAATCATAAATATTTTTTTCATGTTTGTAGAACACAAATGTTTTAAGCACTTGAAATAATAAAGTCCTCAGGAGTTTTTTGTAGACAAGTGTTGGAATTTTTTCTTTATATTCCTGCAGTGACTGTTGGTGGTGTTGATCAGAGCAGAAAGGCTGAGCCACAAAAACATGTGTAAAGTAATGTGAAAAAGAAAACAAACTATAATTCTGTTGTTTGGCATATGAACGGCTCATATAGCATGCTTGTAGTCAAAAACAGTTGAGTGATTGGTCATCAACAAGCGTAACCTCCTTTATAAAACATGTGTAGACAAGTTGAAATAACTGTACAATCAGAAAAATGGCATGATTATGACTTGTTTAGAAGGGTTAGAGAATGAGAAATCCCTTCTATACATAAAACAAAATTACAGCACAGTTAAGGTTGCAGTTAGTTGCATTTGAACCAATTACAGGACTTCTGAAACTTGATGTCACATTATCTAAGATAAGCCAAGTGGTCCTATATGGTCTTAATCCACACATTTTTGGCAGAAACCAAACACTGTATAGAAGAAATAACACCTATAGCAACTGCCATGCACAATGGTGCAGTGGTGATAGTTTATTCAGCTTCCTAAAGCCCAGACTCAGGGGGTGTTGAGACTACAGACTGGGATGCACTCTGTGAGCCACATGGAGACGACATCAGCGCTTTCAGGTCTGAATCACATTGCATTTGCCACATGTCACTCAATGTAAAAACCGAAATGAGCGTTTTTCACATCAATAATTAGCATATGAATAAGGCAACACTTCCTGTTTCTCTCCACACTGCACACAGTACACACCACTTATGAAGATGGCCAGAGGTGCAGTGGTCAGCGGGATGACGAGCGGTGAGCCAGCAAACAGAGCGTAGATCACACCACCGATACTTTGGCCCACAATTGTTTTCTGAACATCTGTCAGCATGAAAACACTGGTTTAGTTGTATGTTCATTACATCAAACCGCTTCATACTTCACACATTTTATATCACTGGTGTCAAACTCAAGAGATAATCATGATTTAGCCAAAGTTTTTACAATAAAAAGTTGCTATGTTTTGTCAAAATGTAATTTATGATTTTAGGGCAAAAAGTTGAAATTATATATTTCTGATTGTACGATAAAGTCTTGCAAAATTTGTAATTTTACATTTAAAAAAAGTTTTTTATAAATACACACACACACACAAATAATTTTAATACAAAATCTCAATTTTATGATAAAGGTCATGATCTTTTTGTGAAATTTGAGATTTTATGGATAAAAATGTACTTTTTTAAATAAAAGAAAATATGTGATATCTTAAAACAATTTGTGTTGTTTTTTTTATTATTTGCAATTGTATTTGAAAGATTTGTGATTTCATGAGAAAAACACTTTTTTTTTATTTTTACTTTTATTTTACATGAGTTCAGGAACCAGTGGGAAATCTGACAACACAAATTTGAAAAAATAAAGAACAACTGTAACGGTAACCATAGCAACGATGAGGCCCAGGATGAAAGAGAGTTTGACATCCTTGTTTTATATGGTGTTGAATGGTGTTCCAGATCAAAGTCATCAAGAAAAAGTCAATACCTATTTCTCCTCTTGTGCTTTCATCATTCAGTGAACCAAAGGCAATGGCAGGAAGTAGAATGGCGATGTATAAGAAGATGGCAGTGGTGGTGTACTTCAGCAGACAGCGGTCCTTCCCAGTTAGACCTTGATGAATTGTTGAAAGGGTTAACACAAAGAATAAGTTCCAGCAGTGATGGATGCAAATTATAACTACCAGATATTACTCATACCATCTGTGTAGTCTGAGGGATAAAGAGGCAGTCTGCGACGGAGGTCATCATAAACGCCTTTACCAGCTTTGAAGAAATCTCTGCACTGTGAAAAACAAGGAAGAACACACAAGGACTGTTAGAGGCCTTTAACTGTTATGAATTGTTATTATAATTGTCATATTTCCAAAATCACTGCCTACTCGCTACACAGGGCGCCGCACATGTTGTAGTGGCTGCACCTTAAAATTCTGCCCTCAAAAGTTATGAATCAGTGACAAACAGACGAATTCAAGAAAACTGACCTAATCAGGGCTACTGACTTACAACTGGCAATGCGGACCTGTTTTTTCCTCTGTTTGTATATAGGGACTGAATCACCCATAGCAACAGATCCAATGTCACAGGATGCACCAAAGAACAGGGAGGCTGAGGAGTTTTATTCACCTCTAACTGGAACATGCACTTTTCAAAAAGGGAATCCACCACACCAGTCTGTTTGTAGTGTAAATTGTCTGCTTTATTTAAAATTGTGTTGCTTCTTGATTTTTTTTTTTTACTTCACTGCATGAAGCTTTACGTGCCTGATTTTGTGTATGCACGGTCTGAAGAAAGCGTCAAGTATGTTCATTCTCACCGCACATTCCTCCTCTATAACTGCCAGCTTGAATTTAGAAAAAGACGAGCACATGGTGCTTGTAGGTGTGCCGTGTTTATGCATCTGGCCCCAGTTGTATCCTCAACCTGTTGTTAATTGTAGTCTTTTAAAATCCGAACACATGCGTTCTCTCTCATCTTATTTGGGTGTTCCCTGTTCTCTCCGCGCACATATTTCCTCCTAATTTAAAAACATAATGAAGTACTTTTTTTTATTACAAGGGACTGCACACATTCTGCTGTCAGCTCCAAGGAAAGCTTAGCAGCTTTTTCAGCCTGTTGGCCAGCTGCTTCTCATTGCTCCGGCCTCCATAATAGAGCGTAGAAAGAAGATATTTAGATAATCTGGCTCAACTTCACTGCACCACTTCTTTATATTCCTGGGCACAATCAGAAAACATGAGGGTGGTCTCCGCCATCTGGAGAGCTCAGTCAGTCAGAGAATGTAAATGTTGTTTATATAACGAATATGCACTGTTAAACAGATTTACTTTCCTGTGGATTTTCTTGGTTAATGCTTTCTGGCATCAATTGTTTACCCGGCTAGTCACATGGCCATTCATTGTGTCAGCCAAATCCTGAAATGATTACAGCGCAGAGCTGTCTGCTCTTATTTCACACCTGAAGTGTTTTTCCCCTGCGTGGATCAGAGTCCTCCACTTCCTCCACAACTGGCTTCTCGTGGACTACAGAGAGCTGGTGTCGCTGGCAGACCAGCTCCTGCTTGAACTCTTCCTGGCTCATGGTCTCCAAAAGCTTCTGTCTGAAGGAAATGTCGGAGAACATTGTTGCAAATGTCCTGCCGAGTTCAATGGCTGTCTTGGTGCTTTTCTGAAAAAAGAAAACATCAGGAGAGTCTCTGTGTTAGACATGGAACGTCAGCTCGGTTTCAGAACGACAAGATTATTTTAGAACAGAGACTGAGAATCACAAGGTGAGGCTCTTCTTGGAAACAAGTGGATTTGGCTAAAGTGTTCTCAGACTGGTACTTCTGCTACTCCCACGGATGCCCGAGCCAGACACTTTAAGAATACAAAAGAGGAAAGCACAACACAAGATCAAATATTATTTGAATGACCTATGCTAAATACCTGGAAATGTGAGGCATCACAGATGATGTCATCAGTCATTGATTGTGTCTGTATATGCCTGGTACAGTCGAGGGAAGTGCAGCAAATTGCCAAATGGTAAGAAAAACATGTGCAACCAAGAAATAAAACTAACAACTAATGATGCTGCAAATGGATATGAAGGAGAAGGAGGTGCTGTTAGCACCCACCAAAGAGTCTCAGACAATGTCTACGATCATCGTAACACTGACGTGTCAGAAAGCAGAGAAGCTTCCAATCATCATCAAGTTCCTGGTTAAATTTCCATTTTTTTTTCCTGAAAATTAAACCAGTAACGTATGTCAGAATAGGAGGCCACCATATCAGTCTTACCGTTCTGGGCGGAGCGAGGATGAGGATGACGTAGCGGGCCTCGCAGCAGTTCACTCCCCAGTTTTGTGGCCTCTCCAGGCGGGTGATGCAGACATGACGTCTCTGCAGGTTTCTCACATTAGAGCTAAATTAATAGAAATCTATTATTTTGAACTGGTAGCTGACAAATTATCGTTTCATTTCCAATGTGCAAAACTAACTGAAAACAAGACATTCTTTTTATGATCATTTCTTTTGCAGATTTTCCTCATGCCATCAATAGAGAGGACACTTTCATGGTTTAGGTAGGTCATAAGAGCCACTGATTGATATTCTAATCATAACTATTGATTATGAACTCACAGAATACAAAGCCAGGACTGCTCGTAGCGAATACCAGTCGAAGTAGCCGTCACTCCCTGAATGGTCTCTGACAGTAGGTGGACTGTGGACCACCAAGACTTCAGTTGAAGTTTTTTTTAATTTTTATCGTGAAATGATTAAGCTTTCTTTTTTGTGCCTTGCTCACCATTTATCTCTTTCCCTCCTGCATCTGTGAACAGAGAGGCCATCACCTCCTCCACATCACAGCTGCCGTGGTTGTCCTCCATCATGTGAGCTATCATTCGTCTCAGCACCTCATCAAGGGTGGAAGCTTTCTCATCCAAAAGGATGCTTGCCTGAGCCAGGAAGCTGTCCAAGTCTCTGTGAGCACGCACTTCCTCCTGGAAGTTCATGGGCTTTACATGCTGGTGCAAGCAACAACAGGAGAAATGTGATTGTTTACTGAATATTGGCAAAATATTCATGATTCCAGTCTGCATTTTCTGTCACGTACACAAAACACTGGAACAGGCTCTGATCTGAGCGTGTTTATGGAACAACTCAACTGAAGATGTGAAGTCCAAAAATGTGAAGTCATTGAATGACAAGAATTGAATTGAAAATTCAAAGATAGAAAAATGTCTTTATGTAGGAGGGTAGGGCTCTGTTGACCCTCATTCATTCTGGACTACCTCCTGAGGTACCTCCTCCAAGGCTACTGAGGTCAAGAAAAATGACTCCAAATAGGTTCTGACTGACTTGAGTTCAGGTCTTGGTGCTTGCTAATTTTAGATGATGACATCTACCTTTTTTAGGATAACCTTCTGGCTTTGGATGGATTTTTGACGAGTTGTCCAATTATTATCATTATTATTATTATTAATGTCTTTTTCTCTTTAAAATTCAATTAACGAGAGTTCACTGTTTTTCTTGTCTTTATAATGAGTGTAAAAACATGTTGTTGTATCATTCTGTCAGAAAGCAGGAAGTGTAACTTGAAAATTAATTCTTACTTTTCTCGTTGTGTTTAAAAGCCCAGATCCTCGCCCTTCATGATCTGTGCCACAAGAAAAACAACAAGGGAATACATATTTACATTAATTAGTCTTTAACACCAAATCTTTGCTTTGCTCCCTGCTTTCAGCAGGGAGCAAGTTTTTTTTTTTTCTTTTCTGTAGCTCTACAGTATTTGTACAAATGATAATAAAACTGTGATTCAGTGAATGTCTGACTCTAACCTGCCACACACCAACATTTTATCTAAATGAATAAAAGCCCAAAGGAGTAATACAATTTAAAAGCGTGCCACATCAATGAGCTTATTGATCACTTTTGAATGATGAAAGCATTTATTTCAAGCCCTGGTTCAAAACGTTCATTTTACCTGAAACACTGAGCTGGATTTCACTTTCATATATGTGGTCATTGTAACTGGCAGGTGAGTCCAGCCCACAGTCCTCCTGCTCCCCGTCCTTCAGCTCTGTAAATAAAATAGGCAGTTGCAAAAGTCTCATCTATACATCACATATCAGGGTGCCACAAGCAGTGGCGTCAATGCCAGAAATAAAAAACTTTTGCTGCAAATGTTTAAATGGCACAAAATAAGAAGCAATAATATATATTATATATAGATGTAAAATAATAGCACAGCGTCAGTTTCAGCCTTCTTCTGATGACAGTGAGATAAAACGGCTCTTTTCATGGAGGTTAGGATGAGATGCTAGCCACATCAACAGTGTCTCCATTTACTTTGCCCTCCCACCACTTTGCCATCTGTTGACAAGATTGCAGCAAGAGTGATAAAGCGAGAGAGACCCAATAAAAAAATAAAAAAATCCCCCTTAGATCAGACATGCAGCATTATAACAACAGCAGGGTCTCGTAAATTCTTTCATTGTATAGAAGATAAATATGGCTTTTCAGTTGTGGGTTTTATGAGGGTAAAAATAAACTGCCTCGGAATTGAATAATTAACCCTTCACGAGCAAACGTTTGAGCTGTGATTATTCCTTCACCCTACCATTAACTCAGAGACCATCCACGCTGTTATTTATCCACTAATTAACTCTTTGAACACAGAAAAGACACCGTCTGTGCTTAGCAGCATGTGAAGGGCCTCATCAGTGGCAGTGAGAACTTTGGTATTAGGAATAACTGGTAAAATATGTTGCCCTGTGTATTATCTCAAGTATCTTTAATGAAAAAGCAAAATGTGTAGTTTAATGTAGATTATATCAAGTTCATAAGTTCACAAGTGTTCAGTCACAGTGGCCACATACCCATTTCTTGAAAAACATATCCATTCTTCGACCTCCCAGCGGCTGGAGCCTCTGTGGGATGGAGGAAAAAAATTAAGTTTACAAACCTTCATGCTCAATTTCAACTTCAGTCTCTGATATTAAAGATTTTTATTATTGTTTGTACTGTCTGGAAATTTCACCAACCAGCTCCACCTATGGAGAGGATATGGAGAGTCGTGTGAAACGTAAACACGGCACAGAAGTCTCTGTATTATGAAAAGTTTGAGTCATAGGATTTATCATCACACAATGAGAAAAGAAAATTGACTTCAAACCCGAATGAATCACTTTCACAATTCATTTTTCACTGTATTAGTGCAGCACACTTGAATGAATTACATGGAAATATTACTTTATAAAAAGAACATTTTCAACATGTGAAAACATTCACTTGAAGTTCTGGTTTCTGCCATTTTGTTAATTGTGACCATTCTTCATTTGCTCTAAATTAAAATTCATAATCCTCAACTTTGCAGGGGACAGGCTGTGATGCAAGTATTCTGGTGTCCTTGTTAGGCAAACGTGCTAATCTGGATGTAGTCAGCAAAATACATTTAACAGCAAGTTATAAATGTAAGTGAGTTATTAAAATGTAGAAATATTGGGCCACTGGGGCTACAAGTCCTGCACAGGTCACAGGTTCAACTTCCAGCCTGTGACCCTTTCCTGCATGTCTTCCCCATTTCTCTCCTTCCTGCCCAGCTACTGCTAATAAAGGCCACTAGAGCCAAAAAAACAAACAAAAAAAAACAAAACAAAACAACCTTTTTTTTTTAACAAAAATAAAAGCAGTAAAATTTAGAAATGATATGGTGCAATCCCGCACGGTGGCTTGGTGGTTAGCACTGTTGCCTCACAGCAAGAAGGTTCCTGGTTTGAGCCTCCACAGGGGCCTTTCT
>JBAMYA010000002.1:2769932-2785103 GCA_037176975.1 Arrhamphus sclerolepis | reverse complement strand
CTATCTATCTATCTATCTATCTATCTATCTATCTATCTATCTATCTATCTATCTATCTATCTGTCTATCTATCTATCAAGACGCTATTGTAAAACTACCACATCATAAAAGTGTGACACAGAAACCTTTGTCATTGTACCTACACATTCGTTTCATCACTTTACTGACCATTTCTACTAATCTGTCCCGTATATGTGACGTATGTTGTGATCTTTTTTTGTTTACTTTTCTGACTGTGAGCTGAAGCATAAATTCCCCCCTGGGGGAATTATAAATGGGTCTACACATACCATTACTGATATTGTACCCAGGATTAAGCCAATGCATTGATCTGTGGTAATCTTCAACATCTGCAGAAATTATATGAGCTGCAGGAGCCACTACTTTGACTTACAAGCAGACAAAAACAAACAAACAAACAATTAAAAACATACAAGCATATCAAATGGAATGTAAAACTAAATTCTTCCTCCACAGTGACAAATTTTGACTTTTGGAGTGACTGCAACTCTTGCTTATTCTCCAAAGTCTGAAGATTATGACCACATGGGAATATTCCATCTTGATGGTGTCATAGAGAACCAATATTATAAAACTCTATAGTAGGAAGGATTCTCAGCCTCCTGAAAACAAAATCTTTTTGTCTGGTCATATCTAAGATCATAAAACACTTTAGATAAGTACAAAAATGCGTAAAACTTAAAATAGCCACTTGAAAGCATGCAAGTGAGAAACAGAACGTTTCAAGAACTGTGTTTGGTCTGGATGGGATTCCAGCATTCAAGTCCAGAGAGGTGCTGATATTATTTTTTTTGTTTTATTTCTCCAAGCAAAACTTAAACTATGACTATGTATTACTGGTGTTTGCAGATGTAATGAGTTGCAGTTAAAGGTATGGTCCATCTCCTCAAAGCCAGTATGTGATAAGACAGAAACCCAGGGATGAAATGAAGTTGGTGCACGTCACAGAGCCTCCCTGTGCTGTTGTGTTGCATGTTCCGTAATTAGAGGGAAGAATCAATGTGACTTCTACCTGGCAAAATGAACACAAAGCAAGAGCACAGCATGGAGTCTGAAAATACTGGCTGTGAAAGTGTGTGTTGAGATGTTACAGGTAAAACAATCTGCTGCTATGGCAGGAGGTTTTAATAGCCAAGAGCAACATTTGATTGCTATTATTGATCGCTATTGGATTCACGGCCAGACCAAGTAGAAACAGTGGTTAAGGACAGTGAGGGTGACTGAACTGAAGTCCAGAATAGATGGAACTTGGAGAGAAATACGGGACAGATGAAGCAGAAAGTAGCAAAAGAAAACACGATCTTTCTTCCTTTGTCTTGTTTTTCAGGGCTTGTTTTTGGAATTCGGGATATTTTAATGTCTTATATTATTAGTTTGGTCAATTTAACATGAATGATTAGCAGAGTAGAGAAATCATAAGGCATAAACCTGACATTTGACAAACTGTATCATATAGGAATTTTTTTTCTTCTTTTCCCTCCCCTTTCTTTTTTCCCTCTCCAAAGCAAAAATGAAGAGGAAAAAAAGCATCTGTCATTGGAGTTATGACTCGGGTATAAGCCATTTTCAAAGAATAAATTCAGAACATTCAGATTCATCACAGCTGTCCGTTTCTCATCTAAATTTGTAATATAATGAGCATAGATTCTCGCTGAGGAGCTGAAGTTTGGAAGTCACACCAGTCTGATATCTCTATAATACAAACACAACTGCTGCATTCCCTTAATTCTGACTAATGACCATTTACATTTAATCTCTGGCTTCGTCCAGTGAGCATGGATTCTAATCAGAAGAACTCTCAGTTTCAGAGAACGTTGACTAGACAGACAATTTCTTTCTTCTTCCTCAGTCTTCTCCCATGTAAACCTCTCCTTCCTCTACCCCTTCATAATCTAAAACATAAAGCTTAGTTGTGGCTTAGATTAGCTCCTCTGTAATTACCAGCAACTAATAACATACTTAGTAGATCAAACATTTCATATTTACAAGAAATTAAGAGCATTATTGATCAAGGTAATGCTCTGATTATCAGCTTTATTTACCAAGACTCACAAAATAATAATTATATCATCCTGAGTCACTGCCATGGTTTAACTGTGCAGAAAGCTGTTAATTATCCTTTCTACACCAAACTAAAGTCAGATTGTAAATAGTAAAGAGAAAAAAATTGTCACTTGCAGTATTTATGGACTGATTTTTTTTTTTTAAGTTGGTTATGTCTGCTCCAAAAGAGAAGAGTTTGAAAATATCATTTTTGCTTTAACCCCTTCCCAACTAGGCCTATTTTTGAGATTTGTGATTAAAACCGTACAATATAGCTAATTTAAAGTGAGTACATCTCATGCCTGTTTGAGGCAATATCCCAGGAACGGCTTCACCGATTTGGATTATTAGTATCAACAAGCAGTTCACAACGTCAGATCACTTCAGGCATCAATTAACCAGCAGGAAAAAAAAGATTGTTACCCTAAAAGCAAACTTGCTATGGTGTCTTGTGTAACGTTCTGCAGGTAACAGAAATGGTCCAATATTTATCATGGTCAAATACCAAAGGTGAAACAAATTCAGAGTTGGACTACAAGTGACCTGTTTTTTTTTTCTTTTGTTTTCTTTCCCCCTTTAGCTATTAGCTCAATTATTTATTTATTATATCATATTGTATTAATTTTTGTACTGTGGAGATCTATAAACAATTGCAATCTGTGGAGACCATGAATAAAGATGGGTTAAGTGATTTCTGCGTCTCCTACCCCCAGGTCTGAGGCTGCTTGTTAGGAATAGGTCAATTAAAAAGTGTTGAATAATGCAAACGTGTATACATAATGTTTTGAGAACTTTTATTTGACGGTATGATTCTTTACTGTCAAATCTGTAACAGGTGTTGGCGTCACTTAATAAATCAAAGCATTCACTTCTGTCTCTGGGAAAAAAACAAACAAAAACAAAACAAACAAACCAAAAAAACAATGTCCACAAATACAATGAAAATTAAAAGGGTTTACCACTCAAACACTTGGCACAAAAGCTATAGCTTGAATTACATACAAGTTCTTCTTTTTTCTTTGAAAACCAAGAAGGAATCTTTGCTGATAAAGGACTAAGGACTTATTTTTCAATAAATGGCTTCAGCAGCTTTAGTTATAACATATAAGTGCAGTCTGTAAAAGTTTTGGAAAGGTCAAGAGTTTTGTTGAGAGAAGTTTCAGACATCTATTCTTCTGGACATTGGCTCCGAACTTCAGCTGAGGATGTGTGAACAAGCGGTTGGCGTGTTGTTTCTTTGTCATCCAGCTATTCCAGTACTGGTCGCAAATAATGGTCCACTTTCAGCCGGTGGACGAGTGGCGTGATAGCCTCCTCTTCTCCAGCAACCTTCATAACACTTACTGAAGTGAGGACAGAGCTGACACAAAGTCCACTGGTTTCCTCCAGATTTTCAAAAACAGCTGCAGCAGATGAAACAAATCTTCACAGGTACATAATTCATGTCACCGCAGAATCACACATTTGTGTGTATATATTCATTTTAACTTTAAATACAAATACAGCTGGATAGATGAAAGAGGATTAGTCCACAAAAGCTGTACTCCGACTTTATTTCAGCTTGGTTTGAAAGCATTATACGAATGTATAGACAAGTATTACACCTACATCTGTTGGCAGATTCCCACACTGTGAGCGAGAATGCTGGCAGGTGCAAAAGGACTATTTAGACTCAAAAATAGAAAAAACAGAATCGCTGTACATATTAAGACGGTGGGACAGTGCCACATGGTCCATTTTCCTCTAAACTGCTCTGGTCCTTCCATCTGATTGGAGGGTCCTCTGCTTGAAGGATGGCCTGCAATGTTTAATGTCCATTGTTGAGAAAATGAAGGAGCAACAACAGAAGGTTGAAGGCACCTTTAACCGCTGTGCTGCGAGGTGAAGCTGAGTTTGGGAGACTTTTGTCATGACCTACCAGTAGTTCATTTCCCAGAGCCTGTGATGCAGAGAGAAACAGACAGAGTTAGATTATCTTATACTGTTTTTCTAACTTTCTAAAACTGCTACTACAGTACAGCCGTTTGAGCTTTGCATAGTCATCAGTGCTCATTTACAGATGGCAACAAATGACACATTTGAGGTTGATGCTGTGACCGTAACAAACAATTCACACACCTGTGTTGGTATTACTGTATCCAGAATGTTCTTCATAGTTTCCATTGTTTCTGGTGGAGAAGTGGTGCTCTGGTTTTCTCTTCTGCCGTTGCTGGTTGTGCTGGACTGACCGGGTGTCGGCCGCTGGTCTGATTCGCTTCCAAACGACAGGAGGGCATTCTCTGAAACACGAAAAGAGGGAAATGCATTACTGCAATTCATCAAGTGACTGTGGGCTTGATATGTTTTTATATTATTTTCCTCGCGTCTTATTCAGGTACGGATGCCTCCTGTTCTGAATTGTAAATTTTGCCTTAGAGCTATGCAAGCCAGGGCTAGTTTGGATTGGGTCAACAGAGGGGAGAAAAAAGTGAATACTCAGTATTCTCTTCAAGTATCTCCACTGCACCTGCCTCTCCACATCGACCTCATTAACTTGTGAGCACTTGCACTGGCCAAATAACTCAGAGACCCCTCTCTTTATCTTTTCTAGGCAGGGGGCCCGAGGAAAGGCTGGCCAAAGATTCACCTCGCCACGCACACCAAACAAAGATAATCACTGTATGTACAGGTTCAGTGATAGATCGGTACAGACTCACTGAGGTCAGCAATGAGAACATTAATTATTTACACTTAAGAGAAGAGGTCACAAGAAGCTTAAAAGACAGGACGCCAGAGAGAGAATTGGACAGACGATGTACTGGCAGAACAGAGACGACACAGACGGCAATAAATTAAAAACAAAACAAAACAGTGTCTAACTAGTGAAGTAAGGCAGATAAAGCAGTCTGATATGAAATGATCTTGTGTGTACTTAAGTCTATCACATTGTTTCTGTTAGTGGGTGGCCTGGTGGCTTTCACTGTTGTCCCACAGCTAAGAGGGTTTGAAACCAGCTTCATGCCTGTAGTGTTTTCATGTTCTACCTCTGCTTTCCTCAGAGTCCAAAGACACGCATGTTAGGTGGTAAGGTGGTAGTTCCCTGTAGGAATGAGTGTGATTGTATGTGACTCTGCGATGGACTGGTCCCTTTTGGCACCATTTTTTAGGTCAACATTTAAAACCCAGAGCAACAAGTCTGGGTGTAAAACTGGACAGTGATCTTAAAATTAACGCACACATAAGCTCAGTTGTCAAGTCCAGGATTTCTTTTTTGACTGTCAGTTTCATCCTGGGCCACATCATCGCCATGGTTACCGCCAAAGGGCCAGTATTCTTTATTTTTCTCATCCAGCTATGTTTTCTGATTTCCAGCTAGTTCCTGGACTCACAAACAAAAAAACTAAAAAAAAATAAACGAAAGAAGAAGAAGAGAATGTTTGAGATAAAATCTCAAATTTCACAAAAGTTGCAGTTTTCATCATAAAATTGAGGCTTATTTATTATAATCCCATTTTTTCCTCAAATACCCTATTTTGCAGTAGCACCTTTGTTTCCACAAAAAAGTGAATTTTTGGCACGAAATATCAAATTTCACAAGAAACAGAAATGCATGATTTTAGATTTGTGTACTAAAATCACTAGTGAATTTTCCAAAATTTAACAAACACTTTACAGTTCTGACAAAAATAAGCAGCCTCTTGTAAAATCTTTATTTTTCATCTCAAAAACCCATTTTCAGCTAAATTAACTGCACTTACTCTGTAATTTTACTATGTTGCTGTGGTTTGATTGTATTTCTTCTGTTGTTAGTCGCTTTGGATAAAAGTGTCTGCCAAATGTAATTTTTCTCTTTTCAGCTCACTTTGACATGCTGCTTTTTATTGTTTCATGTTTAATGCATGTGTTTGTAATTCTTTTGTGTTTTAATTGTCCCCACGTTTGTGCTTACATCTCCATGTTTGGCCAACTGTGTTGTTTTTAAAGTGCTTTATCAATAAAGTGGATTGATATCATCACGAAAAAAAAAAAAAAGAATATAAAGCTTTTGTGAATTCTGACATTTTACAGATGAGACATTATCAAAGAAAAAAACACACCAAACAAAATTGGTGTATGTTGTTAAATTGATGCACCCCTCTCATCAGTAGAATTGTGATTCACCATGGCAACGTCACTTAAAAGGAAGAGAACCTCATATTTTTCTTTGAGATTTTACTGCAATCATGTCATTAATTTGAGCACATCTTTCTTTGCAAAAGGAACACGGCTGCAGAGGATGAATGGCAGAAAGTTGGTTTGGGAGAAATTGCAGAGCGAGTGAAAGCATAATTTAAACATTCACTGATGGCTATAATACAGTATAGGTGACAAGCGGTAGATTGCGTATCACTTCTAAGACTCACTTTTCTCGTAGGTTCAATCCTGTTGGTGAAATAAGAGCATAGAAAACCTTGAAAACAGCAGATTAAGAATACAGATGAGGTCATTTATGTGGTATTGCTGAAAAATTTATCATTTTGTCTCTGATATTGCAAGTTTTACTTTAGCAAAAAGCAAATTACCAATGGTGCAATTCTTAATGATTTCTTTGAGTATTTTTCCATTCCCTGAGGCAACACTGAACATGTGACAACACGTGGAAAAGCATCATGCAAAAAAAGACATGCTAGTGTAACCCAAGTAGTAATATTTCAGCATCATTGTTTTTAAAAAGTATCTTATTGTAAGTAATAAACTGCAGCTTCACTTTGAAACATAACAATGCAAATCAAACTGCATTTACAACATCTGTCAGAAATTTTGCAATTACGTCAATTCCTCCAATCCTTCATTTCTCGCTGTAGACTATGCTAACTGTGCAGAAACAATTTTATTTATAAATGAGGGGCAGATCGGCCCGCTCTTTTAGGTTATATTATCTTGATTTTGTTATATCTCCAGGACGGCTGGACCCCTCCTGTTTTTATATTCCTATTTTTACTTACATTTATTCTTTGCTTTTTTTTAAAACCCAGTTTTGAGATGTTGTCTGTTATTATTCCTATTGTTTTATCTGTTTTATTTTCTCTTGGTGTCTGTTGAAAGTACTTTATACATAAAGTTGACTTGAGTTGAGAAAACACAACTGAGAATGGCCTGCTGGCTGGTTCAGTGGTTTAACTGGTTAAGTGTTGCAGGTTCGACTCCCAGCCTGCGTGTCTTCCCCATTCTCTCTCTGCCCCCCTTTCCTGTCTCTACACTGTAAATAAAGGCCACTAGAGCCACAAACCTCTTAAAAAGAACAAATGTGGGCGAGAGTCTCTATAACCTCAATGAACTGAAGCAACACTGTAGGAAGTGCAACTGGAACAGCTGTAAAGCAAAGACAATCATTTCAAGCTATTTCTGCAAAAGGTTATTTGATAAACCATTGAATTATAAGTACTTGTATTCTCAACATACTAATTATGTATTTAGTCAAATTTAATGTTTTAGAACATATGTGGTTTATTTATTAATTTAGCTTTTATTTTGCACACCGTTTCCAGTGCTGGTAGGGAGAAATAGTTCTTTGGAGGCACAACAATAGTCTAAACAGATGCTCCTTAGTTTGAGCTTTGCCAGTAAAATGTGCTTGAATGAATAATGGCTGCGGCAGCTGGCGAAGAAGGAATAAAAAAGAGTTCATGTTGTTTTGTTTTTTTTTCTTTTCCGTACGCTCTACTTCCACCCAGGTGGAATTACCAAGGAAACCTTGTGAGAGGGATACTAATAACAAGAAAGGATGAAGTGAGCATGTAAATGGGAGCGAGAGCACTGTTATTAATGCTACAAAAAGCACAAAATGTCTGATTATATACACCTCACTCTGCCTTTGTTGGAGTATGCTGGGGAAAATCGTTATGTTCCAAGTACGACAGCTTCATGGTGTCATGGAATTCACTTTAGGTTCAAATCAAACATATATGACTCACTGTAAATTATTATGATTAGTAAATGTTACATGTCTCAACTGTATAAAATGTCTTTGTGGTGGTATATACATATATATATGTATATACCATATATATATATATATACACACACACACAATATATATATATATACACAATATTATATCTATATTGACATATAGACACACACACACACACACACCTAGAAAAGCTTACACGTTTTGAGTGGGAGTGGTTTTACTTGGACACATAAAGTTAATTAAGTAATGCAAGGACATTGATATCGTTAAAGTACAAACGTGTCATGCCTGTAAATGTAAAAATTCACAGTAATTCCCAAATAATTCCCAAATATTTCCATAATTCAGGATACACAGTGGTTAAATTTATAATGTGTGAATGCAAATTTCAGTTTTTGTTTCTTTGTTTTTGTTTTTTTGAGTGTGATGAAATGCAAAGGACTATAGGGTACAGAACAACATTCTATCCTTTTTCAGACTACAAACACTAGACTGACAGACCAAAGCTCTGGCTGCAGTTACTGTTACCTCACGTTCAAGTGAAAATGTTATATCAGTTTCAGGTTTCCATGTGTCAAGAGGTGATTTATTCTAACTCTTATTCTTTTATTCATGACTAGAAGCCTTTTTTTCAATGTGAAAACATATCTGCACTTAACGTCAATAAAATCCAGCAAAATGCAGATGTCCGTCTTGGAAATGTGATGGATGAAACACAGATGTCAGGGTGGTCTTTTTAAAATTGCAGGTTCCAAGTAGTACAAGTACCATGGCAATAGATTAAAAAAGTACATTTTAAGGTTAGTCTTAAAAGGAAAATAGCATCTGGGTCCTGCTCTCAAACTAGAAGCTCTGCCTCCCGTTGTTGCAATGGAAATTTTGGGAATACTTGTTTGTTTGTATTTTCTTGTTTAGTGACCACCATAACTGACTGAAGCTTGAAATGTCGGACAGCCTTTGGCTCTGGCATAATACACATTTAGTGGTACACATAAGCTACATCATGCTGTACAAATGAACATGCTGCTAATGGATAAGACCCACCCAAAGTGGTTAACACAAGGTCAAAAAGTCCTCATCCTGAGGGATTCCCAGAAGAGGGCAGTTCCATTCAGCTTCTGACCAATAACCTGATTCTGCATGACATGGAAGCTCCACACAGGCAATATAGTGGACAAGATAAGTAGGCACAGTGATCAATATACAGTATGAGAGAGGCTCAGAAGGAATCGGAAATGACACAAGAGGAGCCAAGCAGCTTCTGCTGACTGACAGATCAGTTGATGTGAACTGTAAGACCAGACAGGCCAATCTCTGCATCACCTTAACTGACTACAAGACTATGACTCCATTCCACACCTTAATCTCAGCATCAACAGGATATATTAAACTTTATTAAGAATTTGAGACAATTCTACAGGCCAAATGAAAACCAACTGCACAAGTTATCATCCATACCAAGGATCTCAGTCCCTTCTGCTTTTCTGTGCAGGGTTGAAGCAATATCATCGTAAATACTGGCTGCACAGAATGGTTCTGATATGAATCAATCACCAACCACCTACTAAAAATAGATTATTTCAAGCTGCATGGCGAGACTGAACAAAGTGTCACCGATTGACCTCAACAGGGCCGACAGAAGTGATACCTAAAAGTCCTTCAGAATGAACAGTATCCAAGGGAGATAAAGTTAACACAACTAAACTATAAGAGACATACAAAAGGTTCACTTACACAACCATGGAGCCTCAGACACTGAGCTATGAACATGTAAGCCCTTCCAGTAATCAGATATCCACTGGTATAATAACCTGAAGGAGATGGAAGCCACTGATGCAAAGAGAAGATGGCTCCTCAAATATTAATATAGGAAAAAAAATAGCTGCCTAACTAGGTATATATTCATCTCCAGCTATCTTTGGATATCACACAGACATTACATAGCACAGAAAAAGTACCCAGATGGTGCACTCAAAATGGTCAGAAAATTGAGTGTGGAACACCGAACACTGAACACACTCAACGGTCAGCTTCATGTTGATGTAGCAGAAATGAAAAGTCACCAGTATGCTATATTTCTGGTTTAAAAAGAGGGCAGTAGTCTCAATGGGAGGCAACATCAGGGACATGGCATATGTACTCTTCAACACTGATGGTCTCTTTTCAGATGTGTAAGCTACCCACACCATAGGCACTAATGGAACCCCATGCCATCAGAGGTTCTTTTGAACTGTCCACTGATAACAAGCTGGATGGTTCCTCTCCTCTTTAGTCTGCAGGAAGCAGTGGCCATGATTTACAAAAATGAATTTCAAATTTTCATTCATCTGACAACAGAACACTTCTGATTTTTTGCCTCAGATCCTTTTACATGAGCTTTGGCCCAAAGAAGACGGCTGCGTTTCTGTATTGTGTTCACATATGGCTTCTTCTTTGCATGATGCAGTCTTACATTTGTGGACTGCACAGGGAACTGTGTTCAGAGACAATGATTTATGGAAGTGTTCCTGAGTCCATGCAGTGACATCCATTGTTCATATAGATGTTTACATTCAGTCCCTGCCCTAAAAAATCCTGGTTGTACATTCTATTTTGTGGAGGGCAGAGTGTCACTCACTGAGACAGATGTTGTTGGTGAAATATCCCAGAAAATGATCACAGTCCCCTCCCCGGCTCCCACTGGCCGAGCAGGAGCACCAAGGGGCCACGTTGGACGTGGAGTTGTCGACATAGTTGGGAGTTATCGTACTTCCTGCAGACAGACAGACAGCACCAGGATTCGATCAGTATTAAATATTCATCCTCCTTTCACTTGTTGCACTGTATTCATAATGCTTTATTTTCTAAATCATTAATGGACACTGCATTTCCTGTACACTGACCTGCTGTGAGGAGATGATAATATTGTGTTATTGAAGGTTTTAGAGGTTATGTGGCGATTCAAGAGATAAAGAGATGGATATGCATACATTTTCTAGCATAGCAGAGGTGGGATTTCATGTTCTTTAAAAAAAAGGAATAAAGTTGTCAAATGTCTGTTTTTGCTTAGGGTAACTATTGGTGGGTTTTGTTGTTTTTTTCTCAATGTTTGCACTTTTATCAACTATTATAATTTTCTTTGTGAACAACACCAACCTGAACTGTCTTTTTGTATATATAACAGTTTATTTTTCCTATTCCCCCACCTATTCTAACCTATATGTTTAATATTAATTTTCCTTAGCTTTGACTTGTTCTTGCTTTTCTCTTCCTCTCACGCAACATATGGCACATACAGTATATCATCCCTTACTCCTTCAGATGTAATTGAAACTTTTCTCTCACAAGTGTATATATATGTATATATACTATATACATATATATATATATATATATATATATATACACACACACATATCTATCTACCTATCTAAATATATCTATATCTATCAATATATATATACATATATATACGTATACATATGTGTGTGTGTGTGTACACACACAAACACACCTCAAATATGCACCCACCTATAAGTCCTGTGTAGGCGAGGAGACACGCTCCATAGTTCTCTTGCTTGCAGCCATTGGCAGATGTTTCTGAGGGCTCGCAGTCAAACTGAAACTGTGCCAGACGAGACCTGCATTAGGTGAAAAGCAATGATTACTAAAAACAAGATTTTGTTTCCCAAAAAAGGTTTACTGCTATTATTTTTCCTTATTATAAATTCCTTCTTCTATAATTTTAATTAATGTGATATGAAGATATATTGTTTTCCCTGCTGAAGACTGGAAGCACTGGACTGTAATGTGAAAGTGATAGAAAGAGTAATATATTTCATCCCACAGACCTGGGATCATTAGTAAAGCCCTCTGAGTGTAATGGGGCTGTGGAAAAATAATGGCCATGACCAGAGATAGCAATGAGCGATAACTCAGATCCATCTGGCTCTTTATCTGTGCTAAATGTTTAATGTGTTATTCCAACAGGCTCTCTGGGGTGTTCGAAGCAATGGTGGCAGAAAGCTTTAGGGTATAACAGTGGGCCATTTGGTTGATTGAATGTCTGCTTATTTAGTTTCAAAGAACCCTAATACTGTATCCCACTGGCCCAAATGTATATGTTGAGTATCTTAAAAATTATATTCAAGGAGCACTCAAATGTAAAATGAATAATGGGATACATTAAGAAAAAAAAGAAGCGTTAGCTCATCCAGCCAAAACACAACTGTGAATTATAATCATATCACAGCACTATATGTTATTGTTTTCATCTGAGATGGTTAAATAATATCTATTATAGAAATGACACTGGGATTATAATAAAGGCAAACTAATTAAAAGCTTCCATTCAGCTCAGTCTCACCTGCACACATAGTCAGCTTTGCAGATCCTCATCTGGGTAACACAGTCAGGTTTTTCCACAACTTCATAGGAGCAGCTGGGTACAATGGTCTGCCTTCGACGCTCTGCGCACGCAGTGTCCATGCAGGGGCAGAAAAGCAGCTCGTGTGTGTAGTCAGCAGGGACCCGGTCGAAAAACCTGCGCAGGGCCTTATTGCATTTAGGCCTGTTGCACAAGCCTGACTTCGCAGTGGGTTTGATGCAAGCTGAGACATATTCTGTGCGAAGCTTCTGGCACAAATCGTCCACATTGCAAGCCTTGGCTGCATCCAGGCAGCGATTCACGGTTGCCATGCCAACATCGGAGTCTGTGGATGGAAGTAAGGTCAAAGAAAAGACGTCAATGGAAAAATAATGGCAGTAGATCAAAGAGGTTTTGTGTTTATACAATTAAACACATATGATCTGGGGTATGAACACGGCTTATGAAATCATTCTGCTCATTGTTCACTTCAGGTAGGTGGCTTAGAAGTAAAGAGAAACTTTAGAAGGTGTCTGTAAATACACAACATAAACTTGTTTGATAGTTTAAAAAACAGCAAATTTGCTAATAGGAGAGGAAGTGATACATTTTCTAATTTTCTTTTATTATTACTATTGCAAGCTTTAGAATCACACATTGTCCACACTACTGATTATATTAGCGTGCACTTCGGGACCTTCAATGTCAGCCATTGCAAAAGTATCATCTGCATTTTCTTACTTCATACTGGAGTTTGCTCTGCCTGAAAATAACATTTTATCTTCCTTTTTTCTGTGAAACTGTGCATCGTCATTATAGTGTCATCCACAGTGTTACAGCTTCCTTTTATCAAACATCTTTCTTTGTAATTGGAAGGGGTTGTGACAACATCACAGAAGTTACTGTGAACTCCAGCAACTTTCTATCCAGCTTTTAGAAAGTAGCAACATAAAGAAACTAGAGACAGTGTGACATCCATCAAAAAATAAATAAATAAAGAATCAGGAATTGTGCATAAAATAGAGGATATGTTACTATGAAGGAGCATCTCTGCACCCCAGATATTGAACTGTTGGCTATGACTTTCAGTCCCCGTTATTTTCTGAGAGAGGAAAAACAACAAACACCCTGATACATTTACAGAGATTTCCAGAGATATGGATCATGTTTTTCTCTCTCAGCTCTACTCTTAACTTCCTAACAGTTTTTCCTCAACAATTTATAGTTACATTTAACATCATTTGAAACATTTGTGACTCAGTAAAGTTTTATTCAGTTCTATTTTCGATTTGAAATATTGTTTAAAAATTGTTTTGCTAATCTGTCATTTTTCTGACATGACAGATTCTAGCAACTAAATTCAAAAGATATTGCAAAACTATATTTAATAATGTAGATTTATAATGCTCACCCTAACACTAAATTAAGCAATGGGGGATTTATATATGTTTTGACTTTTTTCTTTTTCTGGCAGAAGTGATCTTCCTTCAGAAAATTGAAAACTGAGCTTTGCAGCACATGTTGAATATTTTAAATATTTCCAAAGTCTAAAATGATATAACTAAACTCTTGCTGGTCATTGGAACAAATTCTTAAAGACTTCTGTCTGAGGTTGATCTCCACTGTGTTCTTACCATTTTGGTGTGTAAAAAAACAGAAAAAAAAACCAAAAACCTGTCATTAAACTGCTGCTGTGCCACATCAGAATGGTTACCATATATACCATAATATATGGTAACCATTTGAGTGATAGTAAATTTTGCTAACAGTGACATATTCCATGTTGCCAGCTCGTGCTTCCTCACTCATCAAACTCATCTCTCCTCTATTTTGCCTCTGTTACGACCTTCTGAGGTGAAACAGTGACAACAAAGGTGGCCCTTCATTTTTCCTCAGGATTGCTGGATTAAACATTGGCAAAAATGTCCCACCCTCAAAGTGCAGGATATAAGGGGCTATTAGCAGTAATGAACAACCAGCTAACACCTGTCATGATCTTTGGACCGGAGGTGCAATTTTTGAGCAGAAGCAAACGTGGCAGTTGTGTAGGTTTTGCAGTCAGAGATCTGATCAAAAAGCTGAACTGAATCGAAAGTTATCAGATTAAAAAAATCATTAAGTAAATGCAGTGTGCATTTTGTAATTAAAGAAGTTGTAAAAATGCAATGGTACCATATTGGAGACACATTTCTGTCAACCTCTTAATGAGGTCCTACTTTGTGTGTCAATACAAACCATAATATCAAAAAAGAAGGAAAAGAAAAGAAAAATGCCATTTCCTAAATGTATAATTTTTATTGTTGAAGACCCCACTGGAACGGGTGAGTCAATAACACAAGAGCTGCTGCTCCAGACTTGCCCGACTCCTGGAGCTGAAATTTCAATATCATCAAAAATGACTGAAAGTAAATTCACGTAAATGTGAAACGCCTGCTCTGGTTTTCAGGTTTTCCTGAATCAGCTGCTTGTCTGTGGATAAGTGTACAATACCAGATTATATTATATTTTCAGTCATTTCTATGTCAAAATTATAGTTCCAATTCACTGAATGAGGAAAGAGGAATAGCACCATACCCAAAACATGTAAAAAGCCATGAGAGGTATTTTTGAGACATAAACTTTGAAATGTACTGTTTGATCTGATTTGGCAATTTTGACTAACAAAGGCTGGGACATTCTCCCAGAAATGTATATTTTCTGTCCTGGGCTTGTTTTGAAGAATAAAATGCTTACAATCCAAAATTTACTTAAACTTTCCTTATGACTACATGAGTAGAGTTGATCTGCAAAGGAATATGACAGTTTTTTTTTTGTTTCTTAGATGTTTGTT
>JBAMYA010000002.1:2751127-2769832 GCA_037176975.1 Arrhamphus sclerolepis | reverse complement strand
ACAGCATTGATAAGACACAGAGAAGGCCAACGATGCTCAAAACTTTCCCTGTTTTTGAGCCCAATTCAGCACAGACAATTCAGCAACACCATATAACACATTTGCACATAATGGAAAGTTAATGTGAAAATGATGGCCTTTTCAAATCAAAAGCAGCATGTGGGTGGTTGAATAAAGGCAGTGGGAGGGTGAAGGGTGTTTAGGATTATCGAACAAGCAGGCTATTCTGAAAGTGGCAAAACTTTCTAGGGCAAGCCAGAGAAGGAGTGACATTTTCCATGGGATATCTATCAGCGAGGCTTAATGGCTTGCATGAGCACTTGAAATGGCATTCTTTTCTAATGGTTAATTAATAAATGAATGGTTGATGATGAATGGCTCCCATTTTTCCTCCTTTTAATGAAGTGATATGGTTTTTTTCTTTCCGCCCAAACATTACTTATTATCAGCAGGACCATTCCCTGGTCTCTGGTGTAATCTGGGCACTTTTCATTACCACAGACACAAAAGACGCAGCTGCAGCTCTGCAGACGAGCAGACTCATGGAGACGCAGGTAGAGCAGAGGAATCTATTCATATATAACTACCATCCTGTATTGTCAATAATTTAATTAATGGAGGCAATCATGTAATTTACTCATACCACCACACTGTATCATGTAAGCATAACAGCAGCACCGCAGGCTTAGAAACCATCCCTGGGCTATTTTAGTCAATGCAAATTAATTCATACATGACACGGTGAATGCATGCGTTTGTTATGTATTTATTCATGATTAATTGGCCCAGATTTGAAGATAGTCTTTGGAAATAAACCGCAAGAGAACATAAACTTTAAGTGTATGAAATGATCTAGAGTTTCATTAAATGTTTGCATAATTGTCAGTTTTTCTTTTTGTTTTTTTATTTCTGTGAGAGCCAGGATCCGAGACAGAAACCTCTCCAGCAGGTCCAGCAACAACGTGACACCATTTTGAGAGCAGAGAGATATATCATGGACGGAGCTGTGCGTGTGTGTGTGTCCGTCTGAGTGTGTGTCAGTGATTGCTGCAAGAAAAACCCCCATCGCTCTAATCAATAGAATGAGCACTTGCATGACTTGATTCAAGGACAGAGGTGGTAAAAGCACAAGGAGCAGAATGAGAGGAATCAGCATCCATCAAGAAATGGATCTGCCTCAATTCCTTTCCAAGGAACCCAAATATAACCACATTCATTTCAGTCTGGACGGTCAGATATCGAGTAACACGAGCTGGATAGAATCCATGCTGTGTTTAACTGTGAGAGTGATCAACACTACTTTTTCTGTTTCTTTGTTTGTTTTTAAGGATTTCAGGGAAGATGCAACATCTCAGTATTACAATTTTGTAACACTAAGGTTACAAGTAAACACCACCACTCAGTGTACAAGAAGCATAATTGCATTTGTTCGCTTGTGAAGTCAAAGAGCATCAATAAGTGTTTGAACTGGTGCTGACATCGAGAACAACAGGCAGAGTCATTGTATCAGTTTTGTACTGTAAGTATCCAATACCAGCGTTCCCAGTTTCAATATATCAATACAGGTGAATGTCATTCCAGGCTGTTTTTTTCTAAATGTATGTTGAACTGCTGCAGTAGCAGTGATATCGATTACTGAATCCTGCATAGTTCCGATGGCTTTACCATACTAATCCATACTAATGAGCACTCATCAGCAACATTCAGGCTTCAGAAGTGTGAAATCTACCATCTTTAAATTAGGATGGCCATACACATTGATTACGAGCCAAATGATTAAGAGAAAACCTGAATTCCACAGTTTAACAAAAATAAAAGAAGCAAACGGATAAACCTTCATTCTAGTGGTTTGACCCAACAACAACAACACTGCAGCTCCTTCAAAGTCAGAAGTGAGCAGTCCGAGAACACATAGGAAATGACAGACTTACGTGTTTTGCGGTGGCCATGCGTCCGCATGGTGGGGACCACCTCAGTAGTAGTGTGGTCCGCAGTCCACAGTTGGGTGGAGTCGTGGAGAACAGTTGGATTGTGTGGAGATGAGCTAGAAGTTGCCCCTCCAATCGTGAAGGTGGTTCGGGATGCTGCAGTGGTTGTAGTAAAACCAGAAGGTCCCCGTCCATTACGATTCCCAGGATTCCGAGGTGTCACCTGACTACCTGAGGCCCCGCCCCCTCGAGGATTTATAGTCGTGGTGGTAGCAGTAATACGAGTCCTACCTTTTGCCACGGTTACAGTTCTAGGCGTGGGGTTCCCACCTTCGACTGTAGGAGTAGTTGTAGTCGTGGTAGTATCAGGACCTTTGGGAATCCCACTTGGCTTGGAAAGAAAGATCGGATCTTGGCCTATTCGATTAGCATCCACCAGGTCTGTTGGCACGTAATCCCGCACTGTACCCACGACAATCCATTTCAGCAGCATCAGGCTCAATCCAAGGCCGATGAAACCAATAAGTAAGGGAACCACACACAGCCATGTCTGCTGCCGGGGCCAAACCCCACAGCGAAGGGGGCCCCGGTCCTGAGCCTGACCCTCTCCACGGCCTCCAGAAGCCCCTGAACCCTCGGGTTCCTCCAGGATTACTGCTCCAGAAACAGCTGCCCCAGAAGACTCACTCATCTTTCCCTGCCGTTCTTTATGGCTAGTTGAGGGTTAACCTTGTAACAGGCATTGATAGCACATGGCAGAAAGATTACCGACAATTCCAGACATTCAGAAGACAAAGGGAAAGAAAAGGATGTGGAGAGAGAAGCACCCCAAAAGACTCTCGATTACAAGTTAACAAGTATGTATTCCAAGGATGGAGAGAAGGGCAAGGGTGCAGGAGATTCATGCAGACACACAATCACAAATGCACAAGCACACGCACCGACATTCAAAGACACCCAGTGAGATATAAGAGAGCCAGAGAAGAAGGATAATCGCCTGATTAGTCTGTTTTTAGTCCCATCCGACTCTCGATGTCCAACACCAAACTCCAAAAAATGATCACAGCATGGGAGGCAGAAAGGAGAAGTGGAAAAAGTGATGCCTCTAGCGGGAAGAGGGATAGAGAGAGATGGGTGGGAAGGAACGTCTTCACATCTCTGTGTGTGAGAAATCCATGGCATTAGTGTTTGGATGCCACTGCAGCAAAAATCCACATCTGTAATTTTTGTAGTTTGGATGAGTCCCCCTCCTTGTACAATCCACAGTGGGATGGGAATCAGGGTGTGAAACTTGCAGGGTGGGTCTAGTTGTGCAGAACCAAATATGCAGCCTGTTCCAACACCTTTAGCCGAGTCAGCTCCCCTAAGATCCCAAAAATCTGTTCGTTTTGTAACTGAAACAGTGAGACCAAAGAGATGTATGCTTCTGTTCAAAACTCTCCGACGATCCTCTGCCGTTAGCCTCTTCGGTTTCTCCTTCTTTTCCCTGTATTTGTCACTCTTTGGATCCAAGCCCACTTTGCCTCATTAATCTGTGCTCATAATTCCCATGTGGCTTGGAAACAAACCAGCAGAATCCACTTAATTTCCCAGATCCAGTCTGAAGAAAGACTTCAGATAAGGATGGGGGGGTGAGAATGAGGGGTGTTGTCACGCAGTATCACAGGGCGGATAAATCTGCAAGTGCGATGAGTGATCCCTCTCCTTCTCCAGCCGGCTGTGGATCAGATTTCCGTGAGCCGCCCGCTCAGCTCTCTGCTGTCTCTGTGCTGTTCGTTAACACTGCAGCTATAGTGCCCAGAAAGCTTCCTCACATGTTTTTTCCAGGGAACATTCCGCCACAGAGGAATAAAATCTGAGAGGACGGTGATGATTAGTGCAGAGTTGATAAAAATATATCAAAGAGAAAGATCAGAAAGCAGGTGATGAAAGGAAATAAAAAAACAGAAGACTATAATGTTTTTTTTTTTTTTTTTTTTAATCTATGTCCCGCTGAGTCTGTGCTCCGATTGTCGTTTTCCTCCCTGCGCTCTTTCCAGTCAGCCTGTGATTTGTTGGTCTGGTTGCTTGGATCCTCTGCTTGTCCTTTCCTCCGGGATGCTTTTTCTTTTCTTTTTTTTTTTTTTGGAGACGATCAGAAATGTCTGCCCCGTGCCAGGATGAGAACCTGCAATCACAGCAGTGAAGAATCCACAAACCTCCTCCCCCTTTTTGGAGTTAGCAGCATCCGATGATGCAGCTGCCTTTACCTGTGGAAAATGGGATGCGGACGCAAACACAGCTGCCTCCCTGAGCTGCTGCCACTGAGAGACACAGAACGAATGAGAAGGGGAAAAAAAATCTGACAGAGCGGAGTGCACACTGGTAGAGCGAGGGAAGAGAGAGGGGGATAAGGAGAGAGGAAGAGAGGGAGGGAGGAGAGAAAGAGGCTGCACCTGCTAGATGCACCAGCACTGGGAAGCTTGCCCACCTCCGTTTGCAGGGAGGGGAGAGAATAAAGATGCAGGATGCATACAGAAATCTAGAAAAAAAAAGGGAGTGGAGGTGTGCGTACAGATAAAGATAATGAGAGAGGGAGGAGGGAGAGGGACGGAGAGCTCTGCAGCGGCACATGAGGCAGTTACCAGTGAGAAGCCTGAGTCCCAGACGGATCTGAGAATTGGCACTAAGCAGGAGCTGTCACTCATTTACTGGGCTCCACCCACTGCCAGGCATTAGAGGAGAGGAAACAGGGACAGATGGATTTTCAAAGAAAGAAAAAAATATATACTGATTGACATGTTTTGTATTTAAGTTTGCAAGGTGGATTTTGTTAAGAACTGAGTTGATATAAAACTGGATGCTTTTGTTTGTTTGTTTATTTTTCTTTATCTATTTCTAAAATGTCCTGAAGCTCTGTCCTGATATGTTTCTACACTTTTAGACCAACTAAAAAATATTACTGATATTCAAATGTATAATGTGCTTGAATGCATTGCTAACCTTAGGCATTTTTTTAATGTTTAAATAAATACAAAAAAATTAAAATTTGACAAATCTAATTTTGACAAAATGAAACATCATCTCTTACGCATATGAGATGTGAAAAAAATCCCCTGCAGTGGACTGGTGACCTGTTTAACCCACCGTGCACACAAAGATAGCTGAGACTGACTGCAACAGACCCTGAATATGCCTTTACGCCCTGAACAAAAGTACACTGTACACAAGATAAGGTTTCTAACAGGTGCAAAATTGTGATCCGTCAATCCATGAGCTTCCGCTTATCTAGGTTCAAGTTGCGGAGGGCAACAACCAAAGCAGAGAGACCTGGACGTCCATCTCCTTCAACTCCGTCACACCAGCTAAGAAATAAACTATCCCAGCATACCCTGGGTCTGCCGCAGGACCTCTTTGGACATGCTCAAAACACCTCCCCAGAGAGAGATGTCCGAGCCACATCCCCAATGAACGAGCAGCGCTTCTCCTCCAGCGCCCTCCTCTAAATAAGAAAACCTCTCACATTGCCTGCAGAGGAAAGTCCAGCGACCCTGCAGAGGAAAATCATTTCACAATCTCATACTCTTGGTCATTCAGGAAATCTTTTCAAATCTGTGAGTAGAGGTGAAGTGAAAATGGCTTTTCATAAAAGAACAAAAAAAGCATTTTCCTGTATCAGGAAAACTGCGTTGGTTCTGTTATCTGAGAAACCTCTACGACCACAGCTTCATGAGAAGCAATTTTTATGGAGGATTCATGCATACGTGTTTGGCAACGCTGGACAGAGTAGCCTCAGCTCAAACCAGCTCATTTATGAGCGACACTGAAATGCAGTCGCACCATGTTCGTTCAGTATCTCTGACACATCCTTCTAAGATTTATTTCCGAGACTTCCGTCTCTCTGTGATCTCAAATTTTGATCCAGAAAAAGTAGGAAGATTGAACACAAAAATTATAAATTTTTCCTCCATTTTCCTGTACTGCGAGATAAAATGTTTGACGGATATGAGCCACTATAGACCTGCACCCACGTATGATTCCATTGGTAAGACTCTAGCTGCCGAGTTGCAACCTGATTGTTTGAAGCATGGACTGACGTTTCGAAGGTTGAAAAGAAAAAAACTTCTGACAGAAGCATCATACCTGGTGCAACGCACACAACCCTCAATTCATTTCTGGAATGAAACGTTGCACGCAATGAGTACGTGTGAATCCACCGCAGTGAGCAGTCCTCATTTACAGCAGCATGACATACCTTCAGAGGGAGTAGATTTTATTCTCACCACAGATTTTCAAGAATGCGGAAACTCAAGTTACTACAGTTCTGGACATCATTAAAAGAAAAACTATAAAGCCAAAAGACAAAGCAAGAAGAAGACATTTTTCACTGCACTGTATAATTATTTTACAGTCTTCAATTTAAATGCAAGTTAGAGTTAAAACTCATGATGTTTGAGAATGGAGTAAAGAAAGAAAATTAAATAAGACCCACAATTCAGCAGGGAATTTTGTGAAAACTGAAACAGGCTGAGGACGAATAATATTTTGAGTTTCACTTCACAGCGTTCTTTCACGAAGCCGCAGTAATTCTTGGTCCAAATTAATTTAGCGCTGTACAGTAGTGTTGAGCCACCTTTAAAACACCCCCTTGTAGTTTTCTCTGCGTTATTGCGTCTTGATGTTTGTGTGTACAGATGTGTTTGTAGGCAGATCTATGAAGATATAACAGCATCACAAAACAGACACAGGCATAAAGTCGAGTCATCTGCCCCAAGGAAAATCATTCAGCCGGTCCTGCGGGGGAGGTCGAGTGATGTTCTGGGCTATTACACCTCTTTTTACTCATTTAAAACAACAACATAAATGGCAGCAAGAGTCCATTAAAGAAGCTTTCATCACATGGATGCACAAAGGACAAAGAGAACATCATATTTAAATGTGCCGCCACTTATTTGTAGATTTCCAAGGAAGTGCAGCTTGTATTTAACTGCAGAAAAATCTACTGACAACATAGACCTGAACTGAGGTTAATTATGATAGATCATGGCCTGTGCTGGATTATGGATTAATTACATGTCCTTACTAAAAGTGTGTGGGGAATCCAGTGGGGAACAAGGTCAGCATGTCTTTGAACTGCACTTGTCTTAACTTTGAGGGAGGAGCAATAATATGTGTAACATGATCATTTTTCATTTCAAAACTCCCCTATAAATACTTGCACAGGGATGATGGAAGGACTTGCGAACACTGGTGCATAATTCTTCAGACAATTCTTTGTGCATTTTGATCATGATTTCAGAAACACTGAAAAAAAATAAAAATAAAGACAAAAACAACAAACAAAGCTCTGAAGTGATTATTCAATTTTCCATCTGTCCCAGTGCACGCTGTGATGGGTTTTAACCTTCAGTGACCCTGCACAGGATAAGCACAAGATAAGCATTTATAAATGATGGCTGAATGCACCATACATACATTAAAGTTCCAGGTTATTAGAATCATCATCCCAGGACAATTCTGGAAGAGCGTAAGTTTTGTGTAATATAAAGTACCAGCAGGTCTTATTAAATAATATCTAGTACCATGGGAAACCATTGGCTTACCAGCGCTCCCAGATTTGCTTCAAACAGAAAAAGAAAAATCTTGATGTGTCTATGGATGAGAGTAATCCAAGTTATGTAATTCCAAACAATGGATTTGAAGCTTTGATTAGAAGTTTAAGAGAGGCAAGTGAACTGGAAGAAAAGGTCAAGACTGAATTAAAATGTTCAGCCCTTCCTTCAGCAAGTAAACTTCTGTGGCATGCATGTTGACCTGACATCTCTGCTCGCAGATGCAAACTTTATCTGCTTAACTGTCACGCACAAACTGAACAGAAATATATTCATATGTAAACAATTCACCATAAACACAAAAACCATAGCAGTTATCAAAATGATGATTACTTCCATCCATTAATTTCTGCTTCTCCAGATTCAGCAACTTAAGCAGAGAGGAAATCCCTCTCCCCAGCCACCACCAGTGGCTCCTCTGGCTCTCCTGGGAGGACTCCAAATTGTTCTCAGACCAGCTGAGAGATGTTGTCTCCTTCAACGTGTCCTGGGTCTTCCTTGTGTGTTGATTTCAACTCAACAATCGAATCAAGCTGCCTGAAATGTAAAAGTTCAAACACCACATGATCTACGCTCAAGAGTGTTGATAGAACGGAGTGGGAAATTGACAGACAGATTGATGCATGCATCTGCAGCAATGTAATGCATCAAAGCCAAATAAACTTTATCTGTCCTTCAGCAAAGGCATAACATAAATATGACAGAGGAAGTGTGGCCATCTAGAATCAGATAGACCAATAAAAAGCGAGACACGAGCTGCTGCGCACATAACAAGAACATTGATTGTTTTTGTCCTTCTTCACACAAGGAGATCTCAGTAGAGGCTGGTCTCCATGTGGTTCCTCAGTGGTGGAACAAGCTACCAGCATCTGCCAGAGAAGAGTCGTCCCTCTCTACATTTAACTTCCTGACCTGCACTTGAATCGTGTCCTAACTGCACTGACTTGTATGCTGCTCTCACCTGAGCGCTGATTTACCTGCTCTTACTTTGCAGTTTACTACATTATTGTGTCTTGATTGTATTTCCTCTGTTGTAAGTCACTTTGGATAAAATGTAATAACACTAAATGTAATAAACATATACAAACTCACTGCCAGATTTCAACATCTGCTCAAGATGACAAAACAATAGCTGTACTGTTGTCAACTCTTTGTTCCTTCATACCTATTAAATTGAAACATGTATAGTGCTGACTTTTTAAAGTTTTACAGAAACAACATTGATGAGAAGACCCATGTCCATGGACTCACCTGGGTGCATGGTTCAGTGACGTGCAGAGTCAGTGTCGATGTGCTACAGGATTCTCCGGGTTTTATGTAAATGCATCCTCCTTTTGTGCTAACATGGATGCAAATAACAGAAAAAAACAAAACAAACAAAAACTTCATTCATTCACAGTTTTAGGTGGTACAGCCATCTGCTTTAGTACTCCACCATCTCCTCTGCAGGGTGTGCCTCTTTTGAAGTCGGTGTCATAGCTTTGCAATACCACCTTATAAGCTTCATCAGATACACGGATGCCCTATTTGCACTTGAGTAGTATCATCTGACAATCTGCAGTCATTTTTAAATTACACCAGAACCAGTGACGAAGGGCAGCCCTGCCGGAGTCCAACATGCACTGGGAACAGGTTTGACTTACTCCTGGCAATGCGAACCAAGCTGCTGTTCCAGTTGTACAGGGACCGCACGGCCCTTAGTAGAGGGCCGCCAACCCCATACTTCCAGCGCACCTCCCACAGAATGCCACGAGGAACACGGTTGAAAGCCTTCTCCAAGTCCACAAAACACATGTGGACTGGTTGGGCAAACTCCCATGAACCCTCGAGCATCCTGTGGAGGGTATAGAGCTGGTCCAGTGTTTCACGGCCGGGACAAAAACCACATTGTTCCTCCTGGATCCGAGGTTCGACTATCAGCTGTACTCTCCTCTCCAGCACCCTGGAATAGACTTTCCCCGGGAGGCTGAGGAGTGTGATCCCTCAATAGTTGGAATAAATCCTCCGGTCCCCCATTTTAAATTTTAAATAGAGGGACCACCACCCGGTCTCCCATTCCGGAGGTACTGTCCCCGACTGCCATGCAATGTTACAGAGATGTGTCAACCAAGACAGCCCCACAACATCCAGAGACTTGAGGTACTCAGGGCGGATCTCATCCACCCTTGCCACTGGGCAGCTTCCGAACTACCTCAGTGACTTTGGCTTGGGTGATGAATGAGTCGATCTCTGAGTCCTCAGCCTCTGCTCGCTCTAGGGAAGGCGTGTCAGTGGGATTGAGGAGAACCTCGAAGTATTCCTTCCACCGCCCAACAATATCCCCAGTCGAGATCAATAGCTCCCCACCTCCACTGTAAACAGTGTTGGTGGAGAACTGCTTCCCCCTCCTGAGGCGCTGGATGGTTTGCCAGAATTTCTTTGAGGCCAACCGCTAGTCCTCCTCCATAGCCTCCACAAACTTTTCCCAACCCCAAGTTTTTGCTTCTGCAACTGCTCGAGCTGCCATCCGCTTACCTGTCAGCTGCCTCAGGAGTCCCCCGAACCAACCAGAGTCGATAGGACTCCTTCCTCAGCTTTACAGCATCCCTTACTTCTGGCGTCCACCACCGGGTTCGGGGATTGGCACTGCATCAGGCACCAGAGACCTTACGGCCACAGCTTCGAACAGCCGCATCCACAACAGATGGAGAACATGGTCTGTTCGGACTCAATATCTCCAGCTTCCCTCAGGATGTGGTCGAAGCTCTCCCGGAGGTGGGAGTTGAAGACCTGCCTGACAGGGACGGGGATTCCGCCAGGCGTTCCCACCAGACCCTCACAATGCACTTGGGTCTGCCAAGTCTGCCCAGCTTCCTCCCCCACCAGCGGATCCAACTCACCACTAGGTGGTGATCGGTTGACAGCTCAGTCCCTCTCTTCACCCGAGTGTCCAAGACATGCAGCCAGAGGCCAGATGACACAACCACAAAGTCGATCGTTGACCTCTGGCCTAGAGTGTCCTGGTGCCACATGCACTGATGGACACCCTTATGTTTGAACATGATGTTCATTATGGACAAACTAGTGACTAGTACAGAAGTCCAGTAACAAAACACCGCTCGGATTGAGATCAGGGAGGCCGTTCCTCCCGACCACGCCCCTCCAAGCCACGCTGTCATTGCCCACATGGGTGTTGAAGTCCCCCAACAGAACTATGGAGTCCCCAGTTGGAGCACCTTCCAGTACTCCTTCCAGGGACTCCAAGACGGCCAGTTGCTCTGTACTGTTGTTCAGCCCGTAAGCCGAGACAACAGTGAGAGACCTACCCCCACCCGAAAGCGGAGGGACACTACCTTCTCGCTCCGTGGGGCAAACTCCAACACATGGCGGCTGAGCTGGGGAGCTATAAACAAGCCCACACTAGCCTGGCGCCTCTCACCGCGGGCAACTCCAGAGTAGTAGAGAGTCCAGCCTCTCTCAAGTAGTTGGGTTCCAGAGCAGACTGTGCGTGGAGGTGAGCCCAACTGAGCCCCCCCCCCCCAGCGAGGTGTCGTTCGAGCTGAGCCCGGCCAGGTCCCGTGGGCAAAGACCCAGCCACCAGGCACTCACCCTCAAGTCCCAACCCCAGGGTGGGGCCCCGGTAACGCCAATCCGGGCGACGTACACGACTTCGCTTTTTCTTATCTCATATGGGGTTTATGAAATACTCACAGTGCTGAGAATTCTTCCTGAATAATTCAGCTTTTGTTTTTCTTCAGTTCACAAAACATTCTCAGTTGCATTGTGGAACGTCAAGCTGCTCTTTGGCAAATTTCAGGTGCACAGCACCAAGCATTTTTACAGATCAGCACCAGCGTCATCTGTGGCATTTTCCAGCCAGTTTTGCTAAAATCTTCAAGCCTTAAGTTGTAATTTGTGTGTTTTTCTTTACCTCATTGAGGATTCTGAATTGAGTTTTTGGAGTCATTTTGGTTGGAGACCAACAGCAGCTACAATATTAAACTTTCTTGGGAAAAAAAGGTCTGTGAGAACTGATGGATACCTGACCAGTTTGACCTGACCAGCCAGATGTAGAAGAACTTCTTTTGATCATATGTCTTCAGAGACCTCCTTTCTGTGAGACATGACTCTCATCAGCAGTAGCTGCTTATGAACAGCAAACCTAAAACGTGCATCTTTTATCAAAGTGGCTCTAAACCACAACAACCCCAATCTGATTTTATTAAAATGGACTCTTTGATGTTCAAACTACTGACTCCAATTAGCTTTTATTGAAGCAATCACTCAGCTCACTCACTTTTTCATCCACCACCATTTATGTTTAATGGTTGTATCAATAAACACACAAGAACTTACAAATGTGCGCTATTAACTTAAGTGACATTGTGTTTGTGTATTATTGTGAATTAGATGCAGATAATATTTTGTGGGAAATTAATACAGAAAATGAATCGGTATTTATTAATCAGTACTTCCTGCCACTACAGCCTGATCTTTTTTATCAGATCTTTTTACTTTTCATTAGAGATTGTGCTACATTTAAGCAGTGGAAGCAAGTGTTTTACAAAATGTTTGTGGCACTTAAGGGACATAAGAGTGATCTCCTGGAATATCTTTCAACCCTGACAAAAAATCATTAGGTGTGTTGGTTGTGTTTATTTAGTTTTAAGACTTATGTTACTTTCTGACATACAAAGATTAAACTATTTTCATTACCACTTTGCAGATATTATATATATATATATATATTATTTGTGAAGCATCCATCCATCCATTTTCTATACCCGCTATGTCCTGTACAGGGTCACAGGGGTCTGATGGCGCCTATCCCAGCTCACTTTGGGCGAAAGGCAGGGGTCCACCCCGGACAGGTCGCCAATCCTTTTGTGAAGCAATGAGGAAAAAAAAAAGTTGAATAAATCTAAGGACAATGTATTCCAAAAATGATTTTAGCTTGCCTTACTGCCTCAGGATTTGGACCAATTGCCATCATCCAGGGGAAAATTAATTCCCAAGTAACTCAAATATACAGGATAGTGTGATTGTAGCTGGATCTCCAGTGATGACAAGAAGAAAATAAAACTAAAGATGTTTTTTTTTTGTGTGTTTTATAGTATATTAGTCTCCAATTGGGTTTTGTAATCATGAGCTTGTTTTTCTTTGTGGATTTCTTTTTGACTGATGTATGGGAAAGATATGTTTTGATTTTGTGCAATAAAAAGACAAAATCACACCCTTGTTTTAAATTCAACAAGCAAAATGTACTTTTTTTCAGCGATTTATTCATTTAACAAAAATTTTAATAGATTTTATTTTTTTAAATGTCCACCCATGGCCTCAGAAAGTATCAACCCCCTTTATGCCTCCTTTAGGTGTTTTTTAACACATGTTCTCCCACTTGCCAACATCTGTAGCTTTTTTTTCCCCTCTCATTTCTTTTTTGTTTTTTACAACTCTCAGTACTCACATCAAAAGAATATAGGATTTCAGATTTGGACTTTGAGTTTGCAGCTCTATAATGCTCCAGCATCCGTGCCCTAGCCTTTATACTTCCAGGTTTCTTTTCAACTCCAGAGCTGCTTGTCAGAAGTGCTGATAAAGTGGAGCTACAATCAAAGCTGATTGAGCTAATTATGAAACATCCATTAGCTTAGTTTATAATTAATCTCATTATCTTGTTGAATCAAAAGAAGGTTGCTGACTGTTATGGGTCAAATTAAAATGTTACTTGAGAAAATTACTGCCATTTTATGTCAACATGAAACTTTTAAACAAAAAAAAAGTTTCACAAGCATATTTAACAAACTTAACACCTGATTAGACATAAACATTTGATGTATTACTGACTGAAATTTAACTATTTTATTAACAAATTCACAGTTGATGTTTCCCTGCGTGCTGTGTATTCCCTAGAGGAGAGGTTCATTCAAGTCAGATTCATTATCATAGAGGCCTCAAATGGAAAATCAGCGCAAAGTTATTCACAGAAATCCACGGCATTTTGTTTATCTGAATATTTATCCATTTCCCCAACATGTAAGACAAGAGTATTAAAAAGAATAATGGTGAGCTTCTTTATATGGACGTGTATTTTTTTTCCTTCAGTCAATGAATACTTCCCTTGTCAAGATCCACAATTTGAGGCTATGTAGTCTAAAACCACATGCATTGAAGCCGTTTTTGATGCAAACATCCTGCAATGTATTGCATGCAGAGTAATTCAGATCGGCAGGAAATGTGCCCCCATGTCCCCTGGGGAGCAAGAGTGAATAGGAAGATTCAGGATCCTCTCGGCTAGAGAAGGATTACATCCCACAGAGTCTTGCGGGGAGGAAGACACAGATGCTGCATTGATCCTGCTGATAAACCCTGAATGGCTGGAAGCTCCAGTAAGTGTCAGGTTCCCCGAATGGAAACACCAGGACGGAGAGAGATGAAGTAAAGGGCTAAGCATGAGGGATTTGCAGATAAGTCTGCAGTATGAGAAATTAGCAGAACTAATGCAAGCTATTTGCCAATAATTTACTTTCCTGTGACTGAAATGGAGTTGATGGAAACATGGACTCAAAGAACGACTGACTTGGATTACACGTGCATTTTTCTGAGTGGTGTGTGGTCTTGTGTCATGTCTGTTTTGTGCATTAACAATATTTTTTGATAAAAAAAAAAAACATAAAAAAATGCCAGAAAAATGTTCCATCTGTCCATCCAAGACATTTTCAGTTTCATTCCTAAACATATTTTTTTAGGAGCCAACATCACCACAATGCCTACTTTCTAATCTGACTTGCTATTGATTAGGCTTTTCGTCCATTACCTTCAATGTGTTGTCATGGTAAACCGAGAGATATGCATGACGCAAAGTCATTGTATTTATACTGACCTATTCTCCAACCTCTAAATGTCACCTTTTCTGTTAAAAACACTCCTTTAATGACAGATTCATATTACGCTGAAACTGTACTCAATATGTAATTATTTTGACATTTAAAGAAAGAGGAAAAAAAGAGAAAGTTGTGCACCAGAGCACAAATCAATGGATCACATTCCATGACAGTTTGGCAGATAAAAAACTGTACAGATTTCTCATTTTTAATCGTAATATTATATTTGTGTTATTTATTCTTCTGAAAAAGTGGAACAGGACATTTTTTTCCCTCCAGTCCTTTATTTGTTGGTATCACTTTATCCTATTCAGGTTTTACATTTCTTTTCAACATTTACAAAGTTACTAAATGAAATAGACCACCCCGGTTTGTCTGCAGGAGCAATGTCCACTTTTTGGTCTCTGATGAAAGTTTACACTCCAAACCATGTAATAATAGATCCAGAGTTGCTTTAACTCTGGAATTCTTTAACAATTCGTCCGTCTCTATCAGTTGTACCTTGCTGAGGACGTGCTGAGTCATCTTTTGTCATTTAGCACCACCACTATACGCAGAAAACAGAAATGCTACAAATCACTTTTAGCTCGTCCAGTGTATTTGAGTCATTTTAGTTTATTTTTCTTCTTTTATTTTTTCATTTTTGCCAACTTTTTTTTTTTTTTTGGGAGTTGACTGAGAACGAAAGCGGTGCTCTGCTGCCACCATGTGGTTTGGAATGGTAGTGGAGATGCACTGGCTGGAGGAGCTGACGAGGGAGTCGGCCCTGTTAGAGGTCCCTGTCTGGCTGTTTAACCCAGAACCCCCACTAATGCAAATGCACGTAAAGTGGATAGTCTTTTGAGGCAACATTAAAAAATTTGTTTATTAGTTGTCCTGGTGCCACGTCAAATATTCAGTGGGTTATGTTCGTTTTCCTCTGAAAATAACTGTCATTTTGGTTCAAATAGATCTCATTGTATTTCGTAGTCACTAACCATGCATTCTCCAGCTAGCTAACCATTCTAAACTTATCTCTTGCAAACTGCCAATATCTATGCTATAAATAACTAGCCTGTTCACTGATGATATCTGCGTCATAAAGACATACAATCTCACACACCCTTTCCTTCAAGAATATCCTCCCTGATGAAGGAGGTGAACAGCTGTCATTCTTGGTGCATGAAGGAAAACCAAACTTGAAAACAAAATAGATAAATAAATAATGGGCTGCTGTGTAGCCTAGTGGTTTAAGCAAGTGTCCTACATACAGAGGCCCAGTCCCCCCACAGTAGTCATGAGCCCGACTCCCGGCTCACCCACTGCTGTGTCCTCCCCCATTCACTCTCTCTCTACTTTGGTCTTCAATCCAGTCACCTTGACCTTTTAGAGACACCACTCACTAAAACTCCTATGTGCATCAGAGTCAAAAATTATTATAAAATGCTTCTATGGTTTCACTCAAGTTTGCCACTTTTGTTTACAGGCAGTGTAGAAACATCTTAAACCGGCTGGTCAAACTGCGAGCAGACAAGAGCTTTACAAAATAAAACCACTTCACAGAATCAAGGAATTTGAAATGATTCATTCATTTACTTTTTTGGCACTTGCCTTGAAGCACTGCTATAAAAGAGACAAGAGCCACCTGAAAGCAGAGAGCAAAAATAAGGCCACTACAGACAAAGTGAGGATCCCGCTGTGGGACTGGACTCTCCTGACCACACATGAGAGGGGCCTTTATGGATAAGACAGGATGCAGCACAGCAGAGGAAACATAACAATCTCACCCTTGCGCCTCTGTGATTAGCGCAGCGTGAAACGACTGTATGAGCAGGAGCTGTGGCCACCCATCAGGTAGGGACTGTTACAGAAAGGTCCAGCGGCCCTCCCTGAATTAAGGGTGCATTCACTGCGTCTCCAGGGAGGTCTGCTGATTGCCTGCAGCACTACTAATTGATTTAGTGCAAGGTCGCAGCCTGAGTGACAGAGGGTAAAGAACGGAATTTCCTGCTTCTGCATCTATAATTCAGGCTTCCTGTGTGCACCCTTGTATAGAAACACATTTTAATTCACGTAAATATCCAACCTTCACTGTATGTACAACAATATAAGCAAACATCAGCACTTCTGGTCTTGCAAAATGGTGGTTTCCTACAGCTTTTTCATGCATTTAAGCATTTTAATTAACTATATTAAATAACTATATTCATTAGAACTTAAACAAGAATCTTCAACAGAAATCTGAGCCTTTTCATGGAAATAATATGTCAAAAAGCACAAGTGAATCCAAGCCATTTATCCCAATAAATAAAATTTAACCATTGTGTTAAATGCTTAATACCCCCCTCCCAGATTAACACATGAACATGTCAGTGGTTTGTTCATTCATATGGCGGAGCATGCTTTGTTTTTTGTGTGCTGGTCTGTTGACTGGGGTTGTGTTATACGGTATGCAAGCTGTCCAAACCAGCTGACTGCCAACACTCCCCCACTGTGCTGTCCTTTTGAAGATCTGGTGGATTTCCCTCTGGTGTCTCAAGACTTTTTCAACCGATACCACAAACATACTGCCAGTTTCATGAGAGAGGTCTTTGTTTTAGCTCTTTTATGCTACAATGCCTGAGCCTATTGCAACTCAGCAAATGCTGTAGCTCTGCAAAATCTGTGATGGAACTCCACAAATTAGCAAAAAAAGATAAGGTGTATTTAAAGAAAGAAAAAAAAATGGCCAAGCATTGGATTTCAAAACAGCAAGAAGCAAATGTCGTGTCTCACTCACACGGTTTCCACAACACCCACCTGCAAAAAAAAAAAAAAAATCCATCATATATAAGAAACATCCGTCCCTTCAGGGGCCTTCTTTCTGGGTCACACCAAATAGGTTTATGCCAACAAAAAACATTAAACGATTCCTGAGGAACCGCAGCAGAATTATATGTTCAGTACGGGACTTGTTGAGAGGATTCGCTTCGTTAATCATATTTCTAACTTGTGCTTGGATCTAACTTTCAGAAGCTCAGTCCTGAAGCCTTATGAAGCCAAGTTTCAGACAACACTAGCTTTCAGAATCACATCTGTCTGGCGAATAAGACGCTCACTGCCTCATGTTATAAATGGTTGAATGTTGATGTAGTCATGGATCTGAGTTGGTGTGAACTATGGTCATTTGTTTTTCAAAAATGCATTGAGTCATCTGGGAAAATTACTTTTGCTTTGGCACAGAAATGTTTGCGGTGTGGGCTTTGAAAACGGGCCCACCCAAATATTTAATACTCTTTTCATTTGATTAACAAATATTCAATGAAGGAAGATGATGATTAATAATAATCCTATTTCCCATGAAGATGATCAGGTTCACTGTGTACATTTTTTTGACAAAAAAAAAAAAAAAAAATTCAGAGTTTAAAACAGGGACATCAAACTATTTATCCCATGCCACATCATCACCATGGTTACCATTAAAGGGCCAGTTATTCTTTACTTTCTCAACCAGCTGAGATTTCCCGTTAGTTGTTGGACTCGGGGCTTTAGTACTAATATCATCAATTTTTCTTGTGTAAATGCAAATTTGAAAAATAAATAAATTGTCGTAAAATGGTAAATTTTGCCACATCACATATTTCATCATGAAGTGAATTTTTTTTCATAAAATCTTAAAATTTTGCAATAATACCAGCAATTCTAAAGTTGAGACTTTACTAAAATCACATTTTCTTTCTTGTAAAATAAAAAAGAAAGAAATTTGACTTTAAAAAAAAAAAAAAAAAATTAAAAGAACACACAAACTTTGTTGTAAAATTTCAATTTTTGCCAGATCGAGACTCCCCCAACATCCAATTTCATAAAATTGTGATTAATTTTTTTAAACTAAAGAGTACAATCTTTTTGTTGAAAAATATTAACTTTCTGCAACATTTTGACATAAAATTTAAATAGAAAAGTTTGTATAATTTCACCATTGTGTCAAAAAATCACAAATGTTTGTGTTAAATAGATTATTTTTTTACAAAAATCACAAGTTTATGGGATTAGCTGTAATAAATTTTTAGAACATCAACAACTCAAGTCCATAATAAGTAAAAGAATGTACACTCAATCAGCTAGAGCTACAGCTTCCCTGTAAGGTGACAGAATTTCTTAATCTTAACACCACAAAATTACTATCAAAACTGTATAAATTAATGTCAAAAATAGATAACTCTCTCCCAATTTCAAAGTGGGAGGCTGACTTATCCCTTAACTCTGATCAAAAATTCTGGTCACAATCATGTTTAAATATTTTCAGTATGACTAAGAATCCAAATTTGCAACTTATACAATACAAAGTCCTCTACAGAACACATT
>JBAMYA010000002.1:2661172-2735560 GCA_037176975.1 Arrhamphus sclerolepis | reverse complement strand
ATAATTTGAAAAATTATACATGGACAGAAAATAGTTGTCACTGTGTCCATGACTACAGTAAAGTTGGACATTTTAACATGGGGTCCAAAGGAGATTTAATGACAACTAGGAGCAGGGTAAAAAGGGAGTCAAAGGACTGCAAAATGTGTAACTTTTGGGACTTCCATGTTGGTGTGAGTGCCGGATGTAGCCCCTAGAGTTAGAGTGACAGCTCCACCTGATGAGTGAAACAATGGTACTCTTAAACTATAATGACATCTAGATGTCATGACAAAGGAATCATCTTTTTGGTGTGGAAAATGGAAAAATAAATAAGTTGAGATATTATGAAACAAAAAGAAATTGAGAAAATATGTGCATGATGAAATTTAAGCAGTTATTAACAGTGGAGCCTTGCCTGTGAGGTGAAAGGGAACCTGTGGAGGACAGGGCCCATTTCTGAACACCTTTGTTATTTCATGCTGCTGGCTGGCTCAGCTAGAGTCAGCAGGTTTGAACGTCACCATCCGACGGTAATTTACAGCCTCCACAAACAGAATCTTGCATAGGTCTTCCAAGAAGCTTGAAGCAGCCCTGGTCGTGACAGATTTTTTACAAATAGCAGGTAATGTTGCATATCTCCTGCACCTAATTCTGACTATAAAACTTTGTTTTTAAAAAAAAAAAAAAAATCCCCCTTTTCTCTTCGCAAGTGCTCTCCTTCCTTCGTCTGCATAATATGGTAACATGCCACTTTTAGATCACTGCAGTCTCTGAAATACATTTGAAGTGTTTCTTACTTGATTTGTCAGAATAAAGGACTCTTTCTTTGCATAGTTATAATGGTTCTTCACAAAGCTCCCTCCTTCACTTTGCCTCTCCTTAAACACTTGTCTCACTTCTTACCCCTTCGGTCCTCAAACAAGCCTCTAATGGCCCACTTCTGTCAGAGCAGACTCTTTGGCCCCCCTGCTTTCCCTACTTGAAACGGGCAGGCGGTGTGACGCGTGGAGGCATGTAGGATATGCACGGCTGCACGAGCTCAAACCTTCAACCCTTCCGGTAGGCTGCTGCACAAACCGCTCTCTAAATGTTGCTGAGCTCCTGCAGTAATTCTGGCACTTCCTCACTGGAATAATTTCCTTTTTTGTTTTCCATCTCACTTATGTGCATCCTGAATAAATTAACATTTTATGTAAATGTGGCAAATACTAGAGACTGGAATAAACTCAGAAGGTTCAAAAAGGATGTTAACCACACACAACTAGGACCACTGAGGAAAAAAAGACAAAAACAGACATCAGACTTACACAGAACATTGAATTAAAATGAATGGCTGAGTTAATATGTTAACGGTTAATTAAATGTTTTTTTTTTCTTCAAATACAATTCATATACTACTCATTTGTCAAATTATCTGATAAGTTGTTTCCTTTTGTTTTTATTTTTGGGTTTGTGATTTGTAGTGTATTGATTTTCCTACACATCTTTTACATCTGAAATAAATCAATCAATCAATTTATTGACGGTTTGATTATTTAATTGGATTTGCAGATGAGACATTTTTTAAAAAGGCTTTAACAATTAAAATTTTATGTCCATAAATAAAAGCAAGGATGCTGCTTTAAATGAAAATAAAGAAGACTGCAGTAATCTGAAGCATTTAAACCGTATAATCTTTGTTTTGTCTTTTTGCAAAGACAAATGACGTATTCAAACAGAAATCTTATTTTGTTTTGAAAAACAAATGTCATCGACGCATCAAACAGCTCGAAGCTACTTAGACTTAAACAACAGATTGTGAAGTAAATGAGGTTTTTGAAAGGGCGTCCAAAGCAGGCTGTGATTTTTTTTTTCTTTTCTAGAAGTAAATGTAAGGCTTTAATTGACACTGGTGTGTCTAAATGGTCCAAACGGTCGTCATTTTTGATATATTAACATAAAGATAGGCTACACCCAGTAGGTGCAGGCGAAGCTATGATGTCACCAACGCCACCTTCCTTCTTATCCATGTTCATCTATCCTGATTTCAGATGTCTCCGTCCAAAACATTTGAAATGAGGACAGCATTTGCCAGTCAATTAATTAACAGCATTGCAAGACAAATCATCTTTAAAATATATTCTCTTAGGTCTCAGAAGTAACCATAAGTGCTACATAACTGAAGCCATGACTGCAATTCTGACTATTTTATTGTAACATGTTGCTGGTATCAAGGCCAGCGATGGAAATAATACATTTTATTTTGTTTGATATCAATAGCCGTCTTTGCTGTCTTTTCAAATGCATACATAACTTAAAATCATTTTTTAAAATCATCTTTTTTTTTTGTTTGTAACTGGTTTTATAACGTTTTTGTCTACAATGGTTTGAAACAGGGTTTTATTACAGCATCAAGCTCCGTGTAAGAAGCCAGTTTATCTAATGATTTGTAGTTATTACGAACCCCCAGCCCCAAATAGGATTGAAGTGAATAAAAATAAATAAATAAATAAATAAAAAGATGAATGAATTCTATGTAGCAAAGGAAGGGCTGTGTAAAGCAGATAAATGAGTCAACAGACATCCAATTTCAACTGTTTATGAAAGAGCAGTAAAAATGCCAACTCCCAGTTTCTCGCTGTTAAATTTAAATGTTAAGTTGCACAGTCCTGTTTTTCAGGGGTGCCAGCTGAGAAAACCAGAATTATTCAATTCAAATCTTTCCCTTTTTTTTTTTTCCTCGAGTAACTGAAAATGTTGGGATTTGTGATTACAATTCATTGTTGCAGCATTGATTCATGGGAGATTCATGGGCGACAGCAGCGGCCGTTTCACTCATGCGGAACCGCCGTTTGAAATACACTTCTCAATAAATGGCAAACAGGAACTGACAACGCAATTTTCTACTCAAGGTCTTGATAATACATTACGTGAGGGTTAACTTAAGCCCATAGATCCCAGTATGAAAACCAAACTGTATTTCAGAGGCTGGAAGCTCCTCAAATGACGCGGCTGTAATTATAATGGAATTATGATGAAATAAAAAGCCTCAACTGCAATGTAATCAAGGCAGAAACAAGAGCATAAGCAGCAAAGGGATACATGACCTTTGCTTCTTTACAAAAAAAACAAAAACAAATGGGAACAAACCTCTGATTATTTGACTACGGTGAACCTGCCGATCAAACGGTGGAGTTAGCGTCATGGCAGATATTAGTTCTAGTGACAAAAGGTATAGCCTTTATAAGGAGGTAAGTTATAATTACTGCAATATGACCTAATTAGATGTTGCCAGTGGATGGTTGGGCAAAGTTCAGTCCAGTCCAGTTGAAGGGAAATTATATAATACATTACATGAGGGCCAATATGGAGCCAGCGGGCAGCCCCGTACGGGGGACCATTTGTAAGTCCATTTATATCTCAGATGGGCCCCACCACAGATTTTGGCTGGTACAGTGAACAAACCCTCCCACAGAAAACTGTTTGGCCACCGATTCAGCCAGCTGGTCACAAAACTGACTGTAACTCACTCAACTCTTCAAAGATTTTCATGGAATTTTGCTTGTTAGAAATACGAGATGTCCTGCAGAAACTGTGTCTTTTTGAAGGTCAGAGAGAGAGAGCACCTCTTGGAGGTGCCAGAGAGAGGTCGTTCTGGGTCTCACAGCTGAGGCTGCCGTCCCATAAAGCACAAGTTAAAATACGTGAGACTTGCAGACCGACTTGTACTTGTACATATGCAGCGATTCGCAAGCGACAGGCAAAAATAAATAAAATGTCATCTTTATTTTGCCATTTGAGGTTTGATTGATGCTCTTTAAATGAAATTACTGCTTTTCAGCAACTGTTTGGGTTTTTTCTTCCAAAGTGAAATTGCCACAGCAGCATAGTGGTTTTTTAAAAATCAGGTCTTTTCAACCACTAGGACGGATGGAGTGATTTGTCAATAGATCCTTATTCCACAACCGTATTACTATAATATTCACTACCACAATTTATTGGAAATAAAATAATCAACATGTGACCAGAGCAACAGCCATTTTAAGCAAAGTATCTCCATTTTCAGGGGCTTAATAGAAGAGTTGTAATTGAAAATATAACCATACCTTTAACACTTGAATGAAATCCTTGGAAGACAAAGACTACGTCAAGACCTGACTCATGGACATCAGTGGATGTGGAGTTTCCCTCCTGGAGATGCTTTTCAAGGCCTTTTCTTGCAGCCCCCTTCAGTTCAGCCTCGTGCAACTAAAAAGCATGCTCTCGTGGGTTGGCATCAGACCGACTTAGCCGCCGGTTATTCAGTTTTCCTGCTTTCAAAAACTCCGAAGTTGCTTTTTTAGTACGTTTAAGGTCATTATCCATCTTTGCTGTGAAGCCGAGTCGGTTTAGCAGCATTTGTCTGAATGTGAGCAGAGTTTAGCCGTATACGTGTCAGAACTCATCTTGCCACTTCTTTCACCACTGATTTATCTTAGTTTAATTGGGTCTAAGAATTCTTTTGATGGCAAAGTCTAACCTGGCTTTCCTTGTCTTTGACTGTTACCAGTGAGAAGCCTGATAGTGGATTTTGCCTACCTCCTCCAGATTATTCTTGACCTCTTGCTGATGTTGAAGGGTCTTCTTAACCAAGGAAAGGTGAAGAAAGTTGAAGACCGTGAACCACCAGCTGTCGTCCATGGTCTCCTCCATCATAATGTCAAGTCCACCAGTGCTTTCTAACTATTCATTTGGTCACACCTAAGGTTATTTGTTGTCTTTTTAATTGTCTTTTCAACCAACTGATGGCTCTTTTTAACGTACAACACAATCCCTTTGGACATTTTAGTGGCTCCAGTCAAACCATTTAGACGTCATACGTTTCATTTTTCTTGAACCAATGTGGAAATGGAGTCCCAAGTGTCAAATTAACTTCTTTCCAATCAACTGTCCAAATGGTTTGGAGTCCCTCAAACTAGAGGTCCTCTGCTATGAAGATTCAAAACACAATGTGCAAATACTTCAGGACCAGAATGCATTTGGACAAACACTTGGTCCATATTTATGAAGTTTGTTTCAAAATGCACAAGGCAGATGTTTCAAAGTCTAAAGGCAAAGCAAAAAAACATGTAATTGGCATCTTCAAATGCTCACCGACACTAGCGCTTAAATCAACTGTTTCTTAAACCGTCAGCTGAAAGGTAATGACTGCGGCAGCCTGAAGTGCATGTTCACTTCATTGTTTTTGAGTTTGCAGGCTGTCACTGTGCCCAGCTATTTACAACAACAAAAATAAGCTAATTAAACTACTGAACATGATTCAAGCAGCATCAAGCTGTTTACAGACAAAGAGAGAAAGTAAGAAATCATCCATTTAATGCTTTATTGTGTTTAAGAGTCACTTTTCTGTTAAAAGGAGAGTGAAATATGGATTTTGGTTCAGGTTATACTGGAATTGTGACATGAATACTTGAGTAAAACATGAAAGAGGAGAGAATAACAAAGATTTCAAGCCCTAAATGTTGGTCTGCTCATCTGCTGGCTGCCTTGAAACACAACGTACATGCTGTTTGTTTTGTTCTTGTTCCGTGTGTGCTGTATTTATCATTAGGCAACTGCTTGCTAGCACATCTGTTAAAGATTTACTGTAGCTATGAAACAATAATAAATGCAGCTTCAAAAAGGTATTCCAATTGGCTAAAAACACGGACCAGTCCTTTCAATCCCAAGTCCCTGCAAAGTTGAACTCAAGGCGACTGCTCGATTTGAAAATCGGTTATCAGTCTTTGACTTTAAGCGAACGTTCAGCCAGTGCAATCCCAACATATCCGCCATAAAGCTGACACTTCCTGCGTGTTTTCGGCTGCTGACATCTAAAACAAAGAATGAGCGGAAAGTGTTGCCTGTAGGACTTTGGCTCTCACATGTGGACAGCTCTGCTGAAACGCAGATCAAGGTCTAAACTTGTCTTTACTCTTACTGGATTCATAGTTACGCAGGAATGGGAAGGATTGGAAAAGTCTTTGATCAAACATCTGTCATCTCGTCTTCCATGTCGTCCCCCTCGGTTTCACCTTCTGCCTCGGCTTCTTCCTCCTCTTCCTCCTCAGATGTCACGTCCAGCTCATCCATCTGGGACGCACACTTTGGGCAAGCGCAGATAAACAGGTAGTTCTCCCTGGAAAGGAAATGTCCAAGTGATTACAAACACTGTTAATAAAATCTGGTGCTTCTCTACAGCAACTGACTGTTCCACATTGTGATTCATGTTTGCGTCTTCACTGCTATGAATCAGCTGAGGAGCGGAAATGTAGGTTCGGACGGTGGAGAATTACAACAAGATGCATTAAAACTTCATGCCTTTCTCGAGCCTCAAACAGACTTGGGATTCACTTCAAAGATGAATTTACATCATTTGTAATCAATGAAGAGCAGGAGCAGCTGCCACACCCCACACTGCTCCCGCCTCACGACTGCCCATCACCGTCCGGCAGGCTTTTTTATTGATCCAGATGGAATTCATAAGTGTGAACTCTGTTCGAGTGTTTTCTCTGAGGGATTAGAGATGTTTACCTCAGAATTTTGTGCCTGCTGTGTCGGCTCCTGTCCCGCTGACAGCAATCCAGATAACTGATGCAAATCTCCTGGAAATTGAAGAAAACAGACCCCTTCAAGCGGCTGGGGAACCCCAATATCAATAACAAGAAGCAAGTGTGCATTATATGTTGCAGTTGTGTTACGATACTGCTGCCACAGCTATTTTTTTTCCAGACCAGAAATATATATATCCCTGGTGTATATGCATTGTTGCATTAAGTTGCTGTGTCCTCCCATCTCTCTGGTGAAATATTCTCTCTTCTCTCGTAGTCAAAGGGGAGCTTTTCAGTAAAAGCGGTACAGCTGCTGTGACATTACTGTGCCGCGCAGATGCAAGGCTTCTCAATCTTTCTGACAGTTTGACAAACCCTCTCCAGTCTTGAAGGATTCTGCTTTCTAATACCGCCTGACAAGGGAGAGCGCACGGCTAGAGAGGAATGTTCTGTCCCGTCTATCCCAGACCAGAATTTATCACTCCAAACCCAGGCGTGTCAGCTGACCTCTCCTGGGCTGATGTCACTGAGGGCACTGAGGTGAAGCAGGAAATTGTTGTCGGGGAAGGACGCCTCTGCGTTTGGGACGCAGCTGTGGTTACCTGCAAGGGGGAAAAGTTCAAACATATGATAATGTCTTCTTGACCACATTAGCTGTGATTTTGTGTTGAAATTACAGAGACGTCATTGGTGCTTACATGAGCTTTGAAGCAGAAAAAGCCCAGAGCCCTCGCAGTTGAGAAAGTCTCCCGTTTCTGCAGAGAAAGAAGGGCATTATGCATGTCTGACCTTTTTTCTTGTGATCTTCACGCAGGTTACGTAATAGTGACAGCAGTGTCACTGCTGAAAACTGAAACGCAGACAATAATAAACAAATGCTCGCTCAAACAATATGACCGCTGCAAATCTGCTCACTTGAGGCGAAATGTATTTACTGCAGAAAATACTGCCGCACTGAGATAAAACTCTGACCTTTTTCGATGTCCTTGTAGAGCTGATCGATAAAAGAGTCCAACTGCTCCCTCTGCTGGGCGGGAAGCTCCAGTGCATCACAGGCGTGAACCCACTGACTCAAGGAGCTGGAGTTAAAACATGAGAGGAGAACAGACGCAGAAGAGATTCAACAGCTGAGCGGAGATCTGGAGTCTGTCATGATGATACCTGAAGGGAGGAGTACCTGGTGCCGATGCCCTGTCCGTTTGTTCCCACCAAAGCAAACAGGGAGCGGAAACCCTCAGGAACGAACCACTGCAACACAGTCATATGTCAAATACAAACTATTCACATATATCCTTTTTATTTGACATATATCATGTAAGAGAGACGGCAGAAGCCGTTTAAAAAGGTCAACATAATCATATTTAAGGTGGGAATCATTCAAGTCATGATGAAGTAGCAGGCAAGGGTAAGGCTTCCACTAGAGAGGGTTTGGAGTAAAAACTAACAAGTGTACGGGACTGAACGCCTCCTCGGGCCTTTCAGTGGTGTTGGACCCAGTAGGATCCACTGACCTGGAAAACGAACACTCCTTACCACATAGTGGCAGTAATGCACCACCCTCCCTCTTTGTCAAAAACCTGATAGAAGACCACTTCAGAAGACAAACAAACAGCTAAGTAAAAACAACGATAACATGGACGTGATGGTGGACATGAATGAGAAGACTCGAGCTTGGGGAGAAAATCCAGGGACCTGCAACATCTAACGATGTTAGAAATTAAGATTTTTATTTTCTAGGTTTGGTCTATATTCAAAGTTTTGTCAGATTAAAAGTTTAATTAGCATAATTATCAGCTGCAGTTCTATTTATGATGATTTAAAAACATAATGTTGCAGCTCGTGGATGCTTGAAAGATGAATGTATTAACTCTTATGAAGCCAAAACCACAGCGCAACAACAAAACAAACCTTTTTAGTTACACCGACGTTAAAAGCACTGAAGGATAAAAGGGGATGAAAAGAGCAGCTCCATCTGAGACAGACTTACCCGACTGAGATAATCATCGTAAAGTGCTGCTTTGAAAAGACTGTGCAACAAGGCCAGCTGCCCCTGAAAATGCAGTGATGAAAATAAAATTGTACGGAACAGAAAATATACAGAGATAACAAGCACTGCTTTGCTCAGCAAGCTGTGAAGAACTTGAAGTGGCAGACTTCATGAAGGAAACTTACCCTGAACTGCTCTCCCAGGAGCTTGTGAGCGATCTCCTCCTCCTCATTCGCCGTCCGGCTGCAGAAGTAAGAAAACAGCTTCTGCCATCGTGCTTTATCTTTGGCCTGGTCAACATCAATTGTGACATAATTACAGTCTTTTATTGTTAGTTCCTCTTCATCACATTATGAAGTGTTTACCACCCGCATCAAAGGTCCTTTTGCATTAACACCACAGTGTTTGATAAGCAAAAGACAAAAAAAGAACACTCAATGCTCAACTTGGTTTTTTTTCCTTCCCCAATTGTTGACATTTATTTCAAGCAGAGATCTCAGAAAGATTACCACACATGGCAGAGTGTTTTCTAGCCAGTAAATGCAGCCGTCAGAGACACACCTGTTTGACTACAGCGACCATCCTGGCCATCAGCATGATGCTGGAGGTCTCTGGGGGATAATGCATGCCCCTGAAAGAAGGAAAAAGCTCTTCATTAAATGTTATTTAGCTTTTTTTTTTAAAAAAAAAAAAAAAAAAAGAAGAACAATAATCAGCACTCAAGAAGGTAAAATTGTCCATGAAAGGCTGCATCACCTCCATGCATCTTTGAGCTTGTTGATGGGGTGGTCTTGATCTTCCTGAGATGGACCCAGACACAGAGCCCGATGGTACTGATCCGCTGCAGCTTGTCGGCACTCGCTGCTACAGTACATCACCTGCAGGTAATTAATGAATTTAAAAAAAAAAAAGGAGAAAGAAATACTTTCAGCATGACCCCTTCGCCACCATTTTCAAATTGCACCTAACTGCCCAGCGAGCTGTGAAAAATCAGCGAAAAAGCATCACGCTGCTGCAAAAACCAAGCCTGAAAAGGTTTGTCAAATGAAACACTACTGGCAAGTTCCTCACAAAGCTGCTAATTTGAATCATTTGGATAAATCATTTAAATTCAGAAATGTTTCTAAATGGAATCAAAAATAAATAAATAAAGACTGGAACATCAATTCTGTAGACTAAAAGTCTTGCTCTACCTTGTGACAAGCGGGGGGAGAACATTGTTCCTAAAAGTCAATGAGAAAAATGATTTGATTTGAGAGTGTAAACATCTGTGATTCTTTTTATTTTATTTTAATTACGTGTCTTGGGGGAAACACTGCATCATTAGCAGCGGGTGACTTGAGCAGGACGTGGCTTTTCTTAATCTGCTTGTGAGTGGCTTACCCTGCCTCTAACCGACCAGCATGCGTCAAACCTAAAACTAACCGACCCACCTGATGAAGGGCACAAGCAGCCGGTCAGGTGGGTCATCTTGCTGCCATCATACAAAGTGATATGACTTGCAGCTTAAGTCTGAATGCAAAAGAGACTTGGAGGGGTGTCTACTTGGTGCTGACTGTTTGTTTAGCAGAGAAGAGGATGAATTAGCTTATTTGGTCAGCGACGGCGTGTCCAGCAACAGTGAAGCAGTGAGTACCTGGCACTGAGGACAGGCTTGGTGCAGCTCTGGGCGAACACGGCAGAGCTCCGGGTGAGGAAGGCTGAGAGCAGGATTACCACTGAGTCTCCTGGCGTTCTCCTCTGCAGTCTCCAGAGCACGTAAACAATATTCACAGGCTGAAACAACGGGAGAACAAATTGTAGCAGAGACACAGGCGTTGTCGAAGTTCTCGTAAATGCATCGGTGCCGATGACAACAGAGCAACGGTTGTCATGATAACACGGGCAAATTGAAAGGCAACAGTGCTTCACAGCAACACGTGCAGGATTTCACCATCTGTTTGGAGCCTCTCCTCTTTTACTCTACAGTCTCTACCAGCAATGTAGTCAAACAGAGAACCACAGGAATCCAGAATATGCTCCTACAGCCACGTGTCAGTAAAATAGAACTCTACAATCCTTTTTTTAAACACAGAACTATGCACAAAATAATCTGCTGCATGATTAAAATGCATATATATCAAACTTTTTTTTTTCCAGATTGTGTTATTAACCTTTACTATATATGAAGACAGTTGTTTAAAAAACAAAACAACAAAAACTCTTGCTCTAATCCTGATACTCCTGTCTCCCTCACGTGGTAATAAAGGAGAATAATAATTTAAAAGGTGCAATGCATTCCCAACGTCTCCTCCCTTTAGGCGCTTAACACAACTCAGTCAGCTCATCCTTTACATAAACAACCCTCCTGTTGTCATGGTAACCCATCATGGCAACCAGTGCCAGAACTACCTGGAGAAATAATTTGTCAAATCTCAAGAAGACATCAAGATAAGCTGAAAGTGGGAAAGCTACTGCATCACTGAAGCGCACAGAGGATGTTTAACTTTACACTTTAGATTAAACTAACCAGTGTTTTCATTGTTTTTATTCATTTTTATCCTAAAGTACGACCAACATATTTGAATTTGTCGACATCTCACCTTTATATTTGTACAAAGCATTCCACAGGAACTGTGCAGAAACCAGAGGCCGCTCAATGAAGATGGTGTCCCCCTTCTTGATGCTCCTTTTAGCGAAGAGCCCCTTACCCTAAAAGATGGATAACAAATCAATGCTGGACTCTTTCAACACACCTGCAGCAGGAAGTAGTAGGATAGATCACTGAGAAATAACAGAACGATACGTAGGTTAATAAAATAAAATAATAATAACAATATTTAAGTTAATTATGTTTATCCATTAGAAATCCAGCTTCTACTGCATGTGGATTTAACACGTTTTCTGCATCTCTGAATTGAATTTTTATTTCCTGAACTTTAATTTTCTTAGGCCTCAATCTGTTACAACATGAGACCATGCGGACCTGGTGTTTGGTCACACTGGAGTGAAATTAAACACAAACCATCCGTCAGAAACAGTCAGTGAACGTCAGAGTCCCAGACTGTCCACAGACGTACAGCGCTGCTGCTCTGAAGCGACTAAACGCCACGTGTGAATCTAAACATTATTTAGTTTGACAACTTGAACGAGACTTACCTTTATATTGTCGATGAACCTCACTTCTACGCTGCTGGACACTTTACCGGGGTCCACGCAGAGAGAAAACATGTCATCCAGGGGAGCAGCCATCTTTCTGGAGACCTTTCACCTTCAAACCCCGACACTTGAACTGAGACAGACGCTGCAGCGCCCTCTGCAGGCGCTAAACGGAACAGCAACATTTAAGAAAGAAATGCACTACACGATATGGCAGCCAGGCGAAATACATAAATAAATTTATGTTTTGAGCTGAAATTAAAAGATGCACTGTGCCAAAGTGAAATGAGGTAAGACTGTAGCAAGAATGAGGTCATTCATTCCATCTGCTGTAAGACCGTACAACACCAGTACTAGTTACATAATTAATACCATATTCTTGCCATTCTTGTACAAAGTTTTATTTTGGTTTATATTTATCTTTAGTGTGTTCATTGATGATCATCATAGTGTGTAACATTTTTTTAGTTTTACTTTTTTTTAGCCAAAATACTTTTGTACATAAATGTATAGTGTGCCTACTTTTATGACCATTTTTCGTCATTAAAGTACATTACATTATAAAGTAAAAGTACTTTATAAATTAATGTAAAACTATCTAAAAAACAACAACAAACATTTCATAATTTTTCAGAAATCTTGCAGTAGATGAACTGAAATAAATCCATAGGGGCTGGAAATGTGCTAACTATAGACTACAAATTAAGATGTTTAAGCAAAGAGACAAAAATGTAATGTAAATATCAATTTGTTTGTTTGTTTTAAAAAGGAACACAGTATTTCAGAATTATTTGTAAATTGCGTGAAGAAATTCAGATATGAAAGCTGAAGAAATAATCTAAGTTCATAATTCTTGAGGAAGTCTGAAAAAAAAAAACCTTGCAGAGGATGGGAAATTATCATTTAGTGAAAACACTTCAGATACAGTGGAAGATTATTTATTATTTATTGTAAAATAATAGTATGAGTTTTATACTCTTTGACTAGCAAACATTTATTAAACTTGTTGCAGAAAAATAATTATACAAAGAATCAAAACAATTTTCTCATGTGTTATCGCTATACTTAAAACATTGTACAAATGAAGTAAGTCATTATGTCTACAATTGTGGCTTAACAGTCAGTAGTGGAGGAAAATGCCCCTAATATGATTTAAGATGGAAAGCTACAACCAATTTAGGAAAAATGTACAAAACTTCACATTGTTTGTTGAAAGATCAGCGGGGTAATCAGTTGATACTTTAAAAAGTCTACAAATCAGCACACAGTACAGCAGAATATGTTTTCCCTTAGACATGTGCACACTCATGCATTGATGACAGAGTGCTGTTACATTTAGAGTCCAGAGTGATCATTATGTTCACAGGTAGTTTATCATTCAGTATGAATCAGCACTGCAGCTGGTGCCAGGTTGATCCTACCAGGTTGATCCTACCAGGTTGATCCTACCAGGGGTCCCAGCGGGATTTTTTTAAGGTTGTCATAGTCCTTTATAACTTTTGATAGAAGGTCCTCTTCTTTTTCACTCTCAGTGATGCTTTTAGCAGCTCTTTATAAGGTTCAGAGAGGGAGCCAAAAACAGGAGGAGTGATGCCCCTTATGCTTGCACTCTGTGTGGTCCAGATGAGCACTGTATGGACCGAATCACTATGTGTGCAAGGTAGCATCTCTTTACATGGCACTGGTCCAGACAACGTAAGTGTACAGTGGAAAGTACAGGTGCAACAAAAGACAAAAATAAAAATAAAAAATTTAAAAAAAGTATTAAAAAAGCAATGAAAAGGAAAGTTTTTAATGTCAGCCTCTAAAACCATTGAGACAAAGAAATGAAGAAAGTGTGAAGCACAGGATTTAAGGACCCAAAATTACTAATCGACCATCCAGGTAAGCTTTACATTACTTCGGCTTTCCTATGTGAAAGGTCCTTTTGTGGAGCTCTCCAGTCACTACAACCCTCAGGGAGTCCTTAAAACTGTTTTTGAATGTGTCTTAACATTGCATATAGTAATAATAACTTCTGCAGTTTATACAAATCAGAAACTTTCACCATCTCCTTTCTTTCTAAGACACAAAAGCCTAAAATAAATACCATGTGTCTGATATGGAGCAAGAATTGGCAGCGCAGGAAGCTCTTCATCACATTTGTTATGCAGTCTGTCCACCAGAGGGTGCTGACAAGTCTGTTTTCCACTTGATAACTCACTAGATGTTATGGTTTATTAATTTAAAGGATCCTCATAAAATATTGCTGATACACTGTTATCAGCATCAGCCTCAATAATCTAGTGCATTCCTCTTTCTATCACATCCCTGCATCTCATTTGGTTTGCACATAGATGCCTCTACTCATTCCTCAGCTTGCACTCTCCTCACATCTTAGTTCTTCCTACCTCACGTACATGCAGAGGAAGATACACAAGAGTGGAGTTATAGCATTCAAACTAAAACATCTTATCCCCAAAGCTGATTTTCAGTTAAGTATGACCTCAGAGACAGGTGTAAGACTGCTCTGAGATGGACATAATTGATATTGACATATTCTGTATTCGCCCTGTAATGGACTGGCTACCTGTCCAGGGTGTACTCCTGCCTTTCACCTGAAGTGAGCTGGGATAGGCTCCCCGTGACCCTGCACAGGACATAGCGGGTATAGATGATGGATGGATGGATGGATATTCTGTATTCACAATAAATTAAACTCTGCACTGTGAGATAATGTGCTCCTCTGTTCTCATATGCATTTTAGGAACTGAGTTTCCCTTCAAGATGGCATTACCGTACTTAGACTGCACTCTAGGTCACGAAAAGCAGGAGATGAGCTGGCACCAAATAAATAAATAAATAAAGAGGGTTCAGTGTTCCTCTTCTATTATGAGGAAGTAAAATTGTTTACTGTAACAGCACTTGCAATGGTAGGCCACATGGATGACGTTAAAGAAGCTAAACAAAAAAAAAAAAAAAAAAAAAGTCATTACTTGTGTGTGTTGTTTGATGCTGCAACTCTCTTCGGGTCTGCAGAGTTGTATTGACTTTCAGCTCCCAGACTGTACCGTTTTGGTTCACGTGTAACTTTTGCAGCAAAACAATTAGATCATTTCACAGGATGTAATAGCAGCTGGTTGCCTATGGCAACAGCATAACAGCATAAGAACAAGTCTGCTACCATGCTACAGTGTGTTACCACCAGCATCCAGAAGACAAGAAAAACCCCACAATGAAATGCAAATTTAAATTGCATCTATGAGTCTCTGGAGTTATTAAAAAAAAAAAAAAAAAGAGGTTCAAATACACGTAAACTATCACTAGCTGGACCTCCAGTGTGTCCCATTTATAGGGGACACAATTATATTAGATAATTTCCTCATGCTAAAACTGACTTACAGTAAATAAATGACTTTTCAGGTTCCAAATGAACCCCAAAGAGAAGTGTTGGGATCTTGAGAACAGTAGAAAATGGGTTTAGTAGTGTTTTGTAAGTACGCAGGGACCTACAACCCCCACGGTGATAATAATCCAGCAGATAGTTCCCAAATCCTGCAATGGATTCTGAGCGCCAGTTATTCACAATGCTCCCTAATTTCTTTTCGTGCACCCCGTCCTCTCACCCTCCATCATAAACCCTTGTTGTAGGTCACCACCTTGCAATCTGTTGCCATGGCAATCTCCGGCTCAAGGCGAGACACCTCAATCTGCCACAAGAAAAAGAAAAGAGGCCAAAAAAAAAATTAAAAAATGAAGCTGAAGATAATAATTCAGCTCTACATCTACATTTATCCTTGAAAGTCATTTTTAATTAGACGTGGAGAGAGACAGCTAGAATTAGAGGTGCAGGCCAGGCTGTGCACCAAGTAGAGTGTGTGTAATTTGAATATATTAGCAGCTGCTCCCGGAGCCATCTGGCCTTGAGAGCAGCAGCTCATCTGACAGAGTATACTGTACCTGAGACATCTGGGGGAACAGGCTGATGGCCACAGGCAGGGAGAGGCCGAACGTGACCAAGCACACAAGGCTGTGGATGGGCAGCAGCAATCTGCGGTTGCTCTGCAGGACTCTCAACCTGCACAAGTCAGGACAGAGATTAAAAAAAAAGAAAGAAAGAAAAAAAAAAGAATGACAGCCTGCAGCCTAGATCGATCTAAGATGACTACTGCAATGCCTGTAGTTATTTTGGGATCTGGAGAAAAAAAAAACATCACATCCTGATTTTTGGGGAGCTGTTCACACAATTGTAGGGTGTGAAATCCTGCCAATGTGAGTTTAATGAGTCAGACTGCTTCTATCCTGTTACTGGAGTCTAAAATAAACGCACCAAGATGGCATCTTCTTTGTGGCTTTTGTTCTCTCTTACTGTATTGACCTCAGGGCACAGCATATGGGGGCTCTGATTTGCTACAAGCACAGTTTTACTGTGGATTTTTACACCAAGCTCAGCCAAATGACTATTACAAAGAAAAGAAGATGATGAAAAACAAACCTTCCAAAATGAAAATGTTATTTTTAGAAAATCTATCCCTGAATATTGATGCACCAGGGTCTCTTTATTTCCAATCTAGTGCTTCACCAGTTCTTGCATGCAGGTTACATCTTCCTTTGGCATTTAAGTCAGAGGTTTAGTTAAATTAATGCTTACATCATAAATGATGTAATGTTATACAATTTTTTCTTCTTTACTTTCTTTTAAATGGCTTGCAGTACTTATAATTCAACTCTTAATTCCAATAAATGTTTGGACACTACAATGAAAGTAAATACAGAATTCAATGATTTACAAATCTCAAACACCATAAAGCATGAACACATGAACTTAAAAACACATGAACTTAAAAGTTCATGTACATGTGGGAACTGCTGGAGTTTTAGGAGAGGAATGTTGTCTGATTCTTTTACTATGATGGATGCAGTACTCAGTTTAGCAGTTCTGTCTTGCTGAAAGATGCAAGCTCCTACCTGAAAAAAAGACTTCATCTGGATGGGAGCATATGCTGCTATTAAACCTTTAGCTTTGATGTTTCCGTACTGGATGTGCAAGCCTCCCTGCAGGCACTAATGCACCCCCATACCAGGAGGGATGCAGGCTTTTGAACTAAGTGCTGATAACATGCCAGATGGGTCCTCTCCTCTTCGGTTTCCAAAAAGTATTTTAAAAAAATTCATTTTGACTGACCACAGGACAGTCTTCCGTTCAGTCCATTTCAACTAAGCTTTGGCTCAGAGAAGGCGGTGGCGTTTCTGGACCGCGTTCACATACGGCTTTAACCCACATTTGCAGATGCCATGGCCAACCGTGTTCTTAGACGGATTTCCAAGTATTCCCGAGTCCATGAAGTCATTTCTAGAAGCAATTTACATCATCATTTTCCCAGATTCTCTGAATCTTTTCATGGTATTATGTGCTTTAGATGATGAGATATTCAGTCTTTGTATCTTTACGATGATGAGCATTGTTCTGAAATTGGTTCACAATCTATGAGAACAGTTTTTTTGTTGTTTTTTTCTGAATGTTGAACCTCTCTGCTCATCTTAGAGACTCTCTTTTATACGCGGCGTCATGGCAACAGGTGACATGCCAGTCAATCTAATCAGGTACAAGATGTTCCTGCAGGTGTTTCTTTTTAGTTTGATTTACTTCTCCAGCCTTTTGTTGCCATGTCGCAACTCTTGTGTTGCCACCATCAACACCATGAACTCATATTTTTCATGAAATGTCTCACTTTCAACATCTGACATCATTTCTGCATTCTATTGCAACTAAAATATTGTTTTATGAGATCAAATCAGTGCATACTCTTTTCCAGTGACCCACCTTTTTTGGAATCGCAGTTTTAGTCAGGCATTTTGAGATTTTAGTTACTGCTGCCTCAGCAGTCGTACAGATCAAAATGGCAAACCTTTAATGCTACTGCATATTTCTATGGAATTACTTTTTTTTAATGCTATATTTTCTGGAGTAAAATACTTGGCACCCCAACCCTTAATAAAAATAAGTAGTTAAAATTGATTATGTAGAACAAAGCAGTGTCAGAACCCCTGAAATGGATCTAAAAGTTAATCTGAGAGTTCATGAGATTATTTAAAAAGAGCATTTTTACTGGTCAGAATACAACTGGACATTAAGCAAGTTATCAATAAGCACCAGTTCTTATTAAAAAAAAGTGTACCTCTCAAGGTAGGACATGATGATGGGGGGAAGGACGAAGATTGGCATTGGGAGGACCACACGTGTGAAGGCGGTCTCCATTATTGCCTGAGGATAAACAAGAGAGCATAGAGGGCATGCGCTGCTTCAAATACTGCGGTAGGATCTCATTTTCTCATCATGACAACACATTCACAGTACCTGCTCGAGAGCTGAGGGTTGACCCCCTACCGCCTGACGTTTTCAACTCACAAAGAAAAAAACTAGCACGCGAATAGCACGCCACTCACATGTCTTGCGGCGATTTTAGAGGATCCCACCACATTGCCGTTGTTGTCCAGAACATCAATGCCTTCAGACAGCTCGTTGTGTCTCATCAGACCCACGTTACAGATGTTTGCACTCGCTGAGGAGGGAGAGAGACGCTTGAAGCTTTTAATACAGTACATACTGTTATAAAAGCCTGTTATACTATCTGCGTGCAGTTAACTGTAGATAAAAGATTAAAACTAAATACATAATGACAAAATTTTTAACTCAATTAACAGCCTCTGAAATTTGACATAAATTCATATCTGATTGATACGATCGCTTGTGAAGAAACTACGGCTTCAGTAAGACTGACTCAGATCAGCAGAGGGCCACGTAAGAAGCAGCTTCATTATCAGAGGGTCCTTTTGAAAACCAACCTACAGCTGGGAAGGGGACTAATCTCTGAATGATCATTCTGGTGGCAGGGCTCAACTTGTTGGCCCTCTGAATCAGCACATTCAGTCCCACCTAAAAAAGAAAACAAAAAAAAACAAGACCAACAGTCACAGTTCAGGCAAATTACAGCAGCAACATCTAGGCAATATCCAACTACAACACATTTTCTTTCACTGAAACGTCCTTTTACTGCTCCTATACAGTGAAATAGTACTTTGCATTGCAGCTGTATTTTTATTACTAATTGTCGTGACTCCAACATAAACACCGGCACCGACCATAAACTGTATAATAACTATGGATGAACCATCTGTAGGTTTGTACAGAGAGCCTTTGAAGCCCAGTGTCACTCGAACCGCACAGCACCATGCTGCAAAGAGGCGGGACAAAGTTGCCAAAGCCAGCAGCAGAGCCAGTATCATTCAAGCATGTCAAAAATTGTCCTGGCATCTGATTGGTTAGATTTATCTGATGTGTTACGAAAAGATTCACTCCCCGTACAGTTGTCATGGATGTAAAATCTAACTATAGAGATGAAAACTGAAGGAATTTTTGTCCTCGGCTGTAAAAATGTTGCAAAATTGGCACTTTTAACAGAGGGGTCCATGAGGATTTTCTCAGTTTTGGAGCCAACACCTAGTGGTCAGTCGAGGATCTGCAACTAAATGTATTTCCTGGTCAGAAACCCGCTTCAACCTGGGTTGAATAAGGCTAGCATGTGTCAGCCAGCTTTCAGGCATACTTTTTTTTTGCCTATTTACCCATTTTGACCAATACGGTGCTAGGAAACAAAAAAGAAACCTATAAGTGATGTCACAGGGGTTTGTCCATTTCTTTTTATACCGTCTATAATTGATACTAGCAGAATTGTAAGCCACTGCTTAGATTTTTTTTCAAGAACTGAAGTCTATCAATGTCAGGGCAAAACAAACACACTCACTGCGATGGAGACAGCACTCGTCACAGCTCCTACGTAGCCTTGAAGAAACTTTGATGTGGGCGTAGGCTGAAGGCGAACAGAACAAAACACGTTACAGCTTTATACCAGGTTTATTGTCAAAATGCTATGAACTCTAACATGATGCAGTCTATTTCATACTGACTGTTGGACAAAGTAATACAAATGAGTAATTTCTACCTTTGTGGCGTTCCGGTTTGCATAGTTCACACAGGCATTGTGACTCTGATTCAGCCACTGAAGAAAAAAAAGAAAAAAAATGAAGAGTTAAAGTAGAAGCTGAAGGAACAAGACAGATGGACTGAAAGAGATTGAAAGTATCCTTAAAAGATGTTCAAAATGTAAAATAAATGCTATGATTTACAGTGGTGTTTAGAAGTTTGTGAAGCTTCTTTTTTTCTATAATTCTGCACAAATATGATGTAAAATGGCATAAATAATCTTACTAATTAAAATGTGATATTTTGAAATCTGGTCATAACAGAAAACCTGACAGAGGATGGAAGATGGAGAAGAGATAAGGAAGAAAAAAAGAACTTGTTGTTGTGGGAGCTGTGTTTGGATATGTCAAGCAGGAATAGACCGAGACATTGTTTTAGAGGTTCCACCAGTGTGTTTACCTAAAAATAAATAAAGAAATAATAATTCAACCTGTAAAGGCAGCATAAGTGATTTCTGGACGTCACGTCTGCTGATATTTGAAAGAAACCATATCTAGCCCCTCCCTCTCGTGCAGGTAGTGTCAAACTGATCCGTGAAAGGGCCGGTGTGGATGCAGGTTTTCGTTCCAACCTGCAGCCACATCGGCCTTTTCACGGATCAGTTTGACACCCCTGCTCTAGTGCTACCCAGAGAAAACACATGGCATGATAAACTATCCCAAGCACCCTGACACATCACGTGCATCAACCCCCCGTGATTGGCTGGACAAATGTTTGTTAATGTCATGCTTTAGGTTTTGGTTAAGGGTTTTTTCTGGTTTTGGTCCTGCTTTTATTTTGAAATCCTGTCTGTGTCTAGTTATGTTCTGTTTGACTTTCCTGATCCTCGTTCCCCTGATGTGTTTCACCTGTATCTCATTACCCCTGTGTGTGTGTGTGTATGAGGTCCTGTCTTTTCTCTGCCCTGTGCTGGTCCGTACTGTTTGCTCTCCATGGTCCTGAGTCCTATTCTGTCTGGTTGTTTAGTTTGCGTTCCCCCCTCCCGCCTTGTCCTGAGTTTATTTCTGGTTTTTGGATTTTTCCTGCCCTGGCAGTGTTTTTGTTTTTGTTATTAAATATCAGTTCTGGACCACTCCTGCATTTGGGTCCACCGTACAACCACCACACTTCATGACGGTTAAGGTTCGGGTGGGTCATACAGCCCAGACTCTGCAGGCTGTGTATAAAAATGAATTCTTGTTTTTTTTTAAACAGTTTATATACAAGATAGATAGCTGTGGATAGGAAGAAGAAATTTGTCACTAAATGAGCCAGAATGTTTTCTATTATTATATGTTATAAACTGTGTAGAATCGCTTACCCTGCCTTTAAAGTTAGTATGCAGGAGCCATACAGAACAACTTTGGTTCTGGGATATTGCTGGGTTTATTCCCTTCACTTCTCTTATTTTTCCCTTCTTAAAAAGAATGAGTTGTGCAATTTGTTATTCTCTCGCTGTGTGATCCAACATCATTTGGGAGTCGGCTCACGCAGATCTCCTCACCTCTCGTTACAGTTTCACCGCTATAACACTGAATTCATTTCCCAGTTAAATGTGTTCGGCCAGTTGGTGCCAAATGCATGAAGACAGGTGACCATGTTTCACAGATGAAGCACGCATTTAATGCTGTGATGCACTTTTCCCTCCTCTAAACTCCACTCTTGTCATGCAAACCAGTTTAAGTCAGCGCTCTCCTGGTCGACCTTTTAATTGCTAAGAAGTTAACATGGTTCTTTCTGACCTCAGTATTTCATGTCTTGGTACTGGAGGGATCAAACCAGAAGAAGAGTAATAACAGTCTTCAATCTCTTGCATCACTTTTTTAATTTGTGTAAAAAAAATATTTACAGGTGACATCTATGCAGTAATATAGAATGCACAAAAGGTTTCACAGACTTCCAAGCATCACAGTACACTGCTTCCAGTACCTGCCATATAATGGTAGACATCACAGTCTGATTTGGCAGGAGAAGACCAATGACCTAGATGAAACCAGGAAATAAGAGCTTATTTTTGAACAAAATAAGTTCAGAGTCTCATTTCATCCAGACATGACCATGATCATGGATTTCTGCGCTTGCTAGCTCAACTTCTATGAAATGCATGTTTTCGATGGATGGCTTCTGCATGAGACTTACAATTGGTGTTCCAAATGGTACGTAACCTGCACAGTGAAAACATTGTTTTCAGCGTAAAAGAAATGGAGACAGAATGAAGCAGCTTGACCAAATTCCACAAAGATCTTCATCTGAGGTCATACCTGACATTCGGAATGGCATGAAGATCTTCTCTCCTGTGTCAGGATGAATGATGGCCTGCGTGCAGAGAGCATGAAAGCGTCCTCATGCTGCCACGAGCCCAGAGACTCACACGTATGAAAGGCTCATTAACCTGAGCTAACCTACGCCCGACCACACGACTTACCTGTTTGATCTTCTGGGCTTCCCACAGCTGAACCGGTGAACAATGCAGAATTAAAGGAGAATAGAATTACTTAGTGGCCATCAACGGTTCAAGGACACATGTACTGTCTGACACTATATTTAATCTATTCATGAAATAGCAGTGATGTTAATGTGGTTAAACTTTCACGAAGGGCCAAAACAACATGAATCAAAGCAGTTTTAAGTTAGAATATGCAGAATAATAAAGGCTGAATCTCAGGCAGAATATGACTGGTGGTCTGTCTGTTCATAGAGAGACTGCATGAAGGCCTGATTTATCTTTTACCCACATGACCGTCCCAGCAGGCTGCACCAGACGGGCGATCTGGGACCTCAGCTGCACTGTGGTATTACCGTATCACATACAACGCATCGCATTTCACACACTGTGAACAAACTCTGATCTGGAGTGCATCACATAAACACACCTGAACGTCAGACACTCCAGGTGGAAGAGACCCGTGTTTATAGTCGTCAAGAAGTTTGATGCATTCTTTTAACCGCTTCTACAAACAAAGAGAGAAGAAACGAGAATAAGAAACAACCTTTGGATGTAACTGGAGTTTCCTACTCTTATCACTGATGACACCCGCCACATACAAAACAATCAGTTTTATGTAAAAGACCACAAGCAAAACATGGAAAATAAGAAATTATCTTGATGTATTAATGAATAATTAATTAATTACAGGGCCTTTGAATGTAAATGATTGATATTTTTTCCCCTTTTATCCTTCTTTTAATGATAAATGTATTGAAATGATCTGATTTGTGTACTCCACAAACAGACGGCTGTGAAGGCAGTGGTGGGCCCAAAGCCCAAAACAGATTTCAGACAAACCCGCTAACCGACAGCAACGTTGGGGGCGCTCTAAAAAGCATCCAGGACGGCTACAGAATTGCTAATAACACCTTAGATCAACAACGTTTTACTGCAAAACCATGACCAGTTCACTGACATTCCCACTAGGCTCTGGAATAACCTGCCGTTTCACATCCGATCTGCAGGATCACTGGATGTTGTTAAATCAGCTTTAAAAACATATTTTTTCTCCCTGGCTTTTAATTAAGTTTAAGTGGATTTTGGCAAAATTTATATATTTCAATACATTTTCTAATTTTTTTTTAAAATTATTTTACTTTTATTTTATTACATTGTGTTTTGTATTTATCTTATTTTTTGTAATTTATGCTATTTTATGGGTCACTTTTATCATTCTTGCTGGGTTTTTTTAATCTGTACAGCACTTTGGTCAACCTTGGTTGTTTTAAAATGTGCTCTATAAATAGAGTTGGAGTTGCACAACATTTTGGATGTTGTTTGTTGATAGCTGTCTGGTTGTGTTGTGCAGAGAAATGAGGCGTCTTTGCAGCTCAAAAGGGGGACAGTTCAGTCACATACAGCCATGCTCAAGACCAAACCAAAGAAACTCCAACCCATTATGTTATTGTGGTTTCACCAGTTGTGTGCATTTGGAAGTTTATCTTTACTTCTTGTCATGGAATATCAAGTTGACCAATCAGATGCCACGATGTCTTTTCACATCACAGGCATCAAATGGATGCACGAGGAGCCAAACTAATATTTTGTATCAAGGACAAAAAGAATTAGGCTGCACTTTATCAGACTCTATAAATACCACAAGCATAAATATGAGATGTAACTTCTGGCTTTGCAGTGATGTCACACACGTGCACTTTTTCAGAAAACTTTACCTCTGACACAAACAGGGTGCTGGGGTCAATGATGTCTACAAAATGCCTCAGACGACCAAGGAATGAACTCTGGGAGAGAGAGAGAGAGAGAGAGAGAGAGAGAGGGAGAGAGAGACTGTTAATCATTGATGAAAGAAAGTGCTTCGTCATAGCAGAAGAACATTATCTCATCTAGAGTGAAAGTCACAATCTCATAAAATATTATGTTTCTGTGGCCGTGTGGTTGAACAAAAACATGATAGTCAGATTCCTTGTAGCTGATTAGGATTTCAGGAAATAATGAGATCTTAAAGGCATTCGATCCAAAAGACAATAAACTGTTTGTGCCATGCAATTTTCAGTTTGAAATGGTTTAAATTTGAATACATTTTGCACACATTTTAGGATTATAGGCCATTACACCTCCACATTTTTATAAAAGCACTACCCTTGTTATCAGCTCTGGTCATTTTGATTTGAGTTGGACATTTGGGGAAACAAACAAAAAATATATAACTCAGATTCTGCGACTCCTTTGTTTCCGTCTTTATTGTAAGTTAAGCCAATAGCTGTGGCTGCACATTTACAGTACTAACACGAGAGCACCTCCAAACCCCTCCTCTAACACCCAGCAGAGTGCAAAATACATGCACTTGCCAAAATGTCATTCCTGTGTGTTTCAGTTCGAATGCAGGACAATGATTCAGTTCTTCTAAGTGAAGCTTGAAGCCACTCATCAAGCATTCAGTTTCCCTCTTCCTTCATGCCAAGTGAGAATGTGTGCCAAAAGGTCTGAAAAAGCCCAAAGCAGTTTAAGCCAAGGGTCTCTGTGGCAACCTGGTCTAGCAAAATCACACTACCAGATTCAATCGGATCCCTTCTGAGACATTTAGCAGTTATGAAGGGCAGGAAACACAGCGGAAAGAAAGTCTCTATTTTAATTATCTGTCAAACTCCAGATCCTAATTGAAATGACTGGAACCAACCTTCAGTCCTCACAAAGACTGTAGATAAACCATCTTTCTCTGCTCTAGATTTTATGTAACTGCTGTTCCCTCATTGCATGTCTTGTCCTCTGACAGGCCATATGTGCTGCAGTGCAGTTTTGTAAGAGTGAGGTAGAGAGAGGATCTGTGTGAGGCGCCCACTTTAATTATGCATGAGCTCCAGCTCCCTGGAGAGTACACAACTAGGCTAGTAGAGATGGAAACCGGGCAGAAAAGTGCAAACAAACCAAGCAAGATATGTGCTGATTCAAGGGCCGGCCTCATTTTAACTGCTTTGATGCCTTTCGTATTCAAGCCACCGGGAACTTCAGGTTGCTGATGGAAAGAAAAGCTATATCTGGGTCATTTTTGAAAGGACTTTCAACAAGAAGACTAAAAATAAGCAGAGAATCAATACCATCATGTGAGAGGAGGAGAATATGCTTCCATTCAGGCATTCTGGGAACAAAGCAATATCCAGGGTTAATTGCTGTGTTCATGAATGAATTATAAAACAATGAATCCCTCAGACACAGACACGCAAACAAAATCCAGCCTTCTTATAAAATGATCAGAACATCCAGATAGGAGAGAGCACCAGTAATATTTTCTTTTTTCTCTTTCAGGTCATTTTTTTTACCCCTCCTTTCTATTTTTGGACATTTTGCATCCTTTTGACTTAGTTTTCTCTTTTTTTGCGTTTCCATGGCACTGTTAAGAATATGCTGCATTCCTTTTTTATGTTTTTATGTGTCATTGCAGCAGTTTCTCAGTTGCTTTGCATTCACCTTTAATGTTTGCGATCATTTCGTCACAGCTGTTTTGGGGCCTGTGCATTTCTCCACAGCTCTTTTCTGCATCTTTCTGTCAGTTCTGCAACCCCTTGTTGCTCATTTTTGGTTGTTTTTGCATGACTTCCTCAATTTCTTTTCACTTTTCTACTGTGTGATCTTCTCATTGTGCATCCCTTTGATGTTGATAATCTACCAAAAGTCAGTGATTTCACACATATTTGACCCTGTGGGCCAGAGTCTTCAACTATGCATGTTAGCTCAAACACTTTAAATAATTTGATTTTATTTTGTATAAAAGTATAGGTCTGCATTTGAACCAAAAAAAGAACATCAGTTAAAACAATTTAAATGTTGCACGAACCTTAGTGACTTATATCTGTAACTAGACTTTAAACTGTGCAGCTTCACGTCAATCATTTCCTCGATGTTGTTGTTTTAATAGACAACTCTGAACACAGAGGGACGGTTTGAAATAGTGTAACAAAATGTGACGCCGATTTGGTTAATGTGCCATCCAAGTTATGATGCTGAGGTTTTCTTTAAGGATCAGCCATACTGTTCATTCCTGAGCGGAAGACCGAGTGATGGTCTTAAAGATCCGTTCATGTCCATCACAAGGAGGCAGCAGGATGCAGAAAGCATCTTCATAGTCATAAAAGAAAAAAGAAAAAGAAAAGAAAAAACATCTTCAGTGTGCGCTGGATTAATGATGAAATGTTGCGCAGATTTGGAGACAGTTTTCATTATCTCCATCACCTTCGATTAAAAAAAAAAGAAGAAGAAAAGATGTGTTTGACGGAGCAGCTGCGAGACAGTGAGACGATAAACGACTAAAACTGCATCAAAGTCCGACTATTCTGATGGCGCCAAGAAGTTCGTTATCAGCTGGAAGTTGCAAGCGATTTTTAGAAAAGGCAAGAAAATAACTTTCGCTGCAAAGTGTCAGCATCCAAACGAAAGCGGCAGCAGGGAGGGGTACGGGGCTGTTTTCCACCCGAAAGCTTTTTTTTTTTTTTTTTTAAGGAAAAAACAACATGTGGTAAACAAGGGAATAGAGACCACTTACCTGGTCGTATTGGGGTCTCCCCAGCTGGAAAGCAGGACCCGCTGCAGATTCCGCCATGACATCCAACTGTTTATTTATTTATGAACTGAATCATAAAGGGATTTTCAAGCGGGGAGAACTACATTCAGTGTGTAAGTAGTGAAGCAATGCGCCGCTGAGACTGCTGGGATGTGTAGTCCGCTCGGGTGCCTTCACACTGGTAAAGTTGATGCGCATGACTACACATCCCATTTAATCGATAAACTGAAAGTCATTGCATAACTGTTCGAATTGATCTTGGGAGGGATAAGGGTTGGGGCGCCGGTGGGTGATAAATTGAGCCCGTTTCTGTGATGGTAAGAAGTGTGACCCCCCGAGAACTGAAAAGATATCAGTCTGAAGCAGAGACGAGGGACTCAATGAAGAACCTGCGGAGAAATGAATCACCACTCTGGACACTTTCATTAAGACACTGTTAAAAAATGAAGACCAGAGGCGATAGACTGAACTTAGACTTCACATTATGAAACACATCAATAAACGAGCTCATACCACTTATGACAGGCCCATGTGTCACAAAATAATGATTTTTCCTTTAAACTGCCTTTCTTGTATAACTCTTCCCAACCTAAAAAAGCAATACCATGAGATAAAGGGGCTGAAGCAAAGCACAGCTTTTATTATTATTATTATTATTCTGATGAAAGAAGAGAATATTTCACAAACATGTAAAGAGCAAAACTAAAGCTATGGAGGCAAAATGATGAGATCAGAGGAGGAAAGTGATGATGTACAAAGCCCATGTTTACACAGTTACCTTACAGTCATGCCCTGTCCCAAATTAATTGCCAATTTGCCACAAAATGTAAATTAATGTGGGACAAGGTGCAGCTACTTTACTTTGTTTATGTACAAAGTGTATAAAAAGGACTGTTTGTAATGACCATTTTTATTTTTTCAGATGAAAACAAAAAAAAACTAATTAATATTCAGTTGGCCAATCGATTAAAGGATAAGCAGTTTGGTGTGGTTTCTAACCCATATCACTTTTTGTCAATTAATATTTCCTTATCCCTTAAGTGAATCACATGAATGGTTCATGACTCACGAGATGCTTCGTAAAACAAGACTTTGCTGTGCACGCTCCAGCAGGTTTGTTGACGCGTACAAGGCAAAATATAGCTCCACAGAATGATGGACAAAATGGGGTTTGTTGTTGTAGGTGTATGCTTTGCTGCCGTTAACATCATCATCATTATTATCATCATCCTGACATCTTCCATACCTTTGCATACCACTCTCATCGGGGCCATGTGAGTAGGTGTTTTCAAAAGCCAGAGAGGTTGTTAGCAAAAAAAAAAAAACAGTGGAAAAAATATTATTTCTCAATAAAAAATAATAACATTTTGAATCCCCTATGTTCTCATTTCTCCAAGAACACCTTCCCACAGTACTACAATGCATACATTTACAAAATCAACTAGCCAATCAATCAGTCTTTACAAAGAAACAATTTCTTTAATTCACTTAAACTTTAGTTACTCGCTTCTCATAAGACATTGTCTTGGAGTTTTCTATTTTACCATTAGATGTCACCGAAAGGAAGCACTGAACGAATGAACCAGTACTTGACACAACTGGCGAAGGGGTTCAATACCAGTTTGATGCTTCACTTGAACAAAAATCGGGTCATCATACACAGCTAAGCACTCTGTTTTTTGTGCAGCTTTGATAAAACAACAAGACTAAGGTTGGCTAACACTTCTGAATGGTACTGATTCACATTTTTTTCACAGAAAATAGTAAAGACCAATACTTACCGGTGTACAAAACTGTCATTCACATTCTGTTAAAATATGAGCGTTCAGTGTTTCTTCATATTTAATGTAATACACACACACACAAAAGCCCATCAAAATCCTTTTTCTACCACAGCAGTCCCATTGATGCTGCTCAGATTGTACAAACTGTTTATAGTAACTATGAAGTGAGAACAAAAAAGAGCAGTATGTGATGTTATACAGGCAGTTATGTCTAAAAATCAGCATTTGATAGTGCAAAAACACACACACAATAGGAGACAAAATTCCCTAAAGTACCACTGGTTCAGGCGTCTCTGGAGACTAAGATTAATTTTTGATCAAACTGCAAAACAAACGCTAAACTAACAGGCTTTTGATTAACAAAAATAAAGAAATAATTTAATAAAATGCAGTCAGGGCTGCTCTCTAGTGGAGAAAAATAAACATTGCTGGAATTTGCAGGAATTTCACATTCAGTGAAATGTGCACAACAAATGTGTCAGCAAAATAGCCAGATAAATAAAAACTGACCTTAAACTTTGGTTCCTCCGTCTGTTTTCTCTACCAGCTTCCTCCTGTTCAGGGTTTCAGGTGGCTGAAAAACAAACGGCTCAAAGAACCATCGCTTTGGTTGATGTGCACTTTATTTTACTACAGTACTGCGGTCATGTAAAGCAATGCATGTAGCTACAGTGTACTATAGAGACATTAGAATATATTATCATGGTGAAGGTGTCTGATAGTAATAACTTACTTTGATTTACTGCATTATTACTGTTTCCACATGAATGAAAAATAAAACCTAAATAAAGTAAAACATTGTTACAGTTTGTCATTCTAATGGAAGACATCTAAGAAACAAATTAAAAAGAAAAGAAAAGAAAATACACATCTTTGTTCTCCTCGTTCTTTGATGGTACAAACATGACTGTTGCTCTTTTGCTCATCATACAGCAGTGTTAATGCAGAAACTTCTCTTATATCGATGACATTGCAAAGCAGAGTTTTATGAATTGCTATTTTTTGCAGTCATTTTTAAACTTTATTTAGAGAAATTAAATTAACTCAAGTGAACCTTGAAGGACTCTCGTCACTTTTGGAACTGACTGAGAGGAAAGAATAGAAGGACCATCAAAATTTCATTTTTGTTTTTTTCAGTTCAAGATTTTATTTTAAACAATATTTGAGCTAATGTCATATTTAGTCCCATTCAGTATACTTCCAAAAGGTTTTCTTCAGCTTGCTTTGTTTTTTTTATGCATGTGCAAAAGCAGTGTTTTTAAAGTTAAGCCGACAACAGCTTACTGCTTTTTTTTTTTTTAATTCAGGTAACCATATATGAAATAATCATTCGCATCTGCTTTCGTAGACACTTTTTCTTCCTCATGGAGTGTTGTTCTGTTTTGTTTTGTGTTTTTGCTTGTGCCAAACTGGAATAGTAACCAGCATGCATGGTTGGTAAAATCGTGTCTACATCAACAGGGCAGTATCAGCAGTGAGAAGACCTGGATAACTGTGAGATCAGAACTCGTGGAGCATTTCTTTGACCGTTGCAACCTCAACAATAAAACCTCCCCGCCACAAGCAATGCTCTAGAGGCTATACATCATGTGCACTGCACCAAATGCACATTAGAGCTGACGTCACTTGTGTCTCGAGCGCACTTGAAGCAGGGTGGGCGTTTGTTCCATGATCCGCAGCAGCAGATTATCAATATAGTCCTCCAGGTCCCGGACTTGTAACTTGACCTTTTTCAGCTCAGCCTCACATTTCTCCAGCTGCGCCTCCTGCTTCTGAGAGGCCAACTGCTGCTTCTGAATGTCCATTTCCTGCTGCAACAACAGGGAGATCAGCTCCATGTTGGTCAGGTTCTGGTACTGGGCTGCTCTGTCCAACGCTGCCTCCTGCAACAGAGGAGAAATAAGAAGAATGAGTCAAACAGGCACACAAGTAGTCTATAAATCTGCAGGAATACTGATCTGAGGAAAAAAAATCCCAATTTGTTCTTGTTGTTGTTTCCAGCTGACACATCATTCATGGAAGACCTTGTTTATTTCAGCAAGACAACGCTAAACCACCAACTGCATCCATCACAACAGCACGGCTTCACAGGAGAAGAGTTTCTCTCCTAAGACTCCAGCAACTGGTCTCCCACTGGTGTCCCACTTCCCAGACATTTACAGTTAGTTTTTAAAAGAAGAGGAGATGCTACACAATGATAAACATCTCCCTATTCCAACATTTTTGAGATGTGTCACTGCCAAGAAAGTCAAAATGAGCTCATGTATTCCATAAAATGGTAAAATATTTCAGTTCTTTGTGGTCCAATCTGTTTTTATTTGTGTTTTACACAGCATTCCAATTTTTTGGGGTGGAACTGGGGTTCGTGCAATATTTTCAGAAAGCAACGTTATCTGAGTGCAGTGATGGAAGCAGCCCTGTTGTTGTTGGCAGAAGTTAGCAGAGTTTGGGGTGCTGGGGACTATCATTGTGCCCAGGTGGTGACACGTCACCCAAATGAGAACACAATTCTTGTACGTATCTGCTGATAAGACTTGCATTTTTTTTTTATTATTATTATTATTTTCTTGGGTTATTGGATGTACAGAGATAAACTGACAAAGCATGTTTACATCTGTGCTGCATCGCTTCTTCTTTATTCAACATTGTCAGAGTTTGGAGAATGAACGGAAACAAAAAAGCAAATGTTTGTCACATTATAGGTTAATAAAGAATCTCAGTTGTTCCTTTCTTGCAGTTTCAGTTGCATGATATCAGACAGGTTTGGCTTTCAGGTACTTTAATTTATTTATTTTTATAAAATGTTTGCATTATTGTTGCTGTATATGGTGGTACCAACTACCTTTCAACACTTAAGCTACTTTGCACTTTTGGTGAACTTGACTTCTTTGGGATGGGAAAAGAAAAAAAAGTAACAGAGCACAGAAGCAGCCGGATGAGCCCCAGGCCCGACCTGGACTCTTTCAGACGGACTAACTTTGCCCAGACCCTCACTGGCACTGAGCCCTAGCAGAACTCCAGGGACCGGACCAGACTGTGGTTAGTTCAGCATCAGCCAGTTGAGAGTTGCTTCAAACAGACCCTTCAGTAGACCTTTGGGTGATGTCAGAGTGGAGTGGTTTGTCCAGTTCTTTATACACAGCCTATGGGCACTGTCAGCTTTCTCACTCACCCACTGCAGTTCCAAACCCATCCACTTCACTGCGACTTCTGCTGCAATCATGGATAAACCCTCCCCACCTCAAACTATTTATATTGTTGTACAAGCCATAGATAAGGAAACAGTTCCATCCTTCTATTCATTTTCTGATGGCACAAAGTGCCATGACATGGACACTCTTATCTGCGCCAGAGAATTATATAATGAGATGAATAAAGGAGGCAACCTCAGTCTAACAATGAGCCTTTATGGGGCAGCAGCAAATGTTCATATGATTCGTATAATAGCAGACTGTTGTTCTAGTTGCCTGAATCATTATTTAACAACTGTGGGAAAGACCGAGAATCCACATGACTAATATCAATCACTGAGCGCACTATAAAAGACAAACAACCTATCATGGGTGTAAAGTTGTGTCTTTTTGACAGTACCTGACTGTTCTCAGGTTCAGCTGTAACCTGATGAGCGGAGCGTCCAGGATTGATGGTCGATTTGAGCTTCTCAAGAACGGAACGACCGTCCTTCTTCTCTGACAGGCTGGATGCTAATGGTTTCACTGGATGAGGTCTGCAAAATGAAAAGGTCAGCAAAAGCATTTCAACAACACTTACTGTGTGTTTGTCAGAGGTACACAACTTATAGAACAGGCAGCGCCTACATTATTTACTAATAGGCCAGGCTAAAAATGAAATGCACATGTTCTTCTTTAAGTAAGTGTGCCTCCTGTAAAAGCTGAACGCATCAAGCCCATCAACATATTTGCCAACATCTTATTTCATGTTGAATGGAAGCCAGAAAAAAATAAATAAAAATCAAATAACCAAAACATCTTTGACCAAAAAAAAAAAAAAAAAAGAGGTTGAATCTGTTTTTCTGTTTTGGCAGACTTTGCTTTATTTTTTTTTCAAGGAAAAAATAAGCTAAGGAGTCCAACAAGAAGTTTTGGCTTGCAAAAGAGGAATAATTATATAAAAACCCAGCCGCAAAGGTTTGTGACGTTAGTCACAAGCCAGTGTTGTCATAGTGCTGGATAAATGGGGAGAGTTGTGCCAGGAAGGGCATCTGATGTTTTTAAAAAATAATAATAATTAAAAAAAACTGTGCCAAATCAATATGCAGAACACAATGATCTGCCTTGGTGATGCCTAAAAGGGAAAAGAATAAAGAAGTTCTTTTAAAAGAAGCAGAATAATGTAATTTCTGTGTCTCCTTAGTTAATTTATCAGCCACCGAAATGGCACTCCTGTCCCATTTCTTAATTTCCAAGCTTCTTTTTTTTTAGGACGCCTTGAATCCAAACCAGCCAAAAAAATAAATAAATAAAAACTGTCTCATGCTATGAAATAAATTAATTAATCTAACATCCTTTTTACAGTGCATATACTTAGCTAAATGGCAGGAAGGTAACTGTAGGCAGAGCGGATGAGAAGGGAAGAAAAGGAAGAAAAAAAAGAGGCAATTTCCAAAAGCTAAAAAGAAACTGAAACATGAGATGAACATCATAAGTGTGAGGGAAAAGCCAGACGCAATGCAGCAGCTGTCATCCAGTCACACTGGATGTGGAGGCAAAACTACATGAATCTGTTCATTCAAAAAAAGAAAAGAAAAAAAACAGCACAGCATGAAAAGAAAAAAAGCATTTTACCAAACCAAAAGGAAATAAATTAATAGATGTATATGTTTTGTGCACATCTTTCACACACCTACACAAGACATGTTGTAGTGTGAGGACTCTCACCTGCTCTCTTGATGGGGCAGATTACTAGCAGGCTGGTTCTCCTCAGGCAAAAGTGAGTGCCGTGCATGGACCAGGGGCTGGTCAGTGGTGAAGGTGGGAGAGTTGGAAGAGGTGTAGGGGACCACGGCCAGCAAAGCACTGGGCCCCATGCTTGGGGGATGTATGGGGGGGCAACACACAGGGGTATCAGCTGATGGGGAGAGTGCAGAAGAGGTGGAGGGAGAGCAGGGTTCAGGCTCTTGCAAAGAATTTCCTATGTTTGTCTTGGAAGGGGTTCTGCTGTTTGGTGCAACCTTTGCATGGAGAGCTTCAAAACTGATCTCAGATGGCTTTTCTGTCTCACATGACTTTGTGTTGAGGTTTGGAGAGATTTGCGATGTTGTAGTAGACTCATTTTTATGTAGCTTATCATTAACGGTGCTACTCTCTAGCATAGCTTTCTTTTTATCTAAGGCCTGTAAGGAAGACAGTGCTGATTTATGTGGCTGATAAGATAGTGGACCTTCTCTGACATCTGAAATGTTTTGAACCAGAGATAAAAACTGCTCAAACTCTCTGTCTTCACTTTTGCTTTTTGGGCTGTCATTGCTGTTCTGTCGAGAGGCTCCTTTTGGTCTGATTCGTGCGCTAACAACCCCGGAAAACGACTGATTGGATTTGGCTAACTGGTCTTGTGGGTTTCCGTTATCATCACAGTCCTTCTTACATTCACCATCTCTCCTCTTCTGCTCTTCTATGCATTCATTTTCAGCGCCAAGCAGATTAGTTGCTGGATTTTGTGAGATCAAGACAGCAGCATCTCTGCCGTTTACCCTGCAGTGACCGTGTAGTGCTACGTTGCTCAGTTCACAATCTTGGCAATTGTCTTGGCAAACTGGAGGTACTTCGCACAGTTTATTGGAAGGTGCAGTTACTTCATAAGAGGAGTTCATTGCAGGTATGTAAGTTTCCTTCAAAGTGAAAATGCCCTCAGGTGCAGTCGTCTTTTGATAAATCTGGGAATCTTCCGGAAGAGAGGTCCCAGTTGAATTGCTTATGTTTTTGAGGGTATCAGCTTCCTCTGATTGAGGAGATCCATCAGAATCTATAAAACCAAAGTCTGAATTGTCCACGTTCATGTTCAGATCTCCTAACGTCAATGAGAAAGATATGTTATTGTTGAGGCATTCGGTTTCACATGAATTAGTCTCTATTATCTCCTCTACTAAAGTGCAAGAGATATCTGGTACCTTGGAAGGAGCAGAGGACACGTTGAAGGGGTCACAAACAGACAGCTCATTGTCAAGAAGCCTAGATGTGATATTATTGCCTGCAGTTTTCTCAGCACTCAGTGATAAACAATGACTGTTTATTCTGGGTTGTGCATAATTTCCTCGGCAAACACGTCCATACAAGTCCTGCTCAAACAACGTCCCTCCCCAGCAGTGACTTTCGTCTTCCAGAGGCTCGTACTTGAACTTTTTAAGCCGCTCTTCCGACGTGAATCCAGGAGAAGTAATGCTTGTACAAGACTGGGAATGGATGCTGAGGGAGTCGGATGTCTCGCTGCATGTATGAGGGTCTGGAGATATGCTGTTTCTTTTGCATTCACCCTCTCTGCCATGCTGCCGTGAGGCCACGCCGGTCTGAGAGAGGAGGTAGGCTTCTTTATGGACAGCTAGCTCCTGTCCTCTGTGCAACCAGCCATCTGAGAAAATCTCATTCACTGAAGTCCTTAAAAGTCTCCTTGGAGGCAAAGGTGGAGGCTCCTCTCTGCATGCTTGCGGCTCTCGTACATAGTTGCAGGCACTGGATGGGCAATGACGACGAGATAAAATAGGACTGGTTCTCGACTGTTTAGGAGAGTTTAGCCTGCTAGTCGCAAAGGCATCAAATGAGTCATCCCAGTCTCCTGCACTCACTGAAGCGGAGCAAGGGGCAGAATGGTTAGGGGAGCCGGGAGTGACTGTTTTGGGTAATAATGCAGGAAGTGATATCTGCCTAGCTACTGGCCTGGGGCGCTCCCGCTTTATGGAAGCCATATTTCCAGCACTGACTTCAAGAGAAGTGCTGGATGCGCAGGGCTGTGCAGGCAGGGTGACGTAATGAAAGGGAGATGAGCCAGTAGAGGAGCACGGCCCGTGAGGAGGCGACTTCTGCAACTCCTCTGCTACAAGCACCTCAAAGAAGGGGTTGTGTTGCAATTGTGGGAGGAAAGGGTTGGAAGGGGAGAGGGGGTTCGAGGAAGGGGAAGAGGAAGGCGTGAAAACATTTATGTGACTGACGTCATCAGGTGAGACATGAGCGGAAGGGGAGGAAGATGGAGAGGAGCACTGAGGAGGTGCAGGGGGGCAAGGAGGGAGGGGAGGGGGTACGTCTGAGCTGCTTTCTACCTTAGGAGAAACTTCCAGCCTGTGGAGGAAAATAGGGCACAATAGTCCTCTTAGTTAATGTTGTGCCACGTTACCAGATGGGGAACTTTCTACACAGACAGCTCATATTCCTCAACAAAGCAGGACATTTTCTTTTCTTTTCTTTTTTTTTTTTTTGTTTAAATTCAATCTCAGAACATCGGTATATTTAGGCAGATCTATGGAAACATAAATTATATGAAAAAAAGGCAAAGTGCATTTGCAAAATAATCAAGCAAAAGGTAAAAAATAAAAATATAAAACAAATAAACATAAATAAGTGAAGCCATTCAAGCGCCACCTCCACTGTCAGCAACTGTGATGGTTTCATATCAGCATCACATCATTTCCTCCAAACCACTGTGACATCTAATGTTTGGTAGAAAAGCACGCGTGGAAAAATGATGCCAATGCAGAAGTGCTATTTGGGGAAAATATAATGTGAGATGATGACACAGCATGGTTGTAAAATGGACAAAATTAAATCATTTTAATTTTCACGTAAGCAGAGAGCCAAAACAATCACGTGACTTGAGACAACCAGCTGTACAACAAGCATCCAACAAGGCCTGACAGGAAGTAAATTCATCACAGACTGTAAAGCTGACCCTGACTCACCTTGGCTTGTTCTGGGAGTCACCAGAACCAAACCAGCCTCTGAGCCTCCCCTCAGATGCAGAACCAGTCTGGTTACTGTCGGATTTAGCTGGGAGAGAATCGCTCCTCCCTGTGGAGAATAACGTCTTTCTTAGCTTCCTCCCCTTTTCAGGTGAACTTGCAGCGGAAGAGATGACTGCCGTTGCTTCCTGCAGAGGGCGGCTTCCTGACTGAGCTTCCTGAGCTTCCTTTTCTTCCTCCTTTTCCTCTTTCTTCAACTTGTCAAAGGACCAGCGTCGGCCCTCTGCAAAGGAACCTTTGTCCTCGCCTCTCTTGGTGAGATTCTGCAGAGAGCGAGACATCGGGGAGCATTTTTCCAGCAGAACCAGCTTGGATGGGAGCGCTCCGGAGCTCTTTGCAGTCGAAGGCTCTGAGTCGTAAACATGGCTTCCGTTAATACACAAGGACGACTGGGACTGAGTCATGGTGCGACCTTTCAGAGACTCCACTGCAAAGCTTGATCGAGGGGAGGCTGTTGAGATCTTGCTAGCTTCATCGCTGAAGGCTCGCTTGTGTGTGAGAATCTTCGTAGTGTGCTGGCTTGTGAGCACTGTTGGAAAAACACAAAAAGTTTGTTATAACAAAAAAAAAACAATATTTTAGGTCTTACAAAATTTGTATACATGTGGTCGTGCAATTTTCTATTTGAATTTTAAAAAAATTAATTTGATGTTCTGTGAGTAAACTGTTTAATGCTTCGTCTCCTTAAAACTAACGAATGATCTCCACGTGACCTACCATGAGTGTGGCTAAACAGATTTAATTTAATTTGAAGGAATATATGAATAATTATCAGAAGCATCGTCTCGCTCCTGCAATCTCCCTTCCCTGCCATCGGCAGAAACCACCAAAAGTAACTTTGGACTGCAGAAAAGCAAAAGCCAATGAGGCTCCATGCCTCTAGAGCAGGGTTGTCCAAATCCAGTCCTCGAGCGCGGCTTGAATGCACGTCTTCGATGTTTCCCTGACGCAACACCCCCAATTTAAATGAATGGATCACCATCAGCTAGTCCTCTATACAAGTCCGTTAATGACCCATTTATTTGAATCAGGTGCCAAGAAACAGGGACACATCTAAGACATGGAGGACAGTAGTCCTCGAGGACTGGATTTGGACAGCCCAGCTCTTGGGAGACAAATCTTTCAAACGTTCCTTTGTGCTATTTCAAATGTCATTGGATTGCCTGGATTAACCTGAGTTCATAGAGTTGTGACATCCAGACAATCTTCAGAGAATGCCTCAAACAGGTTCTAGGTATCTTTTATAAGCATTTTTCCAGTTGGAGCAAATCATGGTACATCAACTGTGTAGCAAACACAATTATACCACTGTAAACTAAAATGTGTTCTGGTTAATAATAAGATTATGGTGTACTATATGGTTGCAACTACTACTTATTAAGTAAATAGTGGCACTCCCACAAGAGCCCTGGAGTGTCACATTTAAATGCACTGAGAAACCTTTTAGTATCTTTTTTTTCCATCCTGGGGGAACTTATCTTCATTTATATTTAGCCAATTTAGGCTTGAAAAAGCCATCTAAATGCATGAATTTGCAGCCAGAGGGATGTTTGAGGAGTAAGTCACACGACTTCCAGCTAGAAGTGCTGAGTTTGAATTCTGGGACTGGTGTATAAATCTCTGCTGTTTAGCATTTTGCATCTCAGTTTTGCTTCATACTTTCTTTTATTGATGGTTAATGGTCTATAACTCATATAGTGGCTATTAAACTTATATAGGTTCTACCATGTTAGGGGAGGTGGTCTAGATTCAGCAACGTGGTCAAACTCAGCAGAAAAACACTAAAATGTAAGGCGTGTGCATAAAACAAAGGCCTACCTTTCTTAGCTAAATCTGTTTCTCCATACTGGGTGTCCACTCTCACTTTGCTAGTGTAGATAGGGGAGCTGGGGGGGTCTGAGAGCAGATCCAGATTGGGTGGGGGGACAAGGTTTTCACTGGTCATGGAAGACATGCTACTCTCCGAAGTCAGTGAAGAGCATGACTTGGTGTCAGAGCCCTTTCGCAGCCTCCCTTTGAAGAAATCTTTCATCTTGTTCCTCTTCTCCTCCGTTATCTCCACATCTCGTGGCTCCACCGCACCTCCTCCCTCCTCTCCAAAGGGTTGCCCCTGGGAACCTGAAAGGGCAGCGTAGCGGCCTGGCACGATGGCTGAGGAAGACTCCATGTCCCCCCTCTTCCTCCCTGTGACACGGTCCTTCAGCTTGCCAAACGCAGAGCGGGGTTTGTCCTTAATGGTGAGGTCGAACATGCTGGCTGTCATGTTGTTGCGAGTGAACTGGACGGTCACCTGAAGTTCACCGCGTTCTTTCTCCTTCCTTCCCGCCTTTGAGTGGAGCTTGAACCATCTACATGAGTAAAAGTGACAGTCAGCATCTGGAGTGTAACAGTTAGATATGACCATGAAAAACTTTATATCCACTTTTTCAAATCCTCTGTTTTCTTTTCTTTTTGTGTGCAAAAATATTATAAAAATCATCTGATCACAGTGGCTCTGATAAACATCATGTAGCTTTTTTTCACTGTCTTTCTTTATTTAACAAAAATTCATCCCAAAAGAAAGTGAGTTTGGGCAATACTAAGTACCCTCCCCAAATTGCTCAGTAGTTTATCAATCCACCTTTAACAGAAATAAATTTAGAATTAATTCTTCTAAGGCTTCATCTGTGTCTCACATCAATTCGATTCAAAAATACTTTAATCCCTGAAGGGAAACTAACTGTCATATTTGTCGTTGTTACTTAAGTCTTTTCAAAGGTTCATTATAGTTGGTTATAGCTGTAGTTTGTGAAGGAGCTTCATTCTTAATCTTTTTACAGCATTATTTGAGTTCCTTCATTTTGTTGGGCATCCATTTGTTCATCTCTTTTAAGGTCTCATCGCAGCATTTCAGTGACCACGTCACAGCTGCAGGTGCTGGACAGATGGCTTCACGTTTGCCTCTAACCGCCTCTACACTGTTACACGGTGGTCCATGGCGCTTGAGTTGGTTGGCGTTAAGGCCAGACAACTCCACATCGGTCTCGCCTGTCCATAAGACATTGTTCCAAATGTCTTTTGGATTGTCCAGCTGTAGTTTTGTCTCAGTCATGCTTTCCACGCTCCTGTTTTCATGTAGAAGAGGCTTTCTCCTGGTGAGCCTCACAAGCAAACTGCACAATGCATGTTCAGTTGTCTAATAGTGTTGTCATGGACTTTAGCATCTAACATGCTCAGATGTGGATAATATTTCTCACTGTAGAACTGAACTTCAAATTGCTTGGAAATGGTTTTATCAGTCCCTCTCAAACTGATATGCTGCAACAATAGCCAACAGCTAATGTCTGTTCCACATTCTGGTCTGTAGACCTCTTGATGATCAGTTCAAGGGCTGAAAACAAGCAGAACCTTAGTATTTCTTTTTTTTCTGGTCTTCATTTTTATAACCTTCATATAAGAAGGTGCTAACTTTTTTACGGAGCTGTGCATCTCAAGTGAAATGTACATTTTTTGTGCAGAAACTTGTGCAACAACACTCACAGCAACAAAATGAGCACCAACAAACTCCAACTGGCAAAGCTTTTCATATATTACATAATCTTAAAATGCAGCTTGAGGGGTTGTGCTTAAAGTCCATCTTTGACAAACTGTTTTCTAAACTTCACAGCAGGAAATCAGAGCCCAAATTCCCCCAGATCCACGCACATGCCTTTGTATGAACTTGGAAGAAAAACAAAACAAAAAAAAAAACACATTATAGAGACACATGAGGGGTTAACCAATGAAGTCCTCCTTGTGTTCCTGCCTCTGACGTCCTATAAGTGGACCACAGACAGTATTAGAGCCAGAACTAACAGCAGAAATTCACAGAGTGGAGAGGGCGGGGAGTCCACAATGAAAGCCAGATGTGTTTTATTGTTTTACTCCTTTCGGCTTCTCAGTGTTTCAAATAACACTGAACCCGGTTATGTCACCTGTTGTTGCTGGAAGACTGAAATCGGTTATTTTGGATGTCATATATATTGAAACATTTTTTTTTTATAAATAAGTAAATAATGGATTTATGTTAGGGTTAGGGTTAGGGTTGCTCTTCAGATGAAGATTCCCTGTGATGCACCTGTCACTCCTGACTGTCACTTCATGTTTGACAGATTATTTAAATTTCAAACAAATGTTCCTTAGCTAGGATTTTTTTTAATGAATTTGTATTATACGAATATGAATTGGACTGAATTATACAAATACTTGAATGTACTTGTTTACTTCCTCTGGAACGTGCTTTAAGAGGACTTTTGTAATGAATTGGTGTTATACAATTAAAGTGAATTGGACTAATTTGAGCTTAATAACCAGGACATCAAAGACCTTAACAGAAGAAATACAGATGCTCTCAATAAAACCACACATATTCTCACTTTATCTTAATATGAATACAAACATATGCGGAGGGAGACTTTCTGGTTCAAATCAGAAGTTGTTCCACTGTGGAAACTACAGCTCATCTTGCCGATTAAGTGGTGCATTGTGGGAGGTTTAAGCTTTAGGAGCCTGGGTCCATGTGTCCCTTTGCAAAACACAAACTTCTGATTGCAATGCTGAACTCTCATGGGGGGTTGGGGGGGGTGGGGGTAATTGGTTAACTCGACTTTGGGTTGAAGAGATGCACATGACTGGTGATCACCAGTGCTGCGAGGGGAGGAAAGCACATCCAATAAATACTGAGAGCTGCTGTCACACAGAACATGACACATCACTTCTGTCCTATCTGTGAGGAGCAGAGATGTTTCCTGCTTCACTGTATACAGACAATACACAAGCAGAGGCCCCCAACTTATAAGGTTAGCTTGAATATACATTTAATGTGCAATAAATGTACCTGATTTCACCTGTTGCCACCTGTACAAGTACAATATAAGTGCTTCACTTATATTGTTTAAAATATAAGTGAAGCACTTATATTTTAAACAATCTGAGAAATTATGTTTAAAATATGCAACGCTTCTGTTGTGATCTGAAAGGGTTTTCTTCTGTAAATGTCATTGTATTCATTTAAACTCTTTCTTTCCCTGATTTGAAAGTTCATGAAGTCAGAAATTATGTCACTTTTTTGTTTGTTTATTTGTTTGTTTTTCTTTTTTCATAGTGTGCTCACTTTTTAGTCAAAAATCAGAATTTCCAATTTCCAACTTGGTTGTTTCAACGGGACTGCCCCCCTGAAGTCAAAGTTCCACTTTGAAATGCCGAAGAAACCTCATGTCGACCAATTTAATAATCCCAAATCAAGAAAGTAAACACTCAGCTATTTTTCCTGTTTATAATAGTTCTGTCTTATTTCATTCACTCAGTCAGATGCATACGACTGTTCAGTTTTCATAAGTGGACGTGCTGCTACACAGTTTTTATGTAAGTAGCACAAACAGCATTGATATGAATTAGTAATGCTAACCGTGGCTAGTTGGGGCAACCAGCCGTGTGACCCCATCTGCATTAAGAGTGGGCTACTTGTGTACAGAGTGGATTTGGGCTTGAAATGGCATCAGACCTCAATGGGCTCACTATTATGAGCCTCAAATTGTAAGCTTATCTGGGCCAAATATATGGGACCATATAGGGATAGAAGTGGACTAAATGAGAATGGGCTGAAAGAAAAGCTAAATGTGTGTTTTAAAACATGCAAAATGTTAGAAAATTAAGCCGTTGGTCCTCACCTAAAGACCAGGTAGATCCCACTCTTGAGTCTATGGGCAAATTCAGGTGGGCAACCACGGAACAAGGGACAAACCCAGATTTTGCAGCCCATTTTAATCTCATATAGGTCTTTGGATTCACAAATCAAGAATATATTCTTCTTAATGTGTATTATTAATCAGTTAATGAATCAATGCATTGCCCCAGGTTTCTTTAAAGGGTTTGAACTCCCCCATCACACTGTGGATTTACAACAGAATCTTGCTTATAGTGCCTTTAAAAAGCTCGATCCCACCCAGGTGTGGAGTACAGTAAACTGGCATGCAGGCTATGTAATAAAGCCCAACCTACTCATCTCTTGGACACACTGCTTTCTGAAATATCTCATCCAGAGGAATTATGGTTTGGCCGAGAAACACGTCCAGTCCGATGAGCACCCGGTGCATGACCGTGAGGACCAGGTCCCCGCTCCCAGGGGGGTAGGCGCCCCGGCCGCCCTCCTCCAGGATCCCGGGGAGCAGCTCGAAGCAGCACTCCTCGTTCCACACTGGCACCTCCGCCTTCTCCACCAGCCCGGTGGTGTACTTCTCCTTCCCCACCTGGATGATGGTGTAGAGGTAGCGGCTGCCGTGTTTGCCCTTGGTGCGCAGTCCCCGCGCGCGGAGGACGGTGACATTCACATGAGTGGGCACCCATCTCTGATCATCGTCCAGATCAATCAGTGACATCATCTTGTCTGGCTACACTATGTATCCCCGAGCAAATTTCAACTTATTGATGCGTCTTGTCAGTTGATCTGGAGATCATCCCCCCATCCAGGTTGCGTCAGAGTTTCCGTCCTGCGCCAAAATAAATAAATAAATAAATATATCAGCAGAAAACCTGGGGTTTTTTTTTTGTTTGTTTGGCTTTTTTTTTGGCCGAGCCTCAGATGGTTTACACGAGGTCAGTGTTCAGACAAACCCGTCCTTTGCCTGCTGTCCAAACTCAACTTAATGCGAGTCACGTTAGGAGAGCTGCGCGCAAAAATCATCTGAGGTCCATGTTCTGTCCATGACGCATCATCGGTTAGTTTTCTGTCCAAAATCTGCTCATTGTGTCCACACTGCGCCCGCCCTCCTCCTCCTCCTTCTCCTCCTCCTCTACAGCAGCAGCAGCAGCAGCAGGGCCGCATGCAGGGAGCGAGATGCCGCAGAATTAAAGAGAAAGAGCCGAGCAGAGCTTTATGAGGAGATCCTCCAGAAGCATGAGATCCATTAGTGCATGTGAGCCCAGACACAGACAGCAGATTGGTTCTGAGCAGCAGAAAATGTGCTCGGTTAAATAACTGGGCGGACCCCACTCTCTTTCTTCTTTTCTTTCTCTCTTTCTTTTTTGAAGAATATTTTATTTTTGGAAATGTGCAGTTTTCCAGCTGATTTGAGACTAATTGTGTCCAACCGACGTGTTTAAATGCAGCGTGATGTAGCGAAGTGATATTAATGAAAATTTAAAACACACCGTTTTACATTAGGTATTGTTTTTATCTTAGATATAATCTGTTTTAGTCTATATGATTTTGATTTCGAATATAATGAGTTTTCATGTCATGTAATAATCCTTCAGGGACAAATACTCGAATTTTATTTTAGAAGGCTTTAAAGGCTGATCTACAATTCATGAAGGTCTCTCTCTTCTGTTTTTCCTCAGCATTTATATCGGACCTTATGTTGGTGTGATTTATGATAGCAGTGGATCATACAGTTTTTTTTTGTTTGTTTGTGTGTTTTGGTTTTTTAATTGTGGAGAGTATTATGACTGAAACTGCAGAGCCACCTGGTGGACGCCAGAGACAACTCAGTCTGAGCAGGATCAGCAGAAAAACTGCAAGCAGTCAGATCTTGAAGTGTTCCAGGTGCAGGAGCTGCAGCCGCATGCTGTCAGCTCCTTATCTGGAGGTTTTAGTGCCCTTTTCACAAGCAATTTAAACATTTATTTTAGGTGGAAATGAGATGATTATGAATCTCTCTTGTTATGTGGGCAGATTGCTTGGCCTCATTATTGTGCGGAAACAAAAAAACAACTTTAATTGTGGGCTAGTTTTGGCCAGTAAATTTTGGGACAGTTAAATTTGATTTAAGTTTAATTGGTATATTCTTAGGGAGCGTGGAGAAATAATCAGAGAAGAGATAAGGAAAAGTTTGTTTTTTTTCTTAGAGGTGAGACTAGTTTAAGCTGCAGAGTGCATGTGTGCTGTTGGGAACCTGTGGAAATGCAGAGTTCTCAGCAACATTCTCATTTTTGCTGCTTTTTCTGAGACATCAGTTTTCATAAATGATTGTGTTGATTATGATAGCTCTTATGTCTGGATACTGTATGTCCGACAGTCTCGACATGTATGTCACCTGACAGATGAGTAACTCAGATTATTATTTGTACTGAGACATCCACCTTTGCTGATGCTGAGACTGTTCATGTGTCTCAGACACTGCAGCATGTCTGCAGCTGTAACATGTGATGGATCTAAGGTGGCTTTACATCTTTGTCGTTTCCAGACGATGTGCTCCTGTTAGACTCATGAATCGGTTATCTTCAGCTCTCACTCACGAGAGTTCGCAGCCGAGTGGGAAAGCGGCAAGGATGGGAATCAGCACCTCCAAGTCTGAGACCATGGATCTCAGCCAGAATGCCCTCTCTGGGTTTGGGATGAGGTTTTACCTCAAGTAGAGGAGTTTAAATATCTCCGGGTCTTGCTCACAAGTGAGGGAAGAATGAAGCTGGAGATGGACAGGTGGATCAGTGCAGCATCTGCAGTCATGAAATTCTGACTTGTGAATTCCCCAGAAGAGCTGGAGGAGGTGGCTGTGCAGACGGAGGCCTGGGCCTCTCTGCTTAGGCTGCTGCTCCTGAGGCCCAAACTCAAATAGGCTGAAGTTAATGGATGGATCTTTTCTCCAGACTCCAGCAAATATACAGATGCAGACATCACCCCTTCACAGATGTGTTGCTACTATCAAATTTAAAATTACCTTATTTCTTTCTTAAGATGGTGCAGTTTGTCAGTTTAAACATTTGATATTTTATGATTGTGAATATAATGTGGCTGTTTTATTCCTAAAATGGTTGCATTCTGTTTCTATCCATGTACACACCTGACATTTTTCTACTTTCATTTGATGAAAACGATAGTCACATCACTATTAAAATAAAAATAAAAATCATGGAATCAATTTATAAAACTTCTGACTCCAAGTAAATATTCAACCGAATGTTTCCCTCTGTTGCAGAAGTTCCCACAGATGCATTTGTTGTATGATGTTGAAATTTAGTCACTCTATCTTTTTTTTTTTAATCTCAGGGAGTTCACTTTTATACCATTTTAAGCTATTCTCTGGACTTGTGATACTTTTTAAAACATATGACCGGTAGTGTTTGTTCTATAGTTTTTGTTTTTAATGAAAAAATGTTTTTGTACTTGTGCCATTTTACTTTTTTTCTTTACCACATTTTTACTTTCATTTTCTGTTGCCCTCTCTTATATAAACATCTCCTCAAACTGAATAGTTTAATATCAGTTCTGACTACGTTTCAGACTTGAATGCATTTTTAACAACTTCTAAAACTACGGATGTGTTGTTTGTCTTCTTCAAACCAGAATGATGCCTTCAGATTATTCAGATAAGTTAACTGATATGTATTTCATAAGTGGCCCTTCATTTATTCATTTTATTCATTTATTTATTTTACACATTGTCCCCAACTGTTTTGGAGCTGAGGTGGTATCAGAAGTGGATGAATCAGATGGATCACTGGATTATCAATTTTCAGCTTCAATTTTTTTATTTAGTAGAAATAAAAAAAAGGAAACAATGGAATCTATAATATTTGTAAAAATTGGTTCGATGTTTCACAGTGTTAATACAGCCACTTTGAGGGTAGAAGAGTAAATACAAACCAACGCTCACATTCAGAACAGTGACACAACGATACAGTCCAAGTGCTTTAAGGTTTCTGCGGCACTTTTCTACTTGGCTTTTTAAAGAGGGAGTCATGGTCTTTCAAGAAAACCTGGCACGATAACTGTACTTTATATTACACATTTACACATTACTGTGGAGAACTGTCCTAATAAACCGGTACATTCAAACACAGAAAACTGTCATGAGTTGAGGTTTGTGAGAGTCCCATCATATCAGAGCAAAAAATGACGACAGTGTGAGGACGTACCAACGTTTGACAATGAGACCATGTGCAAATAAGAGCTAAAAGAAGTGCGAAAGTCTTTTCCACTCAGACCGAAAATGTTTTTAAAAAGTGGATCTTCCATTCTTTGTCAGGAAACAACACACATTACTGATATCTGACACACATTTTGAACACTTTGTACCATAAAGGTCTCCCACCATGTTTAGGGCTTTATTACATAACAGTTGCCTTAAACCAAAACTCTTGATCCATCCCAGCTTTTTTTTCTTTCCCTACAGTACTGCCACAATATAAAATGGTCATGTTTGGAAGATGGTAAACTGTATGTGGATGTTTCCAGCAAGCCTTTTTGTTAGGGTGCATAAAAATGGAGAACAACTCAAAGATTTGGTATAAAGGTTGTAGACATATAAATAAATTAAAAAAAAGAAACAGTCTATTTTGCATTTTCATTTTTTCACCCTTTGTTTGTGGGGGAGGGGTTCATAATATGGAATAACTGACAGCATTATATTTGCTGCAATGCAAATTACCAGAAACGAAACAAGGAGAGTTCTTGCAACCAATGAAGAAGAGAGAAAACGTGCAAAACAAATCACTGATCGGTTAATGAGTCACAGAGGAGGTGTCACTGTAAGGTGGCCCCAAGGTGCCAAATACAATCCTATCTGGGTAGGTACTCCTGGGTTAGTCCCGCACGCATTACACCTAAAATCCCGTTTAGAAGGAGTCATGTTATTCCTGATATATTTCTGTCTGACTGGTTGAACATCTGGAGGTTTGTTAGTGTCTTCTGATTGGTGGAATGTTTGAAAGTTTTCCATGAGGGATGGAACTCCTGTTCCCAGTCTATGAGCAGAGCACAGCTGCAAACCAAGCTACGAGAAACAAAACTGAGAGATTTCTTCCAGGTCCAACAAGAAAACATGATTCATGGCTCTACATAGATTTACATAGATTTATGGCTCTACATAGAAACTACAAACTATGTCATTGCTGGTGCGTAGTTGTGTCGGTCTGTAATTACACAAACTGAACACCGGGTGGCAGTGTGGGTTCTTTTTGGCAGCACTGTAGATTACAAGGTACCTTTTGTGAGTTGGAGCTGGTAAATGCGAAGCAACAGTCATTTTTTTACTGCGGTTGCAGCAATCCAGACCGAAAACAATGAAAAAGAAGTAGGGGAAAACGAAATTCAATGCTAGCAAGCAGACGAATACCATTTGCTGCAGCCTGCATTGACCTGATGTGTAGTTACATCATTCAGTTGTTAGAGGTTATAAGGTTCCCCACTACAGTGGAGATGTGTAGTTTGTTTGATGTGTAAGGATTAAAGCCTCACAACCAAATACATATTTTTACTCCAAGTTAATTAAGGGAACAAAGACGAAACAGTTTGGAGGAAGCTGAGGATGATCATTCCTTCTGTGGTGAAGCGTTAAAAAGTTTTGCTTTTAAAATGAATGTTAACACTACATTGACGACATCACCACTTCCCATTAGCTGGGCTGCCAACATGGCGACGCATAGATGGAAGCTGTCCCAGTCATGAATGAGCGGCTCATTTAGTCTGTGGTAGAATCTGACCAATCACGTCCATCCCAACTGTATGACATAGTTAGTTCAAATCCCAGACCAAAGTGTTGCACTGTAGAGTTTGCGAAACTTGGGTGCATGTGCTTATTTTGCATAGAAATACTCTCAACAACACTTTTTTTCTTTCTTTTTTTCCAATGATGGGTAAAGTGATAACATGTTTTGTTGTCCTCTCTAAAATATTGTAATTTTTTCAGGTTTGTCTTCTGATATGTTGTTTTCTGGAGTTACTTTTTTTTGTTTTGTTTGGTGATTTGAATTCTTTTGCTGTTTATGGTGCTGACGTTTTCAATTTTAGCACCTCAAGGCCACCGTAGCGCTAGGAAGCAACGATCACATAACATAACTGGGGGATGATAATAAAAAGCACTATTGTGATTCGTTGTGAGTGAGGGTGAATATGTCTCTTTCTAATAAGAATAATTTGGAATATTTTCCAAACAAAAATGTTGACAAAAACAAAGAACACTGGATTTCAACACATTTCAAAATCATTTCAAGTGTGAATACAAGTTTCCTTTTAAAACCACCCTATGTAGTAATACCATTTCTGACCACATGGAGGCATATAGATCAGCCACTGACAATAATGTGCAAACGCATGGAGAGGCCCGGCACATCTTGTAATGCCACTTCGTTTTCCTCCCCCCCCACTAGGGGGTGCACTTTTCTGTGTCCTATGCAAGACCCTGGCAATATCACTTCTGAGCCCATGTGATATTACTACATAGAGTGGCTTTAATACCTACAACTGGACACATCAGAATTAACTCACATTATAAATAAATAGGAATCAAAGTGCAAAATCTTCAGATAACTAAAGAGGACTTTCTCAGAGGCACTCCTGTAAAAGTGTTGCAGGTAAAGGTGCTTTCACAGGTGACAAAAAAAAATAGTTAAATACTGCTTTTCATGATGAAAGTGATCAAGGTGCAGACTCATTTGTGGAGATAAGTCTTACTTAAATATTCAATGTGGTTTATAAAAATCTAACACCAAATTATCTCGATGAAGTAACTCAAAATTAAACAGAAATTCCACTGACAGTGTGATAAATGTTCAAAGTACTAAGTAAAAGTAGTATGTGGAAGACTGAAACTTAAGGGTAGAGTGGGCAATTTTGCATGATTTCCAACTCAGAACTTTTTTTTTTTTTTTTTTTGTCAGATTCAGTGAATATTTCCTCATCTCTTCAACATCCACTAGCTGCCCAATTTGTGACTACAGTAAAAAATAAACAGCCCTGTTAACTGGAAGCAAGTGTTAGCAGCCTGCTCCCCAAACCACACCAAACATCGCTCCAGCCAGTCCCTGACAGGGAAGTGGGGGATGGGGGGAGGCTCAGGGAGATCATGATGGGCAAGCTTTCTCTGGGAGCACTGGAGGCAGAGGGAGGGAGAAGCTACCTTTCCCTTTTGGTGATGTTTTGCAATGTCAAATATCATCAGACATGCCAGTGCCACCATTCAGAAACTGCTTACCCTACCTTTAAAATGAAACAGGCTAATTTTTTACAAAACTAAATTTGGGATATAAAAATAATAACAAAAAAGCTACAAAACAATTTAAAGAGAGAACTGCAGTGGTATTCTGTATGAGAAACTTCTGGAATGTTTTGTTTGCTGACAGGATAGCCGGTGTTTCCAGATATGTTGTTATACAGCTACATTTCAAGCATTTGTCTGTAACTCTTTTAACTTCAGTCTGATTGGCCGTTCTGGCAGCCTTTCAAATACAGATCGTCCTGCGATAGATGTCCGTCAAACCCATCCATGTACAGGCTGCTGGTGCTGCTGCCGCTGCTGCCCAGGAATGTGCCGATCGCCCGGCCCTGGCGAGCGTGGCCGACGGCGTCACTGAACACTTTGTTGATCTGCTCCTCTGAAGGCATCCACCAGTCTGGGTTTGAGGCACAGTGCATCCGGATAAACTCTGGCAACATTTTATATTGACATGTCAATTTAGTGTGAACGTTTTCAGGTGGAATTTTACAAAGTGTGGAAGCCAAACGTTAAGAATACAATTTTTCACATGAAAATCATAAATTTTATTATATATATATATATGTATATGGAGAGGGTAACAGCCCTGACTGAGATCAGAGCTCAAAGGCTATGTCCACATTAGCCCATATTTGTTCCAAAATGTTTCAAAACAAAACCAATCTACATCCACACCAGTGTTTCAGCTTCATTTTGGAACAAATCTCCATCCACATTACACCACTGTAAGCGTATCACACAGCCACCCATACTCACTGGGCATGCACGCACAAGTAAAGACAAGCAAAAACTCCACTGGAAGTAGAATTTTCTGCAGATTGTTATTATAAAGCAGTTTTCACAATGAATAATTGGCATTTTAAGAGGTGCACATTGAGCCATCTCTTAAATCTATCCCCAGGTTGCAGGATCTAACAAACACAGAGTGTTTTGAGTCATAATCAAAGTAAAATGGCTCAACTGCGGTGCTTTCTAAATAATAGGGATCAAAATTGCATAATATGGGACGTTTAATTATTTCACTGTCTGCACAGTTCAGTACTCAGTACTTTAAAGTGTTTTGACCAGCTATTACCTAATGTTTTCAAATGCAAATTTCAATGTTTACATGGCTTGGACTTTTATGAACCTCTGTGCATCACATTAATCACAATAAACCACAAATACTGAGGACAGTTGGCATCTGCTGCCACGTTTGCATCAAATCAGCCCTCTTTGGGGTGACGTACCTCTAAGGCAGCTGACTTTTACGGGGTTGAGTGGTCGTCTCTCCAGTCCCGGTTCTCCTGAGTGCACTGAACGCTTCCTTTTGCCTAAACCGCAGGAGAACTTTAGTTCATCTGTGGTGAAGACGTAGCGAATAAGGTAGCGCAGCAGTCGTCTGCCATCTTTCTTGGAGGAGTTGACGGCTTCGTCCCACTGCTTGTTAGTGATGAAGAGAGGATAGTTCTCCAGGAGCTGCTTACTGCCCTGCAGCAGGGTGGAAGTGAGAAGAATGACTTTCAGAGGTAGTTCAGATGCAGTAGCAAATAAATTCGATGCAGCATGCTCCGCGACATCACTCTGTGTTAATTTGATCAGTCTCCCATGCACAAAGTTTCACAAGAAATTAAAATCACAAACCTCAAAAACTGTCTGCCGCTCTTCCTCCTGTAGAGACACAGTTTTAATATGTTCACACCATTTGAATACATGGATTTGATCTGACATTTCTATTCTCATCATATGCTATTTTTTAACACATGCTTCAGAAACCTGTGAATAATGAACATGAGGTTGTTCTTCACCTCCGTGAGCTGTTCCTCTGGCATCGGTTGGACCAGCTGGTTGTGAAACTCAAGAACAGTCTTGAAGTAGTCAAGGACATTTTGACAAGGAACTATGTTAATGCAAAAAACAAACAAAAAAAATGTTAACAACACTTATAAGACCTTGCTAAAATGACCTAAAAACAATGAGAAAACCCAACTAGTGTTTACTGAACAGTAATAACCCTGCAGTATTTCTGTGTATGATCTCTTGATCATTTTGTCTCGCAAATGTAAGAAAAGACTTTAGACATATGGCTAACTTCATAAAACTTTAATGTGCAACTTAGTCCAGATTAGTTTAGTGCAACATTGGAGAAAGCTTTAAAGAGAGCATAAAAATGAGCAAACTGTGCATTGAAACAGCAGAAATGTGGGGAAAAAAAAAACTTTCTGATTAATAGCTAAGCATTTAGTGAGAAAAACTGCTCCACATTTACTTAAATTATTATAATTTATGTGCAATGTAACAGTTCAACATCTTACGACATGTTTGTTGGGGGATTTAGAATCCTATCATAATCCAATCCTACTTCAATGAAATTCTTAACACATTTGTAATTCAGATCATTCCAGTTCATAATAACTGTATTCATATGATGCCAAAAACAACACTACTGTTTAAATTATGCTGCAAAGCTCTTCAGATTTGTGGTAAAGGTCCTCAATCTCATGATGATAACAATATTATTGATTTGATTTGATCTATTAGCACCTGTAAGACACCTCAGACATTAACATGAGATGTCAATCTGCCTTTCAAAAATAAGGTTTATCCTGAAGCTGGCAAAGATGGCGCCAAAATATATTTCCTGTATGTCACTCTGAATCTACTGGAAATAAAAAAAGTTGATTTCCTAAGAATTCCTGTGACTCCAGAGGATAAAACTACTTGTGTTGCTCTTCTGACACACATACGTGGCCTGTTGAAATCATACGGACCCTCGTACATCAGCATTGTGTCTCTGCAGTGTGAGGTGAATATTGTTTACACCAATTATGAGCCAAAAGAAAGTCTCAAACTGTTCCTGCTCAGATGCATGGACGGTAGCTTATTAAAGCATTTGAATGGAGCTTTTGCAATGCCATGAAAAAAAAAAAAACATATATGCCTGTCCAAAAAGTACGTATCCACACTAGGCACAAAAACACTCCCACTGTCATAAGACACACTTGCCCATTTTATTTTAATTTTTCCAGCTCTGGGAAGGACTTACATCTAATTTACATCAAAACAAGCAGTCCTGCAACTTTGAATATTAAGATATTTCAATATTCAGATGACATCCGGTTTTTAATTTTGGTACCCGGATAGCCTTTTTCTTTCTAGTTGAACTGCAAATTACATTTGTCAGGGCGTTAAGTATTTTTGCTTTTATTGCACTGTTAAAATGTGTAAATAATCATAAATTCAAACTTTGCCTGGCCACAAGCAGACAGTGCTCTCACTCACATGAGCATCACCCGTAGAAGTGCTTCAGCTCACTTTGGCCAACATGCCAAAGGCCCCAGCTGTGTGTCTGGAAACACTTTAAATTGAGCGTTGACAGGAAAAAGGCAGTCTGCCAAATCTGCAGTTGAAATCTGGTCAACCATGGTTGGCACAACAGCCATGAAAAATGTTGCTAGCAGCTAGTCACTGCTCACATCCAGGTGACATTAATGTTGCTGCAGTCACTATGAAGTTTTGTTTTGTTATTTTAACGTTTTATCAGCAGTTAGTGCTCAGCAACATTACACGTGACTCTTTGGTTTGTGATTGACAATATTCAGGATAATAGCTAGTACTAACATACTGTATATGTGCTGTGTAGTTCAGTTTGGGGAATTTATTTATATTGAAATAGTTGCTTGGTTGCTCACAGTTTAATGTATTATGTATGCAAGAGATAATACATTAAATTTAAGTTTAACCAATGTAATATTTGACAGAAGCACCATAAAATATAATCTTTGTACTGAAGCACCGGAGCCCAAATAATCGTATTCAGACTTGCCCCACTAAAGTGCAACAAACACATTTATTAAATTCATTTTAATACCACATAGTGTGACCAATATCAGCTCATACATTATTGTCTTTGACTGTTATTTGTGTTTTAACATGTCCCTCATGAATTACTGATCCATGAAGTTGGAATACTGAAAAAATGTGACTGTCTGATTTTTCACATTCTTAAAGTTCACGACAGATGGGTAACAACTATATTCTTATTTCTGTTGGTTTAAAGCCCCCTCTCCCCACAGCATATAAATAAATAAATAAATAAATCTGATTTATAAAACCTCTACGGTTGCAAGCAGTTTCCCTTCATAAATCACAGACGCCTAGATGTTTGCTGCATATCAAGCCTTCAACATACCCGTATTCTACCATAAATGGTCAATGCTAAGGACCTCATAAATGCTTTCTGCATATAAATCAGCTGCTGCCAGCTAACAGCACATGCGCCTGTCTGTCTGTTCTCTGTTCTCTGTGTGGGGTCAGGCCACCTTGCCACTAAATTTGTCAGAACCATTTTTGAATCACAAATAACTTGCACGTTTTCACGGTTCACAGACAAATTCATCTTCCTCTGAGCCCTTTTAGAAACGTGATAACATGATAGAGTCAACATTTGTGAAACTGAACATTGCTGTTAACTGTCTTTTAATGGTGTTATAAGGCCACTGGAAGTGCCAAATGGACATGCTAAAAATTTCATTCATGGTACGGTTCCAGCGGGTTGGTCTGTTTAACACTGGACCCAGTTCAGCACATAGATCCATCTGTTACCCTGTCATCATCAGGGGCCAGGACATCTTGGTGGTCCCTAAAAACTCCCTCCGTCCATTAAGCGTCTAGGAGTGTAGTAGACACGTAGTTCTCGAGACTGGTCTTCGTCTCAAGACCAATTTTTTGTGGTGTTGGTCTTGTCTTGGCCTCGACAGTCTTTGGTCTCAGTCTTGTCTCAGTCTCGTGTCTCTTGGTCTCGCAATGGCCGAGCGGTCTCGAAGGAATTTGTGACCTATAATATCCAGGCAGGCACAGTTTTTTTTTTTTTTTGTTTGTTTGGTTTTTTGATCTCATTATAAGCCCCCTTCAAGTGGCACCAATTACATGAATTTTGTGTCACAGACGGCGTTGGCCCTCATCCACTCACGCCCTCACTCAGTCAGTGGCGGTTAGTGGCCAGTTAGTGGCGTCTAGCTCTCCGATTCAGGGACTCCAATTTCGGCCAGCCGTTCTCGTCTACTCCCTCCGCTCGCGTGGTGGTTCACTTAGGGATCGTCAACAAATTTACGAACCAAACACTCCCGAGAAACAATATAAATAGATTTCTTGTATTACGTAAAAAATTGAAAACGGCTTAATGGCGTAATTTAATTTTCTCATTGAATTTTAAGCCGTTTCCGTTTTTTATGTAATACAAGAAATCTATTTATATTTGTTTCTCGGAGTGTTTGGTTCTAAATTTGTTGATGGTCCCTGAGTGAACCACCGAGCGTGAGAGGAGGGAGAACGGCTGGCCGAAATTAGAGTCCCTGAAACTCCATGGAACTCTTGGTCTCCCAACTGTTCTTGTGTGGTCCACAGACTTCTGCAATCATCTGAGACTTCACTTCCTCTCAAATAAGGTTCTCCTGAAACAGCCACAAGCAGACATGCACAATGATCTGCACCTGGATCCTGCTTCTGACCAATAGTAGAGGAGCTGGCCCAAGAAGGGCAGCCCTCCTCATTTGCATAATGAGGCAGAAATGCATACGGTAAAGAAAAAAGAGGAGACGAGGGAATGTAACAGATGCTTCTATAAAGAGAAGGAAAAACTTTTTTTTTTTGATGAAAGTGCACGTACAAGAAAAAGGAAAAATAAAACATATATATATATTGTGGATGAAAATGCATGTATAAGGAAAATAGAAAACAATACTTTTTTTTATGAAAATGCATGTAAAATGAAAAAGCAAAATTTATATATTTTTTGGAGAGAGTGCAAAAGGAAAAACAAAAAATGGATATTTTTGATGAAAATGCATGTATAGGAAGAAACAAAATACATAGGCCTATATTTTTTGATGACAGTGCATGTACAAGGAAAAGGAAAAATCAAAAATCTATATTTCTGCTTTTATTTCTAATTATGTCAGTTCTGGTCCTCCATAGCTGGAGTCTTGTTATTTTGTTAGATGATTTTAGGACTAGTTAATAGTCATGTCAGTCCTTAACAGCATTTGAACCAATCCTCAGATAGTGTAGAAATAGTGGTCATAGAATTGCCACACATATTTGATCTCAGCTAGTTGATGAAAACATTTATAGCGAGTTCACACACAAGACGTGATCTGTCTCTGGATTATTGTGCCTGTAGTTCAATGCAATCTCATATTTCTACTAAGCAGCTGTACCCAGTATGGTACTTATATTTTACAACTCATGCAAGATTGCAAAAAAAATAGTTTTTTTTTTGGTCTCGATCTTGGTCTTGAGCTGAACTAGTCTTGGCCTCAACTTGGTCTGTCTTGGTCTTGATACTCTCTGGTCTTGGTCTCAGTTTAGGCGGTCTTGACTTCACGTCTAGTATATAGCATTACACACAAGAAACTCTGAACGGTTTATTTGCTCTATAATGAGACTGACTGATACATTAATGGTGAAAATGTGTGTATCAAACAGTGCTATCGACCACTGAAGAATATAACTTAATTATAAAGGTATGATATATGAATGTGAGTATTTATGGAATAGTAATGGATCACTGCAGGGACACACCTACGATACTGCAGGTTTGGCTGTTTATGATTAAGCAGATCTACAAGTCTAATATGAACTGAACCACTTCACCCACCCCCCAAACTTGGTGTAGATGTTTTCCTGTCAATTTTTATTTTTTTTATAGATCCCCATCTTTGTGTGGAAAGTGACTGATTCAAGTTTCGGGTGCTGTTTTGTGCATGCACAGCAATTTTGAATGAGGCCCCTGGTCTTGTAATGTCAGATACAGTGTTGAAGGTAGACCGGTCATCATACACAGGCACAAAGAATACAACAAAGATCATTTGTGTGAGTTACATAAACTCTCACCAATAGACTTAGCATCAAAACTCAACAAGTCCTGGCTCTTAGTACTGCACCTGGAATATTCTCCAACTTGTTGCGGAGCTCCTCGTTCTCCTGCTGCAGAGACAACACCTCCTGCTCGAGCTCCAGGCAGCGTGGACAGCAGCTCTCCTCCTCCTCTTCCTCCTCAGGCAACGTGGATGAAGGGTGACCGTACGACTCTGATGGAGTTGGGGAGCCCCAGCCACCCAGGTTGTGTCTAGGAGACAACCCTGAACCAGACTCGGCTGACGGACACAGCTCGTCCTCCACACCTGCAGCCAGAAACTGCCGCTGCTGCTGCTGCTGAGGCCCTGAGAGCAAATAGTTCTGTAGGGAGTCTGTGAAGATGCGGAGAACAGCAGAGGTCTGTTGTTGGTTTAAATGGCTTTGTTGGGCCTCCTCCTCGGGGTCTGTGGTGGAAGAGCTCTCCTCCGCCTTGAGCTTCCCCTGCGAGGAGCAGTGAAGCCCCTGAGCGTCTCCTCGCCCATCCTCCATCTTGATGTTAGGGGTGAGGGAGGAGGAGGGGGGCTCCAGGAGGCGGCCATTGTTGAGGAGACTGAGGACGCGGCTGCACTGCTGCGCAAAGGCATCTAAGATGAGGCGGTTCTCTGTGACAGAGGAGGAAGAAAACTCAGATGTACCACATGTACCACCACATGTTCCTTTTTAGGTTTTCTTCACTTGTAATGGGAGCTGTCGACAAAACATCGTAGCTTTGTGCTTCCCACTTCTGATGCACTGCAATAGTAGTATGGGTGAAGATAAAAATACGAATACTCAATTACTGTACTCTGATCTGGGTCTGTGATGTCACAGAATCCTGCAAATCTGAATGGCTAAAAGAATGAGAAGTTACAAAGTTGAATCATGTTAATGTTTTTGAGCTCGTAGTGACTTCAAACATCTGAATCAATCCTCTCAAACATAGAAAAGGGGGTTAATTTTTCATCATATATCAACTTTAACGGTTTCATTTGTTTTTTTATTAGTAAAATTCAGTTTTCTCAACACCAAAGGTTTAAGATTCAAGAGGCTTTTATTGTCATGCACAGAACAAACTAGTAGTTACTTTCATTTTTTTTTCAATACAATCAATTACTCCTGTGAACAGGCACTTATGTTCTTTTTAATTTTGTTAAAAATAAAAATCACTGGATTTAGTTTGGAGAGAAAGGGTTTGTCTTTCGTGCATTTGATAGGAGTTCAGCTCCCTTTAATGCAATTTACTCCAGATGTTTTTACTTGGGGACAAGTCAGTCTGGTCGGGTTAGCAAGTGAACTAAAGGCTGTGCAGTCGTAAAACGTGCAGAATGCGCTTAAACATTAACTTACTGAAATAACAGGCATCGTAATGGCAGCATATGTTGCTCCCAAACCTGTAAATATCATTTAGCATTAAAGTATCCTCGCAGATGTGCAAAGCTACCCATGACATTTGCAGTGAGGCACCCCCCCTCCCCCGCTTGCCTCTCCACTGCAGATGCTGCCGTATGCTGGAAACAAGCCAGATGGTCTCGGTGATCTTTAGCCTGAAGGTTACTGTGTCCATCATTTTCAGACTACAGGACAGTGTTCCAGTTCGCCTCAGTCCATCTTAAACTTACTCGAGACTTATTTTTAATTTAAACTCAAGGTCTAAACTTTGTGGAAAACATTGTTTTGATTTGTAAGGGGACTTGTGATGCCAGTTCTTGGGGTTTTGTTGTTCTTCTGCGTCTTTGCTTCGTGTATCGTTTCCTGAATGAGACCCATGATCAGTGTCTACGATTCACTCCTACGTACGTCCAACCAGCTGTGGAGCCCCCACTTATTGATCTCTCCTGTTCCAAGCTCAGCTTTGGCAGTTTCTCCAAAGAGGACACTGTCTAAAGGCTGCTCCTGGGGTGTAAACGCAGTGGTGTTTACTCAGGACCCCCTGGGGCTTCTGCCAGACTGATTTATGTAACCTCAACTAATCTTTATTACTTAGAAAATCACTTAGCGAATTTCCTTAGAGCACTATAATAAAATGATTTTGACGGTGTGGTTCTTTATTTGATTAAGGTGATGGTTATTGTTGTTGTTTGTTGAAAGATGTTTCCTTCCACAGGTAATTATTGATGTTGATTGTTTGTTGATGATGTCCTGAATTTCAGAGACTTTTGGGTGCTTAATTGTTATTATTTTCCTAAGAAAGTGGTTAAGTGATCAATATGTTTATATATGATCAAAAGGGAGGTGTGTGGATGAAAAATTATTAATTACACTTAGATATTCATTATATTTACTTACATTTAGGTTTATTCATTTATTAATCTACAGTCAGTTGTATTCCACAGTTATTAAAGACACGTATGCCCTAAGATAAAGATAAAGAAGCATAAATGTGCCAGTCTCAGGACTGTTCAGGGGAACTCTCAGGATGTGTGTTTGACAGTTTCTCCTTGTGCACGAGTGTAATAAACTGATTTTGACCCCTGGTGCTCTCTGGTAAATAGAAATCTGCCACAACAACAATGTACAGAGTTAAATCTCCAATTACTCCAGCTGAGAAAATGCACAATAGAGACTCGTGTGCAAAAAGAGTTAGTCGCCCCTCTATTAATCCAACGCATTTTGTGTTAAAACAAAATGAACCTGATTATAGTAAATCTTTGCATCAGGCAAGTATGACCTTTAGACGAACAACAACATTTTCATTGGGCCATTAGCTATCTAACAAAAATGAACCCAAAAAGGAAAAAAATAATAATAATGTGGGCAAACACAAAGTATCCCTATGATTTAATAGCAGGACCAACTTAAAGTGGGCATTTGTGCATTCCTTCATCAGTCTCTGGCAAGGTTATGGAGTAATTTAGGTTTAATTTCGGTTCTAATTTACAACATTGCTTTAGCTCATTGAGGTTTTTGGGAATCAAGTTTTGTGTGACTTTCTTAAGGTCCCGTCATGTCCTCTTAAAGTACTCTGGTATCCAGAGCATGTTGCCCAAATCCTGTGGCTGCAAAACAATCCCAAATCATCATCCCTCCGCTCCAACAGTCCTGAACGCTTTCCACCACTGAATAACCTTTCACTGTAGAACGGTGTTAGATGTGTAATGGGCCTCTCCAAACTGATGTCTGGCAACAGTTGTTTTTCTAAACCCATTGCTTATGTCTTTCCCATCTAAAGTGCATCCGTTTTGGTTCTTGTTTCCTTCTTTTACTCTCTGTGTGCCTTGCCTTATTGTGGCAGTGTTCCACACAGGAGCATTTGCTGGGCTTCTGTGTTCATAGAAATGTCAGCTTGATTATGTTGATTTATTCAGATGTCAATAAACTCGAAGGTCACAGTATCTTCTGTGACCAAGACAATCAGTGCATAACTATTGTCCAGAAACAAGCCTCAGTGTACATTTTCCCGGGTAGTCCAGGCACGTCTCAACGAAATCATCTCACACACCTCTATGTAATGATTATGAGTCCCCAAGCTGCACACAAACACACCAGTACACACACACACACACACACACACACACACACACAGAGAGACAAAAATGAGTTCTGTGTGGCCATTGCTGCATTGCCACTCGCTCAGACGTGTCTATCAGCCTGGCGCAGATGTGTCAGATTTATTAATATGCGTGCTGTCTCTGTTTACCCGTCGAGATGTATCTGATATCATTCACCCTCACCCTCCCTCTCTTCTCCCTCCCCAGTTCTGTGGCACTGCGAGCTGAGAGCCTCATAAAATTTCATTAAAAACAACACGGTCGGCAGAGGGAAATTTATGAGGCCCATTTATTTTAATCACAACTCTTTGGGAAAGGCTGATTCAATGCAATTTGCGTTATTGTGTGCCGAACTGATTGCTGAGTTCCCAGGTTTTTGGTGCTGCTCTTTATAAGGAAGGCATCAAGTTTTTACTTTATGATTAGGCCTATTTTTTTTTTTTTTTAATCCCCCCAGCCTGTGAGAGCAACAGTAGTAGTTCCCTTTGTGCAGATAAGAGCACTTTGACGTGTCATTATCAGTTAGAAAGCATGGCACATTTAACTATGATTGGATGGAGCATCTCAGGCGATGTGGTTAGATTTCAGAAGACTTCGTGGGATCATTTCATTAGTGACATCAAGACTATGCATATGTAAACAAATATGGAGCCACAAAGAACACTTCTCTGTAAAGCAAGAGACACCCACAGTCTGATTAAAGGATGCAACATCTCATTTTTAATTTTGCAAGTGCCAGGATTACTTCACTGCTCTCCTTGGTTCCCACAGACCCGCCCTCCACATGGGGAACACATTTCTTCCTGCACAACCCTCTAATGAACAGCAGCTGAGGGGGAAAAAAATTGAGCAGGGAACATTGTTTTTCAACAGGAGATGGTGAGGGTCCTCATTACACACACACGGAAACACACCAACAGTGTAATTTTCATGAGATTCAATCATGACTGCTCTCATCACATGAGCAAATCAATCACTGCTGACAGGGGGAAAAAAAAGGAAAAACAGGGAACAAAATATGAGGTGATGTGAAGAAAATAAAGGGAATTCAGGTTTTTTTCCTTCCCTTTCAGTTTATTGAGTCTTTGCTTATGTAAATAGGCCTTTGCCTACTGGAAAGTCTCATTATTCCAAATGTGGAATAAAAAGATACCTTCTGAGACAGAACATTTCTGACCAGGGGCTACTCTCACCACTCACTCTGGTTAAGTTTGAAACCCACCTGTGCTGATACCGTAGGTACAGTCTGGAGAGAATCTGGGCTCTGCTGGACGCTGCTGCTGCTGGGAACCAAAAGATGCTGCCGCCGCTGAGGTGGATGAGGGGACCCTGCTGCTGGGCCTGCTCTCACATGGGAGACGATGCTGCTGCTGCTGCTGCTGAGGCGCTGGGAGATGCTGCTGGCTGCTGCTGATAGCGACGCTGGGCTGGTGGAGCTGCGGCAGCCGCTGCTCGTGGTGATGCTGCTGCTGCTGCTGCTGCTGCTGGAAGGGTTGAGGCTGCTCTGGATGGAAAGTCAAATGATGCCCGTCTCCGAACAGCGGCATCTGAACCACGGCGGACCGGTCGAAGCGAGACTTGCCCGCCGAGCGCTTGCTCTGGAAGATTTTCAGGGAGCTGTACGGACCCCGCTGGGGTCGGTACATCTTCGGGGCGCAGGGCCCTTCATCTGCGGGCTGCATCTCTCCCTCCATCCAGACCCAGGTGTCACAGCTCGGCGGCTGGCTGCGTGGTGGATGGTTTTTGTAAGCGGGCTGCTGTGACAAGGCAGCCGATGAGTGAGGAAACCGATCGTCACTGTCTGGGCTCGGTTCCCCTCTCACACTCAGTGTGGAGGGTGGGCTCATTTACTGACACGTCGCAGCTCCAATCGTCAGCCGGGAGCGCCAACAACGAGCCTCCTCCAGAGGGGGATACAGGCGGGACTTGGGCACCACCGACGCCTCCTTTGTAGCCGACATTCTCACTGAGAACAACGGGGCGACTACAGTTAGGAGGGGAAAAATAAGAAGAAAAAAAAAAAAAGACAAGACAAGGGACATTTTGCTACTGAGTTGAAACCCTGGTGGAAAAATCTTGCTGGGAGGGGGGATTGAGCTAACATATATAAATATATATGTATACACAAAACAAAATAGTCTAATAATAAAATGAATAAAATTGTCACTATTATCCCAAAACCTGATTTAATATCACGCCGTTTATCTGATCATTACCATTTTATTATTATTACTTTATTATTAGGCTATCTCTCGGTATGTCTGGAATAATTGGATAACGTCAAAAATTATTAATATAAAATTCCAGTTGTAAATATATCTGACGTGTTGGCTGTTTCAGTTTTTCTGTTTCAGCAGGATTAAAAGTTTGCAACGCCACAAGGGGGCGCCAAATCAACAAGTTTCAAACCGCGGATGCTTTGACCTGTGTTTTAAAGACACCATCCTGTACATCTAGCTTCTTTACAACAACAAAGTTGCACAGAGTATATGCACATCAAAGTATTGACGAAATAACATTTAAGTAGCTTTTTTATTGAATGTAAACATTGACCTGCAGGGGGTCTATAGAGTTCAGGAGGGCATACCTCAGACTAGAAACAACTGTTTACATGGCTTGTGCGACAAAAAGTGAAAAATTACCACCAAGACGTGCAAAATGCTGTCAGACATCAAGGATGTCCCCAGAGACAGGGTAAAATAAAATTGACCACATTTTAATCTCTGAGGATATAAATCAACCTCCAAGATCAGACAAGAGCACAATAGAGATGCAAAATGAAGTCAAAGAGGTGTGAAAATGACAAAAAAGATACAAAGCGACTTGAAGAGGTGCACAATGGCCAGACACGGAGGCAAAAACAATCCCAATGAAAAACATAATGTCCACAAAGGGAAGCAGAAATGACCATAAAGAAACGCATAAAGTCCACAAAGGGACTCAAATGAGATCAATGAGACGCCAATTTTCCACAAAGAGGCCCAAAATGGCCAAAGAGAGGAGGACAACGAAGATAAAGGCTCAGTGAGGTGGAGAAATATCACGAGGAGATGCGGAGTGGACCAAGATTCTTCTGTGATTTAAACCACCAAACCAACAGGCAGCCTAATTCATCCTAAAACACTTCAGCGATGATCATTCATAGTTTATTTCTGGTTTTATTCATAACATCTAGTCAAACAAAATGTCTTTATTCAGAAACCCTTCAAACAAGCTTCTGGAGTCGAAGTTAATAAGCTAATAAAGATAATGGCACCGTTGTTGCGTCCAGGACCGCTGCTCCTGCAGCTGCGCTACGTGATCGCGCACGTTCCATTAAAACGAGTTACGTGCGCGCTTACAAAACCCCGATTCACAAAAACACCAGTCTCCAGTGAGGTGGTCTCACAACTGCTGCACCGGCTGGAGCTCAGTCACAGAGGAGTCACCACAGGCAGGTTGTTCCTCTGCGTTTGGACCAGAACCAGGTTTAGTAAAGATGTTTTTTAAGGTCACATAAAGTCGACATTTGGACACGCTGGAGAGGATTTTTTTTGTTTGTTTGTCGCCTTAAAAAGCTGCTGCATCAAACACATTTGGATGCTGGAAAGATGACAGTGACGTAGCTTCACATGAGCAGCTCCAGACTCACTTTTGTTGTCTTCATCTCATCTTGGAATCTCGGTCTCTGGGACGCAAGAGACGGAAGGAGCGCAGCGGCTGAGCGGGATGGTGCGCCTGTTGCACTGCCTGCTGCTGGGATATCTGACCTGGAATCTGCGGATATCGGACGCGCAGGGGGAGTACTGCCATGGGTGGCTGGACTCTAATGGGAACTATCACGATGGCTTCCAGTGTCCGGAGGACTTCGACACCACCGACGCCACCGTGTGCTGCGGCTCCTGCTCGCTGCGCTACTGCTGCGCGGCCGCAGACGCGCGGCTGGACCAGGGCATGTGCACCAACGACAGAGAGGTGGACAACGCAGAGTTTGCAGCGCGTAAGCTCCGAGTCTGGAAACTCTTTTGAGTGCTTATGAATATTGTTTTGGGGTCGTCTTCATGCACATAGACCCATAAACTTCACAATAATGCAAAGAAAGAGAGAGAGAGAAAAAAAAAGGCTAGATCAGTTTTGGATGAAGCACTGAAGACAAGTCAGATGGACATTCATGGTTAATATAAGTTGTGGCAGATCTTCCTTGAGAGGTCAGAGGTCAGCTGAGTAATCAGAACAGAACAGAGCAGCTTAAGGTTCAGTTTGTAGAATTTGTTCCTACAGTCAGATCAGTGTGTAATTCTTAAAATAAATAAATAGATAAATCAAAAATTCAACTGACTGAAACTTTGAAGCTGTTGGAGAACAACTGCGCACATTTGAGCCAACATTTAAAGCCAACTATTTATGATTTTTAAGTCCTAAAGCACAGGACTGCTGTTTTTTAATCACTTTTTTACAAGTATGTAATGTGTTTTACGAGACTGTTTTTCACCTCATCTTAAAAAATTTTATATGCCGTTTAGGTCCAAATTCAAGCTGTTTTAAAGCTGTAGTTTCAGCATTAATCGGGCAAGACTTTTAGTTTCCACCACCTGCTTTTATCTCTGCTCCAGAAGCCTCATTTTACCTCAGCACAGCCCACATTATCATCAGCAGAAAGAGAAAAGCGGAGGCCCAAATATTATTCTCAAAACAAATTGCTCTTTTTTTTTTTCTTCTTTTAATCAAATGAGTCACAAGAAACATGATTAAGTAGTGCTTGATTGCAGTCCAGGAATCCAGAGTCAACACCTCCTCATATTAGCCAGGATATTGTTCCAACAAATATAAAGCTGGTTGTGATACAGCAACTCTTTTCTCTCGTGTTTTTCCAAACCGCGCCGAGGTGCCGCATTGATCCACTGGTTGTGGAAGATTTAATAACAGGCGACTTTAACGCCTGAGGTTTAATCAGTTTTCTTTACATTTCCCCAAGCAGTTAAGCCTATAAGCCTTTAACTGATTGGACTCTGTGCTCACAATTTCCTATTTGTCCCCATTAAAATAAATAAACATTGGTTGATTTTCTCCCTGAGCGCAAAAGGGGGTCATGAAGTGTAACTTGAGATGTTTGTGTGTTCAGCAGGAATGTGTCTCTATTTCATTCAGAACACTTTGAAGGATTTAAAAGAAGTTACATGATTCAAAGTGCCGAGTTAGACAATGTTATCGACCACAAATTGCGGTATTGGCTGCAGTTATTAGGGACTTATTGGATAAGACTTTAAAGTCTCTTTTTTTTGGCGTTATAAGCATTTATGTAACATGAATGTGAGAATAATTCCTCCTGTGAGCAAAGGTTCATCGCTGCTGTCAATAGATAATAATACTGACATAAAGCATAAATAAATATTAATAATAGTGTATAAATAGTGGTTAAAATAGCTGAGAGTACAAAAATGTACTTTATCTTTTAAGCCTTTTCATGTATTTTGTGTTTTTCTGCTGACTCAATCACTCATCAGCACATTAATGAGCTGCAGCTTTCTGCCACATGACATGATAACATCCCGGCTGTGCTTCTCCCACCCAGAGCCCGTCTACGTGCCCTTCTTGATGGTTGGAAGCATCTTCATCGCCTTCGTCATCGTTGGCTCACTGGTGGCGATCTACTGCTGCACCTGTCTGCGGCCCAAGCAGCCCACCCAGCAGCCCATCCGCTTCTCCCTGCGCAGCTGCCAGGGCGAGACCATCCCCATGATCCTCACCACAGCTCCGCCGAGCCTGCGCGCCCCATCGCGTCAGTCCAGCACGGCCACCACCAGCTCCAGTTCGGCCGGTGGGGGCAGCTCCATGCGGAGGTTTTCTTTGGGAGGTCAGGGGGGTCAGCAGCAGCAGCAGCAGCAGAGTTGCCTGGTGTCTGCCACCATCTCCTCCTCAACCTCCACCTCCAGCCAGACCCCACAAACTCTTCCCCCACCACCACCTCCTCCCTACACGTCCCCCCCAGCACCCATGACGGGAGGCGTGCAGCACTCGCTGCCCTCGACTCACACCCAGCTGCAGCTCCACCAGCCTTCTCACCCCGCTCAGAGCACCAGCTTCCTCCTGCCCCAGCAGTACTTCTTCCCCCTGCAGCCCGACGCCTTCATAGCAACCAAGGGCTTTGCCGACTTTGGACAGAGCTGACAGGTCTCCCGGCAGGAAAAATGGAAGGATTAATAGACTTTTACAGAGCTGGATGTGAGCCGGAGAGGAAAAAGCGCACAGCAGCACAGCTGGTGGCGCAGAAGGCCAGGCCCGGGTGAACGGGCGTACAGAAAGCAGCAAGAGGAGGAGAGGGAGAGCATGAGCAAGTGTGGGGTGCCTCCCAGCAGCAGATCTGCCAGGGGCCAATTCTGAATTATATGCACTTTTACATTGTAAATAGAGCTCCATGGTCTAATCTTGTGCTGTTTTTTATGGAAGCTCAAACTAAAATAAGTCGTTACTCTCATTTCTTTAAAAAAAACAACAAAAAACTGCCCTGAACATTATTTTATAGATGTTTTTAGAGTGGAAACCAGGGAGTTATGTTCTTTGACAATCAGATGGACCTGTGAAAGAGAAAGGACACGTGATGTTGTGTACGAAGCTGTGCAAGAATTCTCCACAGATCAGAGTTTTCACATTGAATTCCTAATTTGCAAACAAATAAAAGTTGTCTGTGGTAAATCCAGTGGACTGGCATTTTGACAACAAAAATGAAAAAAACAAAACAAGGGTATGGGCACATGGAATCCTCGCCGTCACTCAGACATAAAGAAAAGCGGAGTGGTCAGGACTGAACAGCGGCTCTCTACCTGTAACTTACTCTTGCGCCAGACTTCACGGCAGGAATGCAGAGCTGAGATCAGTCATTGTCAGTGTTCAATGAGCATGGCATGGTCACAGTGTTAAAAACAACTCGCCCTAGAAATAGAGGTTTAGGTTGCAGCAGCAGGTATGGTCAAGTCTCCACAAAGACTGTTCTATTCCCAGGTTACCTGACTGTGAAATAGAGCCGGCAGTCAGCGCGTCCTGAATACCTGCCAGCCGTTCGGTCTCAGACCCGCTCGCTGCCACACTCACAGATCTATAAAGTCGGTGCTTTTATCACAAAATACCGCCTGCGAGATGAGTGTCAGAGACTCAAGTCCTCGGCTCTCGTTTCTACTTGCAGCTGTCAGTTTGAACATCAGCGATGCATTCTTCACCTTTCTCACAAAAGGAAAATACAGGTCGTGAATACATTTTCACAATGTTATATAAGTATAATCCATTATGTTTTTTTTCAGGTCAACAAGAGAAAAAAATGAATCAGTTCCTCTGTCTAACAATGTTTTTAATTAAAACTGTCACATGTGTTTCATAAGTTTTGCTTTTCTTTTTCTTCTCCAAAATTCTTTTTAGCAAAACACCAGCCCTTTATTTACTCAGATAATGAGATCATGAAAACATTACAATCACGTTTCCGAAGGTTTTCATGTAATCAAACTGTTTTGTTACCATTTGTGGTTTTTATTTTTTTGTTTGTTTCCTCCAGCAGTGACTCTGTTTTGTAGTTACAGTCCTGAGAAACCATGTATGCGCCACCATGGTCGACAACAACCACAATCATTCGTCCAAATTATCTGTACAGCATTAAAAAAAAAAAAAAAAAAAAAATCTACAAAAAGCAGCTACGGTTTACTTTGTTTTGTTGTGGGTCAGCTTTAAATATCGCAGCGCAGTCACGGGACAAGAACGACCGAGCACAGCAAACAGCAATTATTTCCACGTGACCTCTTTATTAAATCAGCGTGGCTTTGTTTGGCTCGGCTGTAATCAGATACGTCAACTCCTCTTTTGTTGCAGAAAAACTAGTTGCTCGAAAGGAAAGAAAGTTTGTTCGAGGAATAAATCCCACTCTCCGCCTCCATCGGTGACAGCAGTCGCTGTCAGAGTCGACCTGGAAGCGTTTTTCTACGACCTCCAGTCTGTTCTTCAAATAAAGTTTTAGTATGGAAACATCACAGTTACTTACATTCAGTTTTATTGTTTTCATTTTGTCTAAAATGTCTGAGCTTTTTAAAACAAATCAATGAGAAATAGTACTTTTGCATGATGTTCAGCTGTCAACTTTTATGGACTTAAAAGGCTTAAAAGGCTTTTTTATATACCTGTTATACACATGAAAGTTCTAAAACATATTCCGTTCATGCTCCTTACATGTAATATTAAGTCTGGAATGCCCTTTTAAAACCCGTAAAAGACCAAATATAAAGGATGTGGTGACATCACACCACCTTGATTATTCCCCACCTGTAAAACTTTAGGTTAGAGTAAAAATAACAACTTAAAAATAGTCGTCATACTTAATCTGCTCTACAGGAGACTCGATTTAGTAAAATTTCAACAACCAGAAAACATCCAGCTCCTGACCCGTGCAGTCAGTGTGTCACGCTCAGACCCTTTAAAGGAGGGCGTTGGTTGTGTTTTTACAGCAAATACAGCCAGAGCCAGTCCAGGGGCCTCCTGGGTGGAAGAGGTTAATTAGTCTGGATTCTCATCTATAACAGGAACAGATTACAGTCTGTGTGGGATCACACATGCAGAACTTAGTGAGAAGGACAAACAAATGACATCAATATCGAGAGCACTTATTTGTTATGATTCTGGGGTTCGGTCGGATGGTTTTCCCTGCCTTTTCCTGTTTAGGTTTTCTGTCCTGCTTGTTGCCACTCATGGGTGGACAGTGATTACGAATTTCTGTAAACACACGTGAGAATCAGCGAAGATGTTCACATTGTTCCTCCATGATTGTAAAGTTTATTTCAGTAGTCCTTTATGGCAGTAAAAGACAACACTTATAAGATTTGCAGTCCCAACATGCAGAACAATCACCGAACAAAATGACAGAAAACAAACATTTATTAAAAAAAAGAAAAAGTTAAAGGTGCAATTTTTTTTTCCTCTTTAGTAAAGTGATCAACACTCGAGGGGAAATAAAAGTAGTGAAGTCAACACTTTAAGAGAACGGTTTGTGGTTTCCATTCATGCAGCCTGCAACCTTCACAGATGACAAAGTTTTATGTTTTCTGGAAAAACAAAAACAAAAACAAAGCAACAGTCCAAGCCGTCCACGACAGTGACGTCCACATTCAGTTGGTTGGAAACTTCAGACAAAGATTACGTCAAATTAAGCTTTCACGCAAAAAGACAAGCAGAGAGAAAAAGTGAGAGAATCAGAAACCAAAACACAGAAGAGGAACACTGCGTGAAGAAAACAAGTTACAGACATGTACACTTTTTTTTTCAAAATCATATACCGAAAACTACATAATACCAGATAACGACCGGAAAGGTACATCGAGTGCACTGTGCAACATCTCCTGCCAAAGCGAGTGTCAGAAACTCCCACGTCGAGGCTGAGAGTCCAAACACAACCACACACACTCGTACCGCACATCAACACTCTTCCCCAAACAGGTCATGCATCAACACACAGCAGTTCAACGTAGCTATACCTGGAGTCGTGCAGACGGACAACTGGAGCAAATCACCACTCACCACACTCACGCTCACATACACACTTTCAAAAAAAACAAAAAAAACACACCAGGGTGACTTAAGTCCCATCAACTCTCAGTTTCGTAAAGAGGACACAGACATGCAGTGCATACAAAGAAGTAAATCCACAGTAGAGGTGAGACACGTATTCACACACATACAGCACATGCACATGCAGGCTATGAACTGACACACACACAATCAGAAATCTGATCTCCCATAGGGAGAAGAAAGCAATCACACGGACAATAAGTAGTCAATTATAAATAAACCGAGCTGTAACAATATTAATATTAATAATAACAAGACATTTAAGAAAGCTCTGTTTCCTCATCATATATATTCCATCCTGCCAGTGTATCATAGGAAGAAAAAAAATAAAAATTACAGATGATTCATTACAAAGCCAGTCAATGCAAAAGTCATACATTTCCAATATAAAAATACAAATCCACAAAATAACTACAGAGACAAAGTAGTTTTGATACTGTCGTGGAGTTTCCTGGCTAATATTTCTGTCTCCCTTAAGCTAATGGCACTTATGTTAGAGGGACAAATCTCCATTAAAGAGAAACACTACCACCACCGTGAACCTCGAGACCACCAGAGTCTCGTCTTCATCTCTCAAGGAACAGAACTGTAGCTTTAACGCTGTTAGGAGTCCGATTCTGTGGTGGGGAGACCGATTTTTGTCTTCAGGTGTGTGTGTGTGTGTAGCACTTAACTATTCTTGGCTATCTTTTTTTTTTTCTTCTAAGAGGGAAATGTTTCATGTAGGCACCGCTGTGATTGTTCAAACAGGAGTGAGGTGTGGAATGCAATTCTGCGTCGAGACTGATACTCTGCTGAAAAACAGTGGAAACAGGACAACCGGAGGCTGCAAGAGGCAACTTCTTAAAAAATGAAACCGAGAGAGAAAACAACAGGCACAATATATATATATAAATATATATGTACACACACAAGCTTAAGAAATGAAACTAAATAATAAAATAAATACATTTTAAAAGAACAAATATGGATGAAGGCAGGAGCAAATGTAAGGCTTCACACAAGAGATGCTTCCGTAAGTGCAAAAAGAAAATTACAATATTACAAACATTTGCTCTTGAGTGGTCTGTTCTGTGCTGGAATACACTTCAGTGCATTTGTTTTAAAAACAAAAATAATTCCAAATTCACGAGTTCTTGGACGATTGTTTATACGACTGCTCTTTGGCAATCTCTTGCAAATTCTAATTTTTCCGTTTTAGCTGTCCAGTCTTTAACTTTTGTGTGTTTGGGAGCGATTTTATAAAAGCGATTTTAGTTTTTGTCGATCTGTAACTCAGGTCAATAAAAAGGAGGCGTTTGCTCTGAGAAACCGAGCGAGAACAGTGAAGAACTGGAGACCACAGACTGCTAAGACTGCACAGTGCTCATCATGTCTTCTGGACAAACAACTACAGCTGATAGTGAACATGTTTTGTTTCGTTCTTTGTTCCCACCCCTTTCATCCCCCAAAATTAAACGATGTCAGTTCCCTCAGTCCTTCTCATGTCCAAAACTCCCTCAGTGCTGGAGATGCACGCTTTCACCAATGCCTCTCCCCGTTAAGCTTCAAATATCGCCATTGGAAACGGCAGCTGTGGCTCCAAACTGGCCCGCCCTCTGGCCGGATGCTCACCACTCATTGGTCCTCTGTTTGGTGGTGTCATACGCTCTGATGACCTCAGACTGCGACACCACTCCGTTTTCATCTTGAGAGAATGCGTAGCCATCTGAAAATAAAATGAAGCAGTTAGAACAAGTCGTAGAGATCAATGATCATGGACATGAAACACACACACACACACGCACAGAAAATAAAAATGAATGGCAAAATTAACTAAATCAAGGGATTGGAAATTGCATTAGAAAACATCTATTTTTTTCCTTTCTTGTCAAACATCAGTGCTGGTTTTAAATCTTGACATCAAACATACTGTGAGGCTACAGCCAAGAGCCACTTTGTTTAGCAGCAAAAGGAGCAAGATGGAGGAGAGAAAAAACAGTAAAGCCTGGATCTGTGCAGAGGGAACAAAGCTCCAATCAACATGCTATACTGCGCTGATTTAAACTTTAAGCCATCTCTCTGGCTGAGGAGTCCGAGCTTGCAGTGAGGTTGAGAGGTATCGGCTTGATGTGGTCAGGGTCACCTCGACATACAGCCCAGGTTCTGAACAAAACTCCTCGAAAGTGGTTGGAGTTTATTCCCAGGGTAAGAGGTGCTAGGCTATAGTGGGCCTACTTATAGCCCTCCCCCCAGCTCGGAGCTTGTACCTTGAGATTTTCTACAGTAGACACTTTTGGGTCAGAGAAGGGGCTGTAACTGTTGTTTGCGCCTAACAATTTAGAGCACCCAACTTTCCTCGAGTCCTCAGCAGGGCTGCTCCAGAAGGGTACAGCATTCTTTTGCTGTGGACTTCAATGCTCCAGCGTTACCTGGAAGCAAGTGATTTGAAGAAACTCTGATCTGCATGCAAGTGGTTTTGTTAGAAAGAACCAAGCAAAAGACCAAGAAGAGCTTCAAAGGTTCAGAGCGAGGCTAACAAGCAGCTCCTGGCTGTGCCGACCTCCAGTTTTTGCAACTCTCATGTCATGAAATTAAAAACACAAACCAGTAGCTCCCCCACAGTGTAGTACAAAAGCTACTCTATGATTTATAACCTACTCTTTCCTACAGACTCTCACCTGACCTTTGGCCCCTGACTCACCTTCAGGTGTCAAATGACTCGCTCAGTGCCTGGAGGACAGCGAGCAAGTTCAAAGGACCCCGCTGAGACGAGTGCATTGTGAGGGAATAACAGCGCAACATTTCATCATTTCATCGTTATCTCGCTCTACTGAGCTCAACTCAGGACACACGGAGGCACACGAGGGGGAAGAAGGGGAAGTAAAACCACAAAGACCAGGGGTGGTGTCTATTAGGGAGCTACAGAGGGACTGAGATTTTAATGAGGTGAGGTTTGAATAATGAGTTTAAAAAGGAATCACACAACAATGGTCTCATCCCCACCTATGAGACAAACAAAAGACAAACTGATCAGACAAAAGACACAAAAGTACAGGAAAAAACAGAAAAAAGAAAGTGAAAATCCCATGCTTATAGAGGAAATGAAAAGTTCTATTGTGAGTTTGAATGCTTTTTTTATTGCTTATGTCTGTGACTTTTTTACTGTCCAACAGAAAGATGTGAGAGAATTACAGCCCCGTACATTTACAGTTAGTTTTGGCAAACTGACTGAGACCGCCACACTGGACAAGAGTCCTGTCCTGAGAGAACCACACACTTTGTGAATCTTCTCCTGCATCAGCTGAGATTACTGTGATGACATTTTTAACCCCATAAATGACTATGCATGGTGATTTTATACTTTTGGTAAGGCTAACCTGTATCTGACCTGTATCTGATTAGTGCTTATGAGTTATTTTATGGAAACAGCTGGAATAAGCTACATTTTAACGTCCCCACTGAAAAATAAAGATAAGGATACGGATGGAGGGATCTTTATAGTATGTGAAAGTTAAAAAGCAAACAAAAAAAACCCCCTAAATGCTGTTAAAATTATGAAGTGATGCCTCCACCTAAAGGAGTTCAAGGCAAGAAAGGTAAAACAGGTAAAACATAAAGAACAATGCAGATGCAGTCCACTCCAAGTCTGACATCATAAGGGCGTCCTTATGATATAAAGTGCTCTAAGTGTTCTAAAATGGCTCAATATAAACGCATCAACTAGATTGGGAAGCAAAAAGAACAAAGAAAGCGAGAAAAAGGGAAAGAAAAGAATATTTGTGTCACTTACGGAGCAGGTTCTGCTGCATGGAGTCAGACCGGTACAGACTGACTGTACTCTTCTTGAAGACGTTCTTCAGGAGCTGAGCCCTCTCAGTCAAACTGCACAGACAGAAAGATGGAGTGTGTTAGCAGCTCGCTGAGCACTGCAGGCAGGTTTAATGACCCATACATCAAGGCTGTCCTAGCCTCGTCAAGAGTGCACGGAGCTGCCAACTGCTCTACCTGCTGGCTACAACACCATGTAGGAAGGCAAAACTGTGGAGACGCAGGAAGGAGGACATAATGAGAGTGTGATGGAAAATATGTGAAACAGCAGGTTGGCCATGAGGCATTCAAGCAGATGTGTGCTACAAGTCTGTGTGTGCATGCATATTTACAAGTGGCTGTCTAGATGTGCATTTGGAAAAAGAAAAATCATTTATTGTATTTGAGTGTTTGTATGTCTTTCGATGTTATTTTTCTGTATTTATGTGTGTGTGTGTCTGCAGCCTGCTGGGTCTGGGACAGCGGCCAGGCATGAGGATCACTTTCAGCCAGCAGGAGATCTCACACTGATCTGCTCCGTGTTGATGCCTGCACCAGACCGCAGACCCCAGAGAGCAGAGCAGACCCGCTTCGGCTAATAACGTTTTAATACTATATGGCTTTAATAGAGGTGGACCGTTTCTCTAACATGAGACATTCCATATTTGGGGAAAAAGAGGGAACAAAACCACTCATGACATGATTGCTGATATTACAGTCAAACTCCTGCAATCGAGGAGCAATCTTAAGATTTCTGCTGTCCACAAAGGAATATTCTTGGCAGCAGAGCCGCGAGTATTCGTGACATTATAAAAGGGACTTGGGAGAAAAGATAATTCTCTCTCCAAGATGATTTTGAGAACTTAAAAAAGTGATTCATATTTTCTACAAAAATATTGAGACAGTAATAGCAAGAGCCTAAATGGTGTGGCCCTCATGGGCTTGAGAAATGAAACGATACCACAAGAGAATATATTTATCATTTGCTATGTGATCGTGTGAGCCATGTGAACCACGCAGCAGTATTACTTCTTCTCTTTTTCTTTCTGCATCAATGTGATAAAGAATATTGATTTTTCCATTCAAGTCATCTGTAGAATTAGAAAAATATGTTATTTTATCTATTAAGACTACTAACTAACTTGAATTTCCCTTTGGGGATTAATAAAGTTATATCTATCTATCTTATATTAAAATTTAGATGTATACAAAACTTGCACTGTCAGACAAAAACACCAATCCATAACCATCCATACATATCTTTTCTGAAAATTTAGATTTCAGTCACTTTGTAT
>JBAMYA010000002.1:2628645-2655410 GCA_037176975.1 Arrhamphus sclerolepis | reverse complement strand
GCAGAACTGAACAGCCATGCCCCCTAGCTTGCACAGTTGCACTTTAAGGGGACTCTAAGCAATGCTGGGCCTCAGTGGCGGTTTTGTCGGGGCCTCCTCACTGAATGGCCACCCCGCTGACAGACACGTTGTATATCCTCTGTGAGTGTCATGGGGGAGAGACATGCTGCTGAGTGTGTTTATGAGCAGTGAAAGGCAAGTGGACAGTACTAATGTTCGGGTTTTAATGTCTTTTTTTATTTAAAAGAAAAAGAAAGAAGAAAAAAAAAACCCAAAACATTCATTTGTAATTAAATGAACTGAATAAAAGAAAAAACAAATCTAAAGAAAGTGTAAATTTCCTCAACTAGAAGAAGATTAAACAACATTAATACATGTGCTGCCAGTAAGGGGGTTTCCTCTCGTTTCATTTCATTAGATTTCGGCACTTTGAGAGAATTTAAGCCGGTGTTGTAATAAATGACTGGACAGTTTAAACAAGCACAAATCCGTCTAGAAACCCACAGAGGGAGACTGACAGGCCTGGCGGAGGCTGAACGTTTTTCATAGCAATTATTAAAAGACCTGGAAAATCGTGGCGTGGAATGAACACAGTCTCCATGTGTCTGTCTAAGTAGGCATGCAGACTTTGGATGAGTCGTTGAAATCAATACTTGGACTTCAAAAGCACCTTGTTTGAAATGTACATTATGCAATGTCAAAGCCAAACAAAATACTAATGGGTGGTGTAGCATGAAACAGCCGTGAAATCTATTCAGCCAAAAAAAAAAAAGGAAAAAAGCTCCACATTTGAACCTTTTTCCTCTCCGCTGTGCTGACCCAGACGGTGGTGTTAATTTTGAGAGATGAAAATTTGTCAAACCCAGGGAGGGAAAAGGCTGACTGTACACTGGAAGTTTAAAAAAATAGAATAAAAAATAAAATGCCACATTCTAACTGCCTTCTTATTTTTATCAATGATCCCTGGCAGATGTAAATTGAAAGACTTGCTTTCATAAAACACTCTTTTCAGCAACTTCAGCAAACCTGTCAGTGAAACATTCAAAAGGACTTATTTAATGCAAATTAGACACTGGAACCTGAAAGATTTGTGGCATATCTGAAGGCTCTAATTTCCCCTAATTTAGAATAACATACTGCTTTAATTTGTAGAGTTTTTTTCCAACTCAAATATTCATACAGGAAGGGATGTAAAAATGAAAGGAAACAAATCACAGACAGACAGAAGAGAACTGTAAATAAAGTTTTGTTCTACTCTTGACTATGAGACCCCAGTGCCACAATCTTACCACCTTTACCAAGCAACCGAAGCAACACAGCAGCCACCCCCATCATGGATTACCTCACCCTCCCACTGTGTACACAAAGCCAATACACAGACCAAGCCAAAAGCAAGCCCCCCCTCCAACTCCCTCCTCTATGTCTATGGTTAAATGTGTATTAAATGATCACTAATGCGACAGTCACATCCTTACACCAATTAGCCTCCCACTGACAAGATCGGCTCTCTATCAGCCTTCCTCACAGCTATTCATCCGAAACATTGCAGGGGGCGGCAAACAAACCCCAGATTCCCCTTCATAGTAACGAATGCCAATGAAATCAATAAATGTTCATAATCATTTGTCACAGTGGAATCTTCCCCTCCATTCACCTGAAAATCTTATTCCCTTATCTCCCCAGCAAGCTGCTAAGGATCCACTCTGAATGAATGCCCGGTCTGTCCTGTGAAGATTTGGCCCTTTGTGAAAGCCCTAATTGCCAAAAAAAGCAAAACATGTGAAAGGCAGTAATTAATATAAGGCCAAGGATTTCCAGAACTGCCCAATCTTTCCTGTTATTTATGAACGAGTGAGGCAAAAAAAAAAAAGGGAAAAAGAGCTCAAGTGAAGCAAAGGTGACATTGTTCTTATATTTCTGTAATTGCTAAAGCAGCATGGTTTATCAGGGAGCCAAGCATCCTGATTGTATAATTAGAAGTGAATGAACAACAAAGCTGAAGCCTCCTGCCTTAAGTTTCCAACAGCCTGAGCCTCGCCCTGCTCGCCCCTCAGCACAAACAGCTTTAATTCACAAAGACAGTATCTGTTGTATACAAAAGGGCCAGGCGTGCAGAAAGACGGGCTTCGAGGGGCCAAATTCCTGCTGGATTTTCTCGCCTTGCCATGGGCCAGCTGCAAGGAAAATATCTGGGGAAAAGAGTAGACAGGCCAGCAAAAACAACTTGCTGACCTACCAGAGTCATCATTTATGGGTCTTGGAAAATCTGACCCAAACAAATTTGAGGTTCATTTACTTATAACTATCAGATTAATATTTTTGTAATCGTTCTTTGGCGCAAAACACTTAATGAAGTTTTCAAGAATTCATGAAAGGAAAGTACACCCTGCAGCAGAATTCATGAAATTGTTCAACTGTGGTCACATATCTTTGTGTTTAACATAATCTTAAAAGAATAAATTTATGTCCTCTTTAACACCATGTGAAACTTGTTTGTGTTTTTTAAAAAAATACTTCAGTGGAGCTGCAATTAATTACTATAATAACTTCTTCTACCATTTTTCCATACAAATAGTCACAATATTTGGAAAATAATTGCATATTCTCAAACAACAGTCCATTTATGTTAATGAACTGGCTCGGAAAAATGTATATGAAAGAAGCAATTTATTTTGAGGGATATGGAGAACTAATATCTGATATGTTTAACAATTTCCTTCAAGACAAATAAAAACATGACTTTATTTTTCCTTCAGTCTTAAAAAGCAGTGAGTACTTCCTTGTAAGGGAGGTGAAATCAGCATCCATTGATATATGCACTCTGGCCCTTTCCGGGTTAAATGTGATCTGATAGCCTTGCTCTCAGAGCAAACAACTCCCTTGCTTAAACAAATTGCATAATTTTCCGCAACAAATGCTGTCACAGAATGACAGCATGCTCCCTCCTTACTTCAGTTCTTTCTGCTGGATCCTCAAAACCATCTGACCTTCTCTGCCCCTGACCACCATAGCCAATTTGCTTTTAATCTACCATCATGTGGTGGTAAACAGGTCACCACGGCTTTGAGGAGGGTCTTGGAGTATTTCTCTCAGCATGAAGAAACAAGGAGACAACTTTATTATCAGTGAGGGGGAGCTAACGGACAGTCTGCACAACTAAACAGAGAAGCCATCAAACCAGACTATGAGAGATCTGCAAGGTCACGAAAGCAAAAGACAAATGAGTCTTTCACAGCAACACAGCATGAATATCTCCTGTCAGTTATTTGAGTTTAATTGGTAAAGTGATGCACCTTTTGAATTTTTTTTAAAAAATATTTGACAGAAATTAAAGAGTGCATGTTGTAGCACTTTAAACCAGTTAATAATTGAAAATGACCAAAATACTGCAGTTCAATATATTTGGAGAGACCCGGTTTTAACTTGTAGTAATAATTCACGTTATTATGGCAGAAATAACAAAACACAGGACAAAAAAAATGTATAGGATAAAAAATAATAATAATGATGATCAAGACAGCAAAATGAATAGTGTACTAAAAAACTTGTCAGTCTGGTCTTGGGCACATTAAGTCAGAACGTGCAATAGAGACAAGGATTACCTTGGTATTAAAGCCCATTGCATTCTGGGAGGTTTTGTAGAGTTCTGGGTATTTCAGCATATTCTCCTTCCTACACGAGCGCTCAAATATTCCCAGAGTGAGAGGAGGCAACGCAGTGAAGATCTGCAAAAGGAAGGAACACAAAAGCAAACTCTGAGGTAAAATCTGATTATTTTAGATTTTTCCACAAATACTTTCATTCATTCAAGAAACAAGCAAAAATGAAAAACTTATCTGACATCTCTTGTAAGGTTGTTGTTATTTACAGATGCCTGTCTTGATCATTCCCACCACCTCCATGTGTTAAAATATGTTAAACCTGAAGAAGATTTGCTTCATTCTTTTCTCCACCGTTTCCATTCTAAAGGTTGGTTATTGAAGAGCACTGACCTTAAACCCACTGGGGTTTCTTATTTTGATTTGACATGCTTTAGGTCTGTTCATATGCAAAACCTGTCTCCAATGAACATCTGCAAGGGACTGGACTAAGGAGCAGGTATTTAAGTCTGGCGAAAATGTAATTTCTTAGTGGTGTTGTAATGTTCTGTATAGCAGCTGCTAAGAGATGACTGATGGTATTGTGTGAGTGAGAGGCTCAGTAGGTCAATTGGTGTGGGATCATCGCAGGCCCATCTGGAGTGGGAGTCTTACGGCCTCAGTGTGCTGGACCAGCGGACCACAGGACATGCTCCACTGGGTTCCTTTATTATTCACAGCAAGGCCCAGTAAGAAGTCTACTGAAAGGTGGATTCATTCCACTGCCCCCAACGGACCATCCCTGAGCCAAAAGAATTCCCCTGGTTTTGGAAAAAGTAATCTTTAAAAAAAAAAAAAAAAAAAAAGAAATGTATTCTTATCCCACTCCTGAAAACGTCAATGGTTATTGTAGGGAGACAGGAGTTCTTATTATGACACTGATGCGAGTCTCGGCTTTGGAGATGTTCTCATTTGGCAGTTGAAGTGTTCCATAAATTGCTTCCACCATGAGTCATATCAGGTATGTGGGGAAATGTCACTTTACACTCCTTTCATTGTCAACTGAATCAAGTTAGTTTTCATATATAATTTAAAGCTACATATTAACTGCTTGTAGCCTTTACATAAAAGATATCAAAGAACAGATTACAGATACAGAGATTTTCTTCTGCATGACAGATATGAAATATTGGTTCATTAGGAGTGGTCCCATTATAGTGCCCTGTGGGACTCCTAACATTGGCAGCCAGTTCACTTGCTGCCCCAGTCCTCGTATTCTTTTTTTCCATTCAAACGTAGCTGTTCTTACTAACTACACTCTATGGGGCAAAGAAAGCTGTTGTTCTTTCGCATTCAGCACATAGTTTTAGGGCTCAGAGGGAGTGTGGGCCTGACAACAGCTCATAAATAAAGGAGAAAATTTTCAGGAAGTTAATGCCATACTTGTGCAGTAAAGGTATCAGTTTTGTAGCACCACAGCAACCCAGTTCCATGTCAACGAGACGAAGGGTCGGGGAGTAGAGTGGGTTCTTTAGAGAGCAAATTTTATCAACACTCACCACGTTGTACAAGCCAATGCACCAACGTTCAAACAGAATCTGACCGGAGAAGCCATTGACAAATGCAAACCAGATCTGGGGGAGACAAAAAAATAATAAAATCACAGTAAGAGTCATTAAGAACATAAGAAAGAGAAACAAGAACAGTAATTTACAAGCACAGAACAAAGGAATCAAACATTTATAGTACAATTTACTTTTCACAGTTTAGCCAATTTTGTGGAAACTCTTGTTTTGAGCAAAATACATGTGCTTTTTACAATTATTGTTTTGATTTTCAAACCACTTACTCATGAATTTGATAGCAGAGACTTGTCTTAAACAACAGGATCAAAAAAAAAAAAAAAGCACTACATGAATTCTGAGGTCAACATGTAGTTGTTCATTCAATATGGTTTCCATTAGGTATTGTGTGGATGAGTGGTAACCATTATCATCAGATTTGACACTCACATGCAGCTACAGACCAAAAATACAGTTTTTCCGTTACACTATGTTCTTCACAGTCTAATGGCAGTTCAGCGACAGCTCGATCTATGCCTCACATAATGTGCACAGATGACTAAAGAGGACAGATCGTGAGGATATTCCAAATTACTGAGAGGGTAATGCATCTAGCAATGACAGCTGTTTTGGAAATAGAACAGAACAAAAATGAATGTTTTCTGTCAATGTGAAAAAAAATAATTGGGTTCTTACATTAATGTGGTTTAGTTTGAGGCATTGACCAGTGATCAACATGTCATTTGTGTGACTCAGCCAAATTTCAATTTCAACAAAAGAAGAGGGGCTGCAATGGAGCAAATGAGAAAAAATGAAAGAGAATGGGAAAACCAAGACCTCCAGACCTCCATCACCATTATGCAAATTATCCACTGTATTTGTCACACAATTACCTTCAAACATATATCTAATACACTGATATACCTGATGACAAGTGAGAGACAAATAAGGTTAGTTTTAGGGCAAGAGTCCAGACCAAAAGACCCTGAAGAATGGTGAAGACATTGATATATGTCAGAAAAGGGACCCAGGTAATGCAAACCATCTGCTGAGTGGAAATTAGGCTAACACTGTACCCTGAGAGATTCTATTTGCCTGAAAGAAAGGACGCTGCTGAGATCAAGATGGAGCCATATATTCTAAAAAGCTATTTTATTGCTGTAGCGTAAAGCTGCTTTATCTGAGACATCATGAGGTAAAACTGAATGCACTATGTAAAAGTCTTTTCACATTGTGAATTAAACAAAAAAAAAAAAATTCAGTTCACAGTGTTGCAGTTTGACACTTTGTGATCCAGGACAGGCTTCTGCTCATGCCCATACTGTCAAGGGAACATAAGGGGAGCTGTGTTTTGGCCATGGCCAACAAGAATTTCCTCGCTTCATTTAACGTCATTATGAAGGCATGAACTGCTACAAATTCTCAGATTGGGACAAAGCCCGCTTGACGGCCCCACCCGCTGCTGCCACCATCTACAAGACCAATACCAGTCTGGCCACTGGTCTTTCCGAGTAAATTGTGTGAGTATATGCATAAAAATAAATGGCTGGGGGCTGCAGATGACGCCTGTTTTATGTTTGTGTGCCCAGACCCTGTCCCTTAGTTTCCCACTATACCACACCTACCCATCACAGGTCTCACACTCCACTCCATCAGGTGCAATCTACCATGTTATGTTGAAACTAATGTGGGATGGATGTTTCAGCATATGGCCAAGCATTATTCTTGTAATAAAACAACAAAATTATAGATTTTAGATCTTTGCTTGCTCAGAAATGGATTCCGATGCAGTTGCTAAGGGTTATGTGTTGATGAAAGATAAGTCATGAAGCAGGTTCAGGCATTAACATGGCTCAAGCAATGGTAACGAGAAGCTAGTGGGCAGGTCAAACTGCTGAATTAATTACAGCTCTGCTCAATGAGAGCCTCTGGGCTGATATATTGTTGTGCAAAGTTATAAAAAGACTCCTATTCATAGAGTTTGGTAACTGCTTCAGTGTGAGAGTTTAGGCCCAGTCCTTGGGGTCCCAATAGCTTCTCTCTCTTTCTCACTCTCCACATCTCTTGAGGGACAGATGCATTGATTTGCTCATTAGGGGAAGTACCAAGCGGGATTTTTCTTCCTCCTTTCTTCTCCCCATTGAGTGCCACTCAGTAGAGGGGTGTGGCTGGCCTCTCTCCCCCACTGCACTTCATGAAAACAGTGATGGAGAGAAGCGGGAGCTGAAAAAAAGAAGAGGAGTGGGCAGAGGCGACCGAATAAGAAGTGTTGCATATTCATCAGCAAAAGAAAAATCATCGATTCCAAGGCCACACCACAAGCTTGCAGTGTCGTGTAGAAGTGCCTGGGGGGGTCGGGTGATATGTTCCCAACAATGTGAATCTTCAGTTTTGCTTTGCACAATTGCTAAAGAGAATCATAAGCGAATTGTGCAATGATTAAAGAATAAAGAAGAGGATAAGGAGGTGAAGGAGCTGATAAACATGCTGAAAATATGTGGCGCAACAAAAAGAGGCCGTCTTACAATGCCAGGCTTGTCCTCAAAGTCGGCAAGCTTTGCTCTGCTCCTCTGTGCACTCTCAGACTATGCTGAGCTCCACTGAAAGAGCTTTCATGTAATTGCCTCAGAAATGCCACTTGTCCATCAACCCCTCTGTAGCATCCAGCAATGTGTCAATCAAACATGAGTAGCCAGCTGGATGGTCCATGTGAATTGGGTTGCTATGGCATCTTTTACAAAGTTTTTTTTTTTTTTTTTTGTCTTAATGCCTCTGAAGTTGATTTTTTTTTCACTGCTGTTATTTATATCTCAGTCAAAGTTATGAATCAAAGCATAAGCACAGGTTAAGTTTAATGAAACTGTTAAGATGAAGAAACATCAACCACAATCAAAAAGCCAATTATTCACCAAGACATAGCCTCATCTTATAACTTGCAAATTAGTTAGTTCGTATTGAATCCCAAAAATTGGTCCAATATATTCGGGCTAATTTGCACTTAAATTTAAACATCCCCCTCAGAACGCCGCTCTCCCCTGTATACATACGAGGAACCAAATACTTGGTGGAAAGAGAGAGAAATGAAAAGAGCTTTGAACAGACTCGCCAGCCGTTGCATTCAAAATGTAACACACAGTGTAAAGAACAACGATGGTGTGACATCCCTGAGTCTTTCATGCTAGACTGAAAGTAAAAGTTAGAGCTCACAAGTAAACCTCTTAAGACTAATAAATGCAGCTTTTACTTGAAGCAGGAAGCTGTTGGTGTATTACATCTCACAAAACTGGAACATTTGAAATACTGAAGCAGCCCAACATTAGGGAAATCTTCTATTATCTCCTTCAGCCCCCTGAGGGAGTCTAACATGGGGGGGAGGGGCCTTTTCAGAGAGCAACAAAAGGTGTGCTGGAAAGAAGTTCACATTGTAGACAAGAACTTAAGATGTTATGTTTGAGTTTTTTTTTGGAAAAGACCTTTGACAAGGGGCCTGGCAAGTTTCAAAGAGCAGCTGTGATTGGATATACAAAAAAAAAACCAAAAAAAAAAAAAAACAAGCAGGTTTTGATTTGATTTGATTATGGGCTCTGCCAGTGCACAGGTAGATTTCAAACTCGCATCAAGGACAAAGAGTGGAATTAAGATCATTAGCATTCTTGAATGTCTCAGCCGGTGACACCAAAATGTATGCTACCTCCTAAACACTGAAATATGAGTGAAACACTTTAAAAAGTTTACACATGGCTAAAAAAGCACAAACAAAAGTAACTCAATATTCAGGCCAAGATTAAATGTCAAATGTAATGGTTTTGCTATCAGATAATAAAATTAGCTGAAAATTGAATTTTATTTTGGATTTCTGTACGGAGCTGGCATTTGTCCTTATGTAGAGGAGGGTAGCAAAATTGAAGAGACGTAATGAACTTATTTCAGCTGTTTTAGCCAACAAAGAGATCAACTGGCCTCTTTCACGTAAGGGCACAATGAGCCAGAAGCAGACATGCTGGAATGCTCAAGGTAGACAGCTGATTTTTCATGGCAAATAAAGCAGAATGAGGACGAAAAAGGACAGAGAGGTGGAGTGTCACAGAAAAAGGTCAAACAAAAGAAGCGTTTAAAATGATTGTGTTTCCCTAGCAGATTATGTGCTCAACAGACCCTTCAAAGACGATAACAAAAAGTAAATAACAACCGTTTCTTATTTTCTGTTCTTGGTCTTATGTCTTATTTAGTTTTATCCAGTCTGGTCAACTAAACATGCAGAAGGAGAGGAGAAAAAATTCTATCCTATCTTTATCTATTGATCTTAAAAGTCAAAGTTTCCTCGAATGACAAGAGCACATTTTGATCTTATGACAGTCTGACTCCAACAACTGAACTTACATTAACTTGTTTATCATTTCAGTCGTTCAGGCTTTCTTGTTTTTAGTAGATATGAGCATATTCCCATAAAAGGACCTGTCTAGAAACCAATCACAACATGTAGCTCAAGCCTTTCTAACAAGAAGAAAAAAATATTGTCTGAAACAAAATAAATAATAATTATAATAACAATAATAATAATAATAATGATGATATAAAAAGGCAACAGCAGATGCCAGAAAGGAAAGCTGAGGGAAAAAAATACAGATTGTGAGAGAGCAATAAGGCTGCTCCATAAATAAGATGTTACTATAATTACATTTGTATGTTTCATTAAAATAATGTATTGCAGGTATATTATAGCATGTTATACAGCGTTGGGCCTTATTTTTCATCTGTGTCTCACATTTCATTACATTTTAAAATATGGAAACTGGTGCAGGAGTTTAAGAAATGAGAATGTTTTTATAGTCTGGTTATTTAAAAAAAAAACAGGGTAACCCCTGTGGTTACCACGCCAACTCATGCTTTGTTGTACAGACCCCTGATATGTTTATGAAACACGGCGTGACCTCAGTATAAATTTCTGAAACGATGTAAAGTAAAAGTTACTAAATTACTTGGACAAGTGCATAGCCTATAGATCAAAACAACCGAGTATTACCAGTGAAAAAGCTGCTGCTGACAGGAAGCACTTAACCTGTCTGGTCACTCTTGGTCATAGCTCTGAAGCTGCTATCTGCACTGGCTCTGGCATCTGTCAAATGCCATCAAACCCACCACAAACCATCAAACAGATGCTAAGAAAAACATGCAACACCAACTAATCCTCAGCCACTGGCATCTGCAGGAGAGGGCTGAGACTGGGACTCTAGACAGCAGTCAATCCCAGGGCTGAGTAAAACTTTAATATAATAGTTAATCCTTGCTGAAATCTTTCAAAAAATCCAGGGGTAACCTATGACATTTAGTCTAAAGATCAAAAAAGTAGAGACAACTTAACAATATATATATTTCCTTTAATTACTGAATATTTTTTTTTAAATTAATTCATACTTTTGATTGTGTTCCTTAAGAGCAGAAATGTCTAAACTTGAGCCATTCAGCCAAGAGCTACACAAACTGGCAGGTACCTGCACTGTGAGCAGCCAGTCAACAGAAATACAAACATGGAAACTCTAACAACCAATTTTTTTCCCCTTTACATAGTTATGTTATTAAAAAAAAAAAAACCTCAATGGTTTTCATTCACACCTGGTGTATTGCATGACTTTTGGTCTTCAGACACTGCGTGAGACTTACCTCAATGATGTAGAGAACGATGTTCTTATAGAAGCAGTACAGGATGCACTTGGCTACGCGGTTGTAATTCCAGGCTCCATGAACAAGGAGTAGATTCTTCAAGTATTTGAACTGAGTGGGAGAGAGCAAATGGAGGGTGACAACATGATGAATGAAGAGCAAAAGCCTGAGTATAGTAGATTATCTAGTGTGTTTTGATAATCAGAGATCAGTGCTGGAACACTAAAGCAGTCAGAGAAACTTCAAGATTAAAGAAAGTAGTTTGTCATTCCCTAGCAGAAAACCAAAGGACTGATGAGGCACTTTGGCCAAATCTCTCTTTAACACATTCCAGAAATGTCCAGCCATAAATTGCAGGGCCACAATCTTAAAGCTGCTGCAATTGGAGGGGTTCACGTGGGGGTACTGCTTTCCAAGGGATAAGTGTATTTGTTAAAAAGCTTTATAACTATGCTATTACTTAGGCCTTGTGGCTAACTTTCAAATTTCTGTGGCAGCAGGACATTTTTTTAAGTGATCAGATTTATATGTCTTGACATCACCAGTCTGTCTGGGTCGCTGTGACAGTAGCACAACAGTCACAACATTTAACTGTAAAGCTGAATATGATTTTCCAGTAGATTATTTTGGCATCTGTCCACTGACTTTCGCTCCATAGAGTCTGTCACAAGATCTAGTACTGTCATTGCTCTGGATATCATGTCATTAATGAATGTTATGTGCAAGAGACATAATGTATATCCTTTAAAAATCCATGTTGAATGACAAGATCATCTGTTTTAAGATGGATCTGTCGGTGATCCGAATGTGTCATCCAAATGAACTTGGATGTGCCAAATAATGATTTTTTTGCAGAATATAATTCATGAAACTGGATTTTATGGGAGGAGAAGAATTCTACTTTAATTTTTGAGATTTTTTTTTTTTTTTTAAATAAGGTTTTATAAGTTTCTGCTCATCTTTCAGCATTGCCACAAAACTCTTGGTTCAAATGAAAGCAGAGCAGCGAGCCCCAGTTTGTGTGACCCTCTGGAACGGCTACATCAAACATAAGTTAACACAGAGCTAAGCTGACGACAGACGGGCAGCAGAGGTGCTTTAACCCGAAGCCTTTTAACTCTACACTTACTCAGATAACTCCGAGGATGAAATCATAGAAATTGGCTACCTAATAATCCTCAACAACAAGTTCATGGCATTCCGGAGCATAATCAATAATTTATATACAGAAAAAGGAAAAACATATTCCCATGATTTATTTCAGTTTTCATTGACGCAATTAAAGTTAATGTACTGTAACATCAAGATACGGGATGCATGACTGGAAGTCTGATAGCATAATTTAATTTTGTTGCAAGGACACAGTCTAAATAGGTTATAGAAAGGCACTTGTTTTTGAAGGACATATATTTTCTACATGTGATATGGATTGAAGTGGGCACTTCAGACGCACCCAAGTCTCTTGAATAGTAATTCAATACCGAAGTACAGAGCTGAGTGGTACCTTCTCATACTCTTAAGGCCTCTCGGCTGTAACAGAAACATGGTACACTGAGTGTTGTGGTGTATAACGGAGCCATGACACAGGAACTCTGTGGTCTTTGTTGCTAAAAAGTATCAGATATCGATGCAGAGTTTCAGACAACCTGGTTACCAGGATGTGAGTAGGTACTTAAGTAGCATTTTGCCAGAATCTGTTTCTGTATAGCTTTGTTTGGAGTTAGGTGTTTCCAGATGCTTGTTTTACAGGTGTTGTACTACTTCACTATATAAGCTGAAGCTCTTTCAGACATATGACCCATTGTTACTCAGAACAATTTGTTAAGCTATCATTTACACATATTACACTTGAGGAGACAGTGACAAGAATGACAACTTGTTTAATGCCTCGCTAAGTCCTGCAGCCAAATGGAGGAAATGCACAAGCTGCTTAAAAGTAAACATATTTTGATAAGTAAAATTTTGACAGCAAGAGAGGAGCAAGCTGTTGGTGTGAGTGTATGATTTCTTTGTGTGTACTTTTTGGGTCTTTTTCTGACTTCATCTACAAATTGGATGGCATTCAAGGTTATGCAAAGTTGTTTACCAGAAAAACTGGTCAATGATGACTCTTACTGTAAGCTGCAGTACTCACCTGGGCAATGGAGTAGTCAGAGGAGTTTGCTGCCTGCAGACCCTCATTGCCTGAGATTCCTACACCAACATGGGCCGTCTGGATCATTCCTACGTCATTAGCACCATCACCAATGGCCAGTGTGATCACCTTCACCTGTTTCTTTACCATCTCAACAACCTCTGATTTCTGCAGAGGAGAAACTCTGAAACAGAGCATTAGCACAGTGAACATCACACTGAGTGTCCTATAAAGGATAAAGATTATGACCTTTTTTTCCTGAGGTATTAACGAAATGTCCATAACATGCTCATTGTAAAAAAAAAAAAAAAAAAAAAAAAAAACATAGAGACACAGGACAGCACTACAGCAGCTGGTTTTGGGGGCAGCGCCAGCCTGTCAGCTTCATTCTACCCCCATTTCACAGCATGTGCCTCTTTAGAAAACAGCGTTACAGCTTTGTTCTACTCATTTAAGATGTAGGAAAAATTCTGCATGATATGAAGGTGAGTGAGGATACAGATGGGGAGACTGAATAATTCTACTGTGATCCAGGAGTGTGATGTCTCAGAATCCTGTCAATCTGAATGGTTTTCCCATTTATATATTTTTGGACCTAGAGAACATTAAAAAAAAGTGTTAGGTGTGTCTTACCTCAAAGTTTTTGAATTGGTAATAACTACAAACACCCTCGTAAATGATCTCCAGCACAGAGAAGATACCCCACCCCCCTTAAAAAGTTGTGGCATAGAATTACATTAAAATAATTATTTAATGAAATAGAACAAGAAAACATCAAAACTTGGGTGTGATGCAAAGAGTCAATTTGGCAGCGATAGTGAATGCATTGTGTAGACCTCAGAAAAATCACGTCAAATATAAAATAGCAAGAGCCCTTTTAAGATCTCTCGCAGTCCATTAAGAACTATATATTTAGACACATATTATACCTTTTCATTTTATTCTTTAGAGCTAAGGATTCTTCTTGCATCGAGTTCAGTATAACTCTCAACGTAAGGAGATAATGTTGTAAACTTCATGTCTATCTTTAGCTGTTAAACTGTTAATGTTTATATTTGCTGAGGTTTAAGGGGCCTCATTCATCTCTTGGTGTATCTTAGTGCCCACAGAGTGTGCTCAAGGCAAAGGCAGGCTGAGGCTGGGGGGAAAAAAATAAATAAAAATTGAAAGTTATGTACGAAGTAATAGTGTGGCATGTAAAAGTTTGCGTTTGTTCTGAAAACATGGTGCTGACTTCTGGCCCCAGACCCTGTCATGGTTGCTTGACTACTTAAGTGCTTCCCACTATTTATGTGGCCTGGGCAGGTCACCCGAGTGCCTTCATGATGCTGAAAGTTTTTAATTTAATGTTTTAGTCGTATAAAAATATTGATTCACCTTTTTGGCAAAGATGTAATACTTTGTAGTTTGAACAAAACACGCTCAGCATTTCTTTACCATCTTCTGACACTTTATTGACCAAATCCTACTGGTAGTTACAGCCTTACTTGAATGCCCTGCTTGTTCACTTCTCTTGTGTTTGAGATTTATTTTATTACCTGAGAGGTAAATCTTACCTGCAGCATATGACAGCTTTACAGGACAGGGCGAGGTCCAAGAAGTATTGGCGTACTCCAAAAGTAAGTGCATATTTAAGAGTCTTGCCGTCAATAATAAGAGCAAAATCATTTTCCTTGTAGAGAGCATCTCCCAGCATTCCACAGTGGTGACTGAGTGTTTCCCTTGTTGCCTGTATGATGAAAACAACAACAACAACAACAAAAGAAATCACAAACATTAGCTGTAATCAGTTACTGGAATTTCAAATGTAAACGGTTCCTGATTAAAAATATGTATTTTGTCAAGGTGGGTTGGCCTTTAAGAGTATTTTGAGCTACATGATTGATTAAGAAACACAAAGATATCACACAATTAGAACACCATTGATTATAGTGATGTTATGAAATGGGTGCATACCCAAATACCCTACATGGACATTCATATTTTAACAGTGGTATAGTTCAATGGTGTCTTTGCAGATATTTTCAGTCAAAATAAAGAATCAATTGCGTACAATCATGCAACTCTGGGTGTTTTAGTAGTTTAGCAAGCGGTTTTCAGCTGTTCAAATTACAATTTCTCTTGGAGCTTCAAAGAAAGACGTTCATCTTTAATTAGATGACGTTTAATATTTTCGGGGCCTTAAATGCAACCAGACAATGTTATCAGTGTTTCTTTTAAATAGTTACCTAAGAATCCAGAACCAGTGAATTATGCACAAAAAGATGGGTTTTCCTCCTTGTGATGCTTTTATAGGCATTTTCTTCAGTTGTTTACTTGTGGGTCTGTCTGTCTCTACTTTTGCAAGTTAAATGGAACCCAGTGACATTAAGATCAGCTGATCAACCCAGTAATAACAGAATATTCTGTCGACCTCAAACCCTACTGGGCTGTTTCTCCTATATGTTTTAGATCCATTTGTATGAGCAACTTCTATTCAGTCAACTCTGTTGTCTATGGGTGATTTAGAGAAGGAAGTATATCTTTATCACACTGCCTCTACGTATTTTTGCAGATGATGTAACTCTCCAGAGGAGTGAGGGTGTGCTTGTGTAGCTGTTCATTTATACGTGGCCCAGTGAAGTACTGTTAACCACCAACCTTCACCCTGTAGATAGCTGAGATAGCTACCCTGAATCTGAGAAAACAGGTTAAGATAATGGACGGACTGATGCTCTTAAGACATATAAATGGTTTTCACCTTGTAGTCAACCCGTGGTGTTTGTCCTTATGAAGTTTTTTTTTGTTTTGTTTTTTTTGTTTAATTTGTTTCGGTGATGAACTGAAACATGGTGAGATTACCTTTCAGTCATTTAAAAGAAAGAGAGATATTGAAGATTTGTCAGTCTTTAATTCTTCCTCCAATTTTGAGTTAAATTCCCAAAGTCATATTAAACCTAAAGCCCATTTTTATGAATGCAATGAAGCTTACTATACAGCATCATATCTAATGGGCATAATGAGACCAACTCTGTAGTCAGTATTAGTCACATATGGCACAGATGGGGAGGTGATAAGCACATAAAACTGGTTTCATAAGGTATCCATTAAATGACTCGTCCATTTTCATTTTAAATATGTTGAACCTCATGTGCCAAGGAGATACCCATACAACTAAACTTATTAAAAAATACGGATGTTATTAGGAATGAAGGAGGGAGGGGTCTTGCTTGATGTGGAGGTCAGATATGTCAAAGCATTCAGATTGTACCAGGGGGACCATTCAATGTACACTTGCCATAACAAAACTCTGAAACCCCAGCTTAAGGGAAATATTTGTAGAGAGGGGCTATATGTTTCACAAAGCGGCAGAAGGAGAGAGAGAAACATGCATGGAGAGAGATGATGGATTAACACAAGAGAAACTGAGCAGGAGGATACAAGCAGTGAGCAGCTGTGAGGATTTAGCCATCTCTGACGGGGTCTGTAAAACAGCATGACATGGTGAGCCATAGGCAGGCAAGCATGTTTTTGTGCATTTGCGTTCAGGTCAAAGTCATCATAGGTTGTGATATTTACATTTTCGTTAAACTGCTTGATTTCAGTTACCAGAGAAGAGCAACTAATGTCTGGTATGAGATGGTATGAGAAAGAATTCTGTTTGTTTGGGACACAACCAATTCATCATAGTGTGATAAGCAAAGTTTACCAGTCCCTTAAGCAGGACGGTCATTTCCTCCCTAATTTCCACTGAGGAATTTCAGCATGAATGCTATGGCTCCTCTTAAAGCCTTTTTGTTATGGCTATAATGACCAGTTCAGCCTATGCGACGAGCTGGTGTTTAGTTTTGGAATTGGTATGTGGTGTTCATTCAAAAATTCACAAGAGCTTCCATAAAGACTGAGCTGCATTGTTGACACTGACCTTGAATGATGCAACCACTACAATGTGACACTCTGTGGAATCTACAGTATATGGATGTAAAGCCATCATCTGTCTCTGAGGCATCCGGGGGGGGGGGGTATTCCAGCTTAGTTAAAAGTGTTTAACATTAAATTTCCACAACCTCAGCATAAATAGTCAAATGCAACAATTCAGTAACAAATATTTCACACCAATTCTTTTTCCATGGAAAATAAGACCCTTGCAAACCTTCAACATTTGTAGGAGAAAGTAGTTAATTCACACCAATTTGGCAAGGTGAGCAGAAAAGAGCGGCTGTCAGGCTCGTTTTGAAAGCCAAATGAAGTTAATTCTACAGCAGATGCATTGCACGATGTCTGAGCTGTATTAAATCAAAAATGCTCCAAGATGGTTGCAGTTACAAGCAATTTTACAGCCTGCACATCTGAACAATTTAAATGGCAGTTTTTAAAATAATTTTCCATCCAAGTAGGGGTTGTGTAGTTTAGATCTTAAATGCTTCATGTTTAGGAGGTAAGGAAGTCAAAATTCCAGAATTTTACAGTTTTACACAAGCCACCACTGGGTGACCGTGCTGTCTGGGAATATTCCCCATAAGGACCAGTAAATATGAACATTGTACAAGCGCATGTATGTGCACGTGTGTCAGAGTGTGTGTGAGAAAGAGAAAAGCAAAGGCACTCAATGGCATAAAAAGATGAATAGAGCACACCCACATGCATAAATCATTATGACATTTCAGAATTTGCTTGTGACTCGTCCCCAGTAAGTATGCCCCAAAACTGGTCGATTTCTGCACTGTGGTTTTCGAGGGAAACATTTTAGCCATTTCTGGAACTGCCTAATTCTAGGTCCTGCTCAGGGTTTTTGGTCCACGACAGTCCTATTTTTTTTTTAGCCAATCTAAATAATTCAAAATGCAGTTATTTAGGCTGTAGCATTTGTTTTAAACTATGCTTGAAAAAAGAAAAAAAAAATTGTTGAAGAGAGTTTTTTGTTAACGTCACTACATTGCAAATTAAATTTATTCACTAGACGATGTGGCCATATTTATAAGAATAAATAAAAGCATCACCTTCTGGTCAGTTCAATCTCAGCTTTAGTAAACTAAACAAAATTATGTCTTTATTTAATTTACTGGTTACAAAAATGTGTATTGTCGCCTAAAAGCAGATAATTCCAAATAAGACATTCCCCAGTGCATCGTTCATTTGATCAGTGCAGATTTTGATTCACACTTTACACAAGATCATGCACACCAAATGTGGACAGCTTCTCTGCTGTGTCAGGTGGCCATACATTCTGCAGCACACCTTAGAGGGAGTAAGGTTTAAGCTTCAAGTCCTATATTGGTCAAGTAATCAAGAAATAACAAAAAAGCAACAAGTAGTTGTAAGTCAGCTATGGTCAAGTTTATGTGAATTCCAAATAAGAGTTTAACTTAAGCTTCAACTTCAGTTTAAATAAGATTTATCACACAGGGTGTTAGAAAATGCCATCCTTTGATAACCACTTCTGAACATATCATCATGTAAAGATGGGCTCTAATAAACCTCCAAACAACCACTGGCTCCCCGTTCACTGTGGCTCCTCGGCTTTTTCCTTTTGCGCTTTAGCAAACTGCCTTATGTAAGCATCTGCTCAACCACAACAGAATGGGAGCTGACATTTCAAAGCACTGGTCCTGAGCATTATGAATGCACCGAACCCAAATTTTACCTCGGCTCCATTTATCACGCTTAACGACTGGCTGACAGAATGAAGGCCGTCCATCATCACCTAAAAACACCCCCAAACCCAACCCCCGCTACTAAATCCACTTTTCATCACTATTTTTCCTCTTCTTCTTTAACAAACCAAAACCAGCAGAGCCTCGGCTTGGGCTCCAATGGTTGGCTTTCTGCTGCTGTAATTGCTTGAACTTGCCCTTTTCTATATCAAGAGGCAAAAAACAAGGTTCTCTTGACTTAACAGACTTTGCTTAAGGGTGTTTTAAGGATGTTAAATGCAGGTTTTTGGTTGTATGATGGCTTTATGTGGAAAGGACCCCGTAGTATCATCCTTCAAGTTTCAAGACACTTTTATTTGGAAGAATTGAGTTAAGACCCTCTTATACCTTGGATATCCCAAAACCACATTTTTGCCCGTAAGTTGAGCAGTGAGAAGTATTCTTTGCATTAACTGGTGCACAGTTCTATATTATTCTAATAGTATGTATTACCCTGTTCTATATTCTGATATTTATCTGCTCTCCCATAAATGACATGTCTGCTTCTAAATGAGAAATCTCTCCAGACTGGTACAAGGGTTAAGGTAGAGTTGCTGGTCTTTTAATAATTCTCAAAATCGAGACGACTTACATCCAGAGAGTCTTCATTGATCACAAGCATACCCATGTTCTTCGTCAGGAGTTTGCAGGAATGTCCTACATAAAGGAAAAAAATAAAAAGGATAGAAAACAAACCTTGAAAAGATTGGAAGTTAGACATGTAGGTAGACAAACAACAAAGTGCTGTTCAAACTCTATAATCTAAACTATGTAATTTAAATTCAATAACCCATTTAAATCACTTCAAAAAGAAGAAAACAAAATGAAAATCACAAAACATCTTATTAAAGGCTACCAATTAAAATGTAATAGCTAAGAGCCAATGTCTTGGGGCATGACTAATGAGTTTGGCTTACAAGAGTATGTCAGTTTCCTGTTTTAATAGGCAGTTACAACTCAGGGTTACCCAACATGGCTCTCCAGAGAGCATTCCCCTCAGCTCTTGGCTGGGACAAGCACTCAGGGTCACCAGCAAGGTGGTAGAGGGAGCCTCTCATTGGGGAAAACAGAAATGTTTCATTAACAAAGACTGAAGTCTTTAGTTCTGTGCTGTGGCTGTATGAAAGGGTTGCCGTCTATGGTATGACCACATAAATATTTGTGGCTTTCAACACTTTGCTTCCGTCTGGAGAGAGATTCAAGTCTCTTTAAGTGAGTTACAACAAAACAAGTTGTTCTTGTTTTGTTTTTTTTAATCCATAGGTGCCATTTTCTGTGTTAAAAAACAAGACAACATTCTGTCCCAAAATCCAAAAACAAATTAAAAATTTAACACAATAGTACACACACTGTAGTACACACAAAGAGGAAATGAGTTTGCTTCACCTCCAGAGCCAAGACCAGACAGGCTTGGGGTCTGGGACCAAGCAGATTGTTTTCTTAAGTGCAAAGGTGCAAACGTCCAAAAATTTGCCGCTGTGTACAAAAAGTTAGCCACGCTCAACACTGTCTCCATTCCCTTTCCCCTCTTTTCAAACCCTGCCACAGTCTTTCCGCTTCATGTGTCTACCTTTTAGCTCATTTGAACCCTCTTTCTTTTATAGCATTTTTGGCCTTTCTTCTCTCAAGTGGAGATAAACATTGCACCAACAAGCTTTGAGGAATATGTGATGATACATGGGTCACAGTGATTGTGGCCGTCACCTAGGCAGCAATAACTACAGATACACATTTACTCCACAAAGGGTATTCAAAACCACTACTTTTTCACCATAGTGTTTTATTATTAAAGAGCATGAACTTGTGTAGACAGATAAGAGAGGACCTTTCTCCTTGGTGTCTCCCTGCTTAAGCAGATGATGCACCCTGTGGTCAAAGTTGACAAAACGCTAGTAAAGTGAGCAGTGGTGCAGGCTCCTTCTCTTCACTGCATTCTTGAAACTACACTCTCACAACACTGGAAGCATGTCCCTGAATAAGCACTGCTCTCTTCTTGGACAGCCAGATACACATTTACTTTAGATCATGTTATGATGGTTCAGGCTTATTAGTAAATTGGAAAATATGTAAACTCAGGAACAGTTTGGACCAATTCCCTGTGCCAAAACAGGCATTTGGGTGGTTCAGGACACGTCAAAATGTGGCAGAAAAAAGGAAAAAGAAGCTAATGTCTTGGGCTTCATTCATCAGTCTAATCTGGCATGGTGCATGGTGCACCATTAACCCTGGCAATGGGGATCATCTTTCAACAAGGAAAGTAGTAAAAAATAAAGTCAATATGAAGCACAGTTTTTACAGAGCAACTCAGTTAAAAGTGGACCTGTAAAAACACTTGCAGTGAGCACCAGCCTCTGCTGAGCTCCTCACATCTGGGCACAGTGGGCACACAAAGAGTTTATTCAGTCAGGCCTCAGTGGTAGGTATGGCCACAAATGGAGGTAGTTTTGATATCCATTTTCCTGAACTTTCTGTTACCAATGTGGACATATTCGAGGTCAAGCCGTTTCGGTATTTCCCCACATCTAAACGCCGTAATACCAGGGCAAATAAGGACGAGGAATATGAACTGAAATGGTGTGATAGCCTCTTAAAAAAATAAAATAAAATCTCTGAGGAACCTAGATATATGAGAGGTGCCTGCTTGTGTACATATGCGTGTTATTTATTTCATGTCAGTGCAGAGTGCTCATACATCATTCTTCAACAGATGCCTTCAGTAGACATGTGCGACAGAGAAACATTTAACTTGTCTGTAGTTTATCGTGCTGAGTGAGGTATGACCACAGGACTGACTAGAGTAGCTGTAAGATGGAAGTGTACAAACGAGGCCTATTAGACGGCTAAACCTGTAGCCTCCGTATTGGTTTCTCTTGTAGGCATCGCGCCTCCATATACCTATAGTATATTTATTCCTCTAGGTTAAATGGACCATACTAGAATACAAATTTTCTTGAGTGGCTTAAGTGTGCTATTGATGATTTTTAGCTATAAACAGCACAGGACTTTATACTGTACACGTCACAGCAGCACCCACATACAACATGGACCATAAAGTAATCTAAATGTCACTGCTCACCAATATTAATTGCTGTTTCCTGTTTGTCTCCTGTCAGGATCCAGATTTTGATGTCAGCCTTCATTAGAGTCTCAATGGTCTCAGGTACCTTATCTTGAAGCTTGTCTTCTATCGCTGTGGCCCCCAGGAGCTGCAGGTTCTATACAAGAAAGTCAGGAAAATATGACAATCGGTGAAGTGATAGCAGAGCCCGGCCTTTAAAACATCACATCAGACAAAAATCTGAGTCGGACTTGAGCTATTCAATCAGGCGGTTTATTTTTTTTCCCTCTCACCACCTGCTTGTCTTTACCACCAAGAAAAACCACAACAGGCTTGAATGAGCATTTTTGGATCAGTTACAGTACCTTTGTGTGCATCCATGAACCTGATCTCTTCCATACAAGCAAAACCACAAATACAGTTGTTCTGTTTTGTTTTTTTACCCAAGAAATTTTGTGGCTCTTAAGATTGACCTCAGGCAAGTATAGGTTCATCATGGAGCCAAAGATTTGACAAGACCCAGGGGTAGCGTGGGGACGGGAGCCAGTAGCAGGAAAAAGGCCAGAAAAGTACTTTACTTGTGACCCGAGTCCTGCTTCCTGTTCATCTATGATTTTGTCGTTTCTAATCCCTGGAAATCACATGGAATTTGTTACCCTTGGTACAGTCCCTATACTTGTAGAAAATACATATAAATTAGCATTTCATTCTCAATCTACAGAGGATCTATTACATCAGGGACCAGCCAAATGTGCTCTGGTGTTGGTAAATTGGGTTACAACTTTTACATTTTTTTTTCTATCACAGAAGCTGTTGATTTGGAAACACACTGATCTGTTGCATGCAACTCAAGCTTCCTGATGGCTTTCCTCGAAAATAATGTTGAGTAACTGGTGGTTGGCCAAGCTTAAGTGCAAGTGGGTCAGAAATAATCAATTTAAGCTCATAAGTTTCAAACCAATCTGTTCAGCTGATGAGAAACTTTTCTTGAATTGCAGAAAGCAGTTTACTTAGCACCGATGTTCTGCAGCACAATGTAAGGGTGACAATCAAAAGATTACTTTGCTGAAGGATTATTTGGTAATTGCAATAATTAATCATTTGCTAAGGTATCCAACTGTAAAGTAATGGAAACCAACCATGATTATTGAAAATCTCCTGTATTTCTACCTAAGGGTCAATTGCCAGACATAAAACAGCTTCTTAAGAGAGAGCAGAGGAATGTAACTACATTTAATTTTACCAGACCTAAACAATTTCCTTCACAATATGTAAACAGTGGCTTCAGAAAATTCACTGCAACGCCACTGTGCCCCCATGTGGCGTTATTGTGTACATTTTTAGGTGTGGGTGGCCCCGAGCCGCAATGAACCCCAAATCCTGGAAGCAGCAGTGCCACACTGCTCATTAGGCAGCACGCATGAGATTTTCCTCTCTGAAAACCTTTATGTTTAGTTCCTGATTGATTGTCTCTATTTGTTTTGGGTGGTCAGGTGTAACCATGAAGAAAATAGCAAGAAGCTGACTCACAGCTCTGGCTTCCTGTGTTTGACTTTCACAAGCCTCACAAAACACACTTTTACCTTCTGCTGACACCTTCATTCTTCAAACAAACAAACAAACAAAAAAATGCACACATTTTGAAGTTTTGAATGTTTACGGGCACATTTACACGTACCAACAGTCTTGCTAAAGAAACATTTAAAAAATGTGATTTGTATGAAACCTATATATCAAGCAAATACTGAAACCAGCAAGAAGAAAAGCTGCCTTTTACTTATGAGGTTCACTGCATCCCAAAATGGAAAAACTCATGACAGCATGGACTGCATGACAATACATTTCATTCAAGTGACAATAATTACAGTAATAGAGCATACAAGGAGCATGTCAGCATTTCTCTTAACGCACCCGCTCTATCAGTTCGTAGCTCTCCTCCAGTTTCAGGGCTCTGTTCTGCAGGGAGGTGCAGGCTCTGTGGTGGATCTCCTGCCATTGCTGATAGGACGACTCACTGATGTCTGCTACCGCGAAGCACAGAGTGCGCAGCCCTGGAAGATTAAAACCATAATCACAAAGCCTGGGTCAAATGTCAGGACTTCTGTCTTGTGTAAATGCCTACACTGAGCGCTTCAGTCGGTGTTAAGAAAGCTACTTAGTCAAAAGAAGTTGCTGAGCATAAATGTTCTGAATGAGAGACTACTGAAGAAGGAAGTTAAATAATAACATCAATTTTATATTTTAAGATCTGACATTTGAAGGACCTAATTTGGTGGGTAGTAGTCAGATGAAATATTTGACAGCATGGCTGTTAACTACATGCAACTGCTATTTCTCACTTTGTCAGATGTTGTACGAGAGCCAAATGTGTCTTTTGTTCCTTTAGGTGCCGTTTTTCTATAATTATTTTTGTCCCTGTTCCTGTCTCTACTGTCACCAACTGCCTTGAGCATATTTCAGACAGAGAATTGAATCAAAATAAAGATTTGATGCAATCTATTACTTTCCTTCGTGAGGCTGCTTTTTAAGAACTGGTCTAATATAAATACAATTATAATAAAATGGACTGAACTGTAAAAAAAAAAAAAAAAAAAAAAATTGATTGTATTGGAATGTAATTTAATTTAATTGTATTTGTTTTAACTGGAGTTGTACTGAACTTTTTAGTAAATAAAATGATTTAAATGACAGGCTATTCACTCTTTAATAGCCAACATAAAAACGAATGCAGAAAATCTAGCTATTCAAAATATGTATAAAAATAAAGTATATAAACAACATATTATCAACATGCAATAACAATAAACAAACAAACAAACAAACAAACAATTTGAGCAGAACCCAATAGTACAGTTATGTCTGTGTTCTGCATCAGTGCTCATCAGAACTTAACTGTGTTAAAAGCACTGATTTTGGCTTAATTAAAAAATAAGTTCATCAATATCTACTGTCACTCTCCTTTTCAGTTTTCAGCGCAGCTTAAAAAACTGACTAAAAATCATAATCTGTGCTGAATGTTTTTAAAATATTCCCAATGACGTCATTCTGCTGGTGTCTCACAAGGTGGCAGTATGAACACAGGAAATGATGATTTGTCTCTGCTGCAGTTTCCTACTGATACACTGTCTTATTTTAATATTCCTGACAGAATGCTTACTCTTCAATTAACAGATCAGTGAACGATGACAAAGAAGCAAAACCATTTGGGAAAAGGATGATTGCTATGCTGCATCAACTAAGGATCAAGAGGTGATAAACAAGAGATTTCCATTTTGTGTCAAAGGCAACCTAAGACAGGGGGCGGTGTTTGCCCACTCACCTTCAGTGGCAAACTGCTCCAGATGCTTTAATGTGATCTCTTTGTACCGAGAGCTGTCTGCCAGACGGTCATAGATCACTGTGTCCTGAAGGAAAACAAACACTCGCTGCTTACTGAAACCCAGAGAGTAAGCTCCTGGACTGGTTTGTATGAGTGGGTCTCAAGTTTGATCCAGATGAGATACAGATCCAGTGTTTTTCCACACAATCAATTGGGTTTCTAGCTTTTGAAAATTAAATCATGTGTTAAACAGCACAAAAAAAACAGAAATTTCAAAGAGTATCAAACCAGCTGAATGAAACCACTATTTTTAAAACTAACCCCGTACCCTAGTTTTACCCTTATTTCAGAAAATATCTAATCTAAAGGTCAAACCTGACCAAAAAATGCTTGGATAAACCTGATCTACTACAGAGCATCTATTCATTCAGGAGGTTCTATAAGCTTGTGCTACTGTGGATTGCAGATTGTCTGGTGGTTCTCATGGCAAGACGGTTGTCCAGAGTGTTTTGTGGAAACATAATGTGTCTGTATGTGTTACTTTGCATGCATGAGAAAATGTGGTCTCTATCCTGCCGCTCATTGAAAAGATTTCCTGACACAAGCAAGAGGAGATGAGGGCAGAGGAACACTCAACACTTGTGTGTGTGTGTGTGTGTGTGTGGAGATGATGGTGACGGGCTGTCTTGCGTTGCCATGGAGAGAGACAGAAACTCACAGCTCCTTTGCAGTACAGGCGGATCTTTCCAGATGGGGTGCGCATGATGACTGACATTCTCTTCCTTGAGCTAAAAGATAAAGCCAAAAAGGGAGTGAGGGTGAAGAGAGCAGGAGTAAGGTGACAAAGCCAAGTGTTCCTACTGTTTTAGGTAACATATGGCTGCTGAAACTGTGAATCAAAGCGGTATCACACCTCACTGAGAAATGAATAATGTAAAGGTATAAAGGAAAAATAAAGCTCATACAATTGTGCATTTAAAATTTGATGATAACTGTCAGAAGTACCTTGTAAACTCGAGCACATGAAGCAGTTCATATTTTTCTTCTGTTCCAAGCTAAATCAGAGAAACATATATATGTTAAAATACTCCAAAACCAGACACACCCGCTAACAATCAGCAATAATTACAGTTTAATTGAGTTTATAAGTCACCTCCACTGACCTAATGGAAGGAGAATAGAAAGTAAAATTGAGTTAACTTTTTTTTTTTTTTTTTTGGAGATTTCCAGGTACAAGACGGAGTGATTAAGTTGATGCAGAGAGCTTTAGAAGGTCTAACATAGATAGAGAGAGAGGACAAAACATCTAGGAGACAAGCTGTACTGACCTGAGTTTAAAAAAGAAAAATTAAAATGGTTCTCTTCCTTCTGCCTCCAGGTCTTTGGAGTGCAATCATCAGGTTAGCCAATTAAACTAACAACAGGATGGGTGACCTGAGCCTTGGAGAGGACACGCCGCCTTAGCTCAGAGTATAAACACAGCAGATGTGCCATTTTCTATTCCCGTGGCTCAAGCGAATATGAGCAGCTTCATTTAGTTTTATGTCATGGTCAGTTTTGGAACATCTGAGCTAAATAACAAACATTGTTCACTGTACTGTTAATTAACTGTCAAGAGCTTTTCCACATATTATAAAAATCACTGCAACTTCACAGGGGCGATACAGTTGTAATTTAGGTAATTCGGGGGGGGGGGGGGGGGGGGGCCCCCTTCTTCTCCCCCACCTACCCCCCCCCCCCCAAACCCCCCCAACACCAAACCCCAATCAAAAAAAAACACC